>CM043123.1:12100889-12366355 GCA_023701765.1 Hylyphantes graminicola
ATGATAAATAGGAAACATCAACAAAATAGGATCATCAAACAAAAGTATAAAAGTGATAAAAGTGTAGAATAAAATAATTAATTGGTCAATTCAATTGTAGTAATCAGCGAATGATATTTTTCTTTTTAGAATGTCCATGGACAATTAATGGTCTCGTGAGTCTTTAAAATGAAAAAGATATTTCTTTATTTTGAATGAATATTAGTCACCAATTAATCCTTTAAAATATATATTCCTCTACCTTCCTTAATTAAGCCTTTGTAAACTCTAAAACATTCTTTCGTAATTGAACAAAAAATATAACTGTGGGCAAAAACTACACATTGTTAACACTGATTCATTAAGCATACTACAAACTCAGACGAACAAAGAAACAAATTGAACACTGCATTTGATCTCATATCCAAATTAGAATAATACTAAAAAACCATTCTAACCCCAAACCCAACCAAAATTAGCTTCCCCAACTATAACCCCCCCCCCCCCATTTTACAATATATCCCCCAACACTTATGAGGTCTCATCCTAATCCTCGTTTTGAAAAAGCCCAACCCTTTTCACATTCTGGAACATCCCTTAAATCCTGTGATCTTTCCGACGGTGTTTTTATCGTATGGACGTAAAATCCCTGAGATCCCCCCTTCTCCTGAGTTCTTTAATATAAAGTAATCGCTTTTGTTTCAGTCTCTATCGAGCGTCAGGCATCCATCCTAGAAAGGACCCAAAGTCCCCATACATTCGAAGCCAGACGAGAAGCTTTTCATACTTAGGGCCCCTCCATGCACGCAATAGAGCTCAAGACTAAGAGTGTTGAAGAAGAAAAGGTCTGTGTTTTTTCGTCTGTTGTTTAGGAATAAAAAAGAAAGATGTGGTCTAGATTAGTTAAAGCCAGTTTAATATTGTTTGGGTTTGATAGATTTGTGATTTGTTTTTGCATTGAAAACTGAATTAACACCACTACTAAACGCCATGCTGCAGTATCTTTAAAAAAAAATCACACAGGAACTGATCTTGAATCACACAGTCTATTGGTATTACATATTTTGGTAGCCATTCATGAAAATGTTTGCCTATGATTGCACTTATGTGTGATAGTATCAACTTCCTTACTATATTAAACTGACCAATCACGTTAAGTCAATGTTTTAGTCAAAGTTTAGCTAAAACTAATCAGGGCCTAAAAGTTACAAAGTTTGAATATAGTTTATATAAAAATGAAATTGTTGAGGTCCTAGGTAAAGGCCTAACATGCGCTATGGAACATCAGACCCTGCGTGAAAAAAAACCCCAAAAGTATAAGTCATTATATGATTCAATATAACAAAACCCATGAGGCCAATTTCGGAGTACAATGTGCTCTGATGGTTGTAGTTATGTTTGCGATTTGCTTCCGTTACTTAATTCCTCTGGAGAAAACAAGCTACCAAGGAAGATGGCTCACTGTGCTCTGCTGCTATAAGTTGCTATTTTGCAATTGTACTGACTGGAAAATTGCATACTTCGAGACTCTATTTCACTTATTGAAAAATCGTGGCTTCAAACACATGCTAAGAATTTCTATAATGGTGGGGGTGCGTGAACTTGTAGCCAATATTTGCAGAAAATACCATTAGTGTAACGTCTGTCAAATCATTAGCACTATTTTATGCTACAGTCTTAAACTCGAGAACACAAAACAGAAGAGCCATTCTCAGGAAATAACTTGACTAATACCCCTTATCCTCATCCCCCTGAATCAAAAAAGAATCACTAAAGAAAAGACAAAAAATCTCCTGATGGGAGGAGAGTCGAAGGTGTGCCATCGTATATTTATTTGGATGACGCATTGGGTGGACGAGATTTCCTTATTGATTTACAATTTCTCCTTTGTCTCTGTGCAAGCATCGGAGCCTCGGGGCGAAAGAACTGATTTACGCATTACGCGTTTTTTTCTTCATTTTTTGTCTCTCCCCATTTATACTTTTCTATATTTTTCATTTCAAGGGTGGCTTGTAACATGCCAGCTGGTCTGGTCGACCAGAAAGCATGAGGCAGCCGGAGAAACGTCCCCCTCCCGCCCTGAGGTTTTTATTGCGTTATGAAAATTCGTCTTCCCCCTCCCCAATTGCTGGAAGGGGTTTTGCATTACTGTCCCAATGACTGGGATTTATTTATTTTATTCCCACTTTATTTGGGTATTATATGCGATAAATTTGCATTTATGATTTGGGGTATTTTAACTGACGGGTGTTTTATTTAAGCGGGGTTTCGCTTTTTTTTTAAAATTGATGTTGTGTAATGTTATTTAAATCAGGGGAGACGTCACTTTTTGTTACTTTGAAGACTGAGATTACTGTTTTCGACTTCAATGTACGGCTGATTTTAAACATGTTTTTTCAGTTTAAAATACACCAATACGAGGTTCGTGCTATTAATACGATCCAGGCAACAAGCGATTTGAATGGTTTGTGCGTAATAAGAGTACTTTAAATACTCAAAGGCTATTAAAGTTTGAGTGCATTTTACAGTTGTATTTGTCTGTGCTTTTTCACCATTGTAATTGAATTTTTTTTTATCTGTAGCGTGTTTATTTTTAAATAAAAAATATCAATATGTAGGCAAATTTTCTATAGCATTTCTTTTTATTTAAAAGATAAAAACCAAAACCAAATTCAATTTTTTTAAAATTCATAACTAAAAGCATACAATTTGAATGCGTTAAAAAAACCAGTTAAACTTACCAGTTAGAATTATGATACAAAAAAACAAGGAACAACACAGCTTAAAAATCGCAATAAATGCAGACTTTGATATTTTCTTCACCCAACGGAATTTAAGGGGGAATCGTACGCTATGTATATAAAATTTTTCCATTCATGATTGAATTCCTAAATTTTTATCTTATAAAGCCTTAAATTAAAGTATTCTAAGTGAACTCTAAATTATACGGGGATTCATTAAATTAACTATAACGCTTGTTTCAACTTTGCAAATATACGAATATCGTGGAACTTCTCCAATTTTAAAATCCTAATTTCATGTTCCCTTTTAGCCTTTTATCTTCCTGTATCCTGTATTTATTCAGTTCGATACTCTCTAAAATATCATTAATTAAGTTTTCGTCATAATTTGCACTTCCGTTAATTAACGTAAATAAATCAAACGCTTTGATAGTACCTGGTACCTATCTTCATTAAAGCTACTTCGCATAGCTCAGAATGTAGAACTCCTTTTAACACTAACATTTTAGCAATGTCAACACGAATAAATATTATCAGAGTAAGCTTTTGACATTTCAACTCGTATCGCCTCGGTAGCGCAGTAGGCAGCGCGTCAGTCTCATAATCTTCAAAAATGTGTAATCTGAAGGCCGTGAGTTCGATCCTCACCCGGGGCAGAATCTTTTTATTTTTAAGATGAATAAAAATTATCGAAGTAGGCTTTTAACATTTCTTATTGAAGTAAGCTTTTAACAAGTCTTAAATATTTGTTCAAAGTTGTGTAATGTGCAGAAATTCCACTTACCACCGCTGATGAAGCCTGCTCTCTAAGAAAGTAATCTATGTCGCTAATATGTCCAGTCCACCAAAGTTATATATTCGAACCTGCATCTTTGTATACTAACAAGTTTCTTTTCTTTGTGCCGCTTGCGTTAGTAGTATGTTGAAGGTCCATGGGGGCTAACCGCACCTATAAGTCTTCCACCGATGATTTTAGAGTAGTTAGTTATTAGTCTTTTGCTACCCTGGACTTCTTGCCAATGTCCGGCTGGCTTCCCGGCTCTGCATTCCAGGCGTATTCTTCGCACCAATAGAGTACTCCGATACTCCCCTCCTGACTCGGTCACCACTTTAGTTTTTCACCTGAGACCGTGGTTTCTTAGTAACTATCTTGATGTGGGGCAATGTGACAAATCTCGCAAAAAGGCTAGATAGTATGAGGTATAGTATGAGGACAAAGGTTAGTATATTCCAGTAAGTAACGCTAGACTCATTGGTTTAGATTTCAAAGAATCAATTTAATTATACACAGAAGTTATATACTTTTAGTTACAATTTCATGCTCCACAATCAAGTGACCTATACTTTCTCTATCTCAAGTTGAAGTATCGCTTCTTACAACACACTTATCCTTTTCGTCACGTCCTCTGAAAGGGTAGAGCCCTTTGATCCTTTCCGTTAGCACACCTGTCCTATGATCAAACCTGCCATATAAGTGTCAAACCTGTCACATAAGCGAGCCAGCGAAGACCAAGACTTGTAAACGCGCCTCCTATTGCTGATAACACGACGAATGGTGACACATTCCAGAAGAGACTGTGACAAGTGCATTCATAGAGCAAAAAATATGCTTTTTGATGATTAAGATCTTCAATGCCATTAAATAATTGTGAGGAAATGCGTAACGTTGATCTTAAAAGTACTTATAAAACTCAAGCATACTAATATTTATTAAAAAATGAATTTATAAAAAGAATATTTGTATATGATTGTGCTAGGGTTTTAGGAAGATAAGAGGTATTTTTTACAATAATGTATTCAAATATAGTAAAATTCTAAATGGTGTATTTTTATTGTTGGTTAAATTATGATGCAAAATTTTATTTCTGTCTTCTGTGAAACATAACAATGAAACATTCAATTTCGCACGAATGTAAAAAAAATAAGTTTAACAATTGAAAATTTATCTACCTCCATTTCCTCTCTCGTAGAATTTGAGCAAACAAATTTTAATATAAATGTCTTAATGACAGATAAATTGAAATATCATGACAAGTCTTTCTTAGATTTGAAAACAGCATGTAGTGTTTTGAAACCTTTTGTGAAAAATGTTGGCCGAAATTTAGTTATACTAGTTAGTAAAAAGTTTTCAAGTTCTGTATTTGTATTCTTTATGTAGTAAAATTGCATTATTACAAAGTTCTGTGTTTTAAAAGACTTAGTTTAAGAAGTAATTGAAACGTCAGTTTCTTAGATGCAGTGCTAAGGGTCTAAAATTTCTTTGAACTTCTTAGATGACCCCTTCTGGGAGCCAAATGTTCGACAGAAGGATTTGCATCCATCTAACAGATGAGAATGGAGACGAAGTGAAGCGAGAACTACCAGATCGTCCATCCATGGATAAATAGGTTTGGCGACCCCTCTCTCCCTGCCCTACATTTGATAACTCCTATAACACGCTTCATTGCTTGGTCTAGGATTCTCCAGAACTTGGGGCCGATTCTTTATTTTACTGGGCCGCTTAAATCGAATTCCTTGGAAAGCTTTTTATTTGGATGCAAATAGGCGCCCTGCGGTTTCTAATAGGTAGTTTCTTTTTCAATGTCGAGGAAGAAGCCATGATTGAGCCGGGAGAGTGCTGTGACAGGATTTGTATGCAGTAGATGTTTGCGTTTTTAGATGTAGACGAAAATGGGTTTTTTAGATTTTATTTTACTTGGAGGGAATGATTAAAAAGGCGTCTTGTTGAAATCCCTAAAGAGAATTGAAAAACTAGAAAGGGTCGGAGTGCTCAATGTTTTGCATAAAAGTACGAAGTTCTTGGATGAAGATTCTGGATTTTTTTCTTCTTTAGAAAAGAACATGGTTTTGGAATGATGAAACTGACTCTAAAGTTCGTATTAAAACTTTCATGGCGATACCGTGGATTCATTATAAACTTCAAAAACTCTAATTAACAAGCATGCAATACATTTCTGATTATAAAACAGAATATACAAGTTTTTATATATGGATATAATTTCATAAACGTAAAGCAAAATAAAAAAATATACCTTGTACATACTGCTGTTACCAAGATTTAAATAAAATGAATAAATGTTAGATTTTTTTAATATCAATGCCGTTTACTTTTTAAGTAGAATATCTATTTTTTTTCTATAAATATATCTAATGTGTTCTATAATAATATATAGTATTTATAACAAATATGTGCTTTTGTACAAATTCCGAAATCATTAGATAACTGACATTAAACTTACAAACAACTGGACAATTTTTCTCCTAAATGTTTGTTCCGCGGTAGAAAGAGTACTACAGTAGAGAAACGGGTTGTACAGATTTCTTTTTCTCTGAAACTTCAGCGAAAAATATACCTTAAGATTGTTGTTCACATTAAGTATTCTTAATCTGTATATAATTTGCTAAATAGAAGAAAAATGCAAATAAATTGCGTAAAAACGCTTTTTCATCCTTATCTATAAAAGGCATAACAATAATATTCTATTATTTACTGAAAAGTTTATTTAAGAAGAGCTTTCGTAAAAAACATTACACACGAAAATGTCTGTAACTCTTGTCAACATAGATCTTAAATCAATCACATTAAATATAATATGATGTCCAATTTAAACTTCAAATAACCAGCATAATTATCGATAATGGGCTTCATCAAAAGTTGGATTTCTAGGTATCACTCTAGAAGAGATTTTTTATATAAAGTAATTGCGTTCCATATCACTAACTGGTAAACTCACTTTGTAGAAATACCATAAAGACTAAAACATTTTTGCGAGAGAGAAAACTTCTTCTGCATGCATCCATACGTTACTGCAAGTCCTTTCTTTAAGTCATTGCAACATTAAGTAAAATTATTAGAGCCATAAACATACTTTTATCACTTACAAATCTACCTCTTTTTAAACTCCCAACTTTTTAATCCTTTCATATGCTTGGACGTGACAAACTGCCCTAAAACAACTTCTGGTTGAACATAAAAATGATTCATGTTATTTATGATAAGCACACAACACCGTACTTTAAATTATACACCTTGCTAAATATTAATGTTTTGGCAAAAAGGAAATTTCGACGACGAAAATTTATCAACTTCAAAATATTGTGAAACAAGATTCTAAAATGTGTAATTAACACGAGGTTCAACACAAAAGAAGCCATGCTACAGCTTCTTGAAAAATTATGTGTTTTTATTTTTTAGTTATGGGAAGAAAGCAATTACAGTAAAAAATTATGTTGTCATTTTTAACAAATTTAGTGAGTTATTATAATATATACTGTTAATTAGTAAATGTGTTAATAATTAGCACCTCAGGCACAGTGCTACAGAAAAAATATGGCTACTCAATGGTTGTGTGAATATTATTACTAACACTGGCCTAAAACATAGAAAAACTAATTATTTAATTAAGGATTCAATTCATGACTGACCTCATAACTCAATCTTAAAAACTCCATTGATAAAAAAAAATTCATAAAAAAAAATCAAACTTGCCAATTGTTGATAAACGAGTATAGAAGCTATGTTTTTCGTAAAGCACAATAAAAATATTAAACTGTAACTTATAAAATAAAAAAAGAAGAAAAATTTCACTTCCAAAATTTTTTTTTCATGTTTTACTTGCTACAGTATTTTAATTCAATACTTACAAGTACTTTAAAATCAATGCAAAAGGAGTTCGAGTTTACCCATATAACTATTGACGCTTAGTATCAAGTATTTTTAAGTTTTGGGTGGCAAACATAGTTACTCGGTGGCCCCTAGGCACGCGCATCTCTACTATTACTTACTTATCAATGCCATAGTCCATACTAATACTACAATATCTTACTTTTATAACTAAATATAACTGCCGTAAATACATTGACTGTTTAATTCCCCGGATAACTCGCTTTTCCAATATAGAAACGTCCCCCAAACCAAACTGAATTTTCGGCTGAACGTCAACTTTCTCAAAGCATCCTCCCAATAACAAGTCCCGACGACTTGATATCAAATGAGAAGATGTCACGGAGCCGTTAAAGTCTCAGCCGGAAGGCAAGTTCCGCTTACTTTGCCAGGACACTTTTGAAGGGACGCTGAAAATCCATTTTACGATGCTACAGGGTGCCAAAAATAACTACCCAATTTCAGAGTTGAATAACTATATGACTGTAAGAAATTTTGCTGCGGAAGTGTAATAAATGTTGGATTAGTTTGTGTGTCTTCTTAATAACAAATTCAGAAGTTTTTTAGTTTAAAAGTTAAATAGTTTAGTTTTAACGATGGTTTGCACTTAATTATTTTTTGTAGTTTCTATAGATATACGCTTTACTTAAGTACGGCATGATGTGGCACAATACGGCAATTACGGTCAAGACCGTGCCTGCAATTTCTGCATTTTTGAGTAATTAACATCAATATACATAAAAATGGATAATATTCCTTATTATAATCCATAATACCTAAATAACATATAAAAACTCAGTTTATGCAGAAGCGGTAACTTTTACAGCAAACGTAGTGGTCTTTAAGGTTTTACCTAATCTGTCAACTGCCCCTTAAGTGCCTCGGGTGGAGAAAGGAAGTAGCCGCTATCTTACCAAAGCTGATGGTGTTGGTTACTCTGATTAAATAAGTAAAAGTCAATATTGAGTGGCTATAAGAGTAATCTAAGTTTACTTATAATACAATACATTGTTCATCATTGGTAAATCAAGATAATAGTTGTTTATAAATATATGTTGTTTATAAATAATAATTATAATTATTAGGCTGAAAATTCAATATTTACAAATGAAGGCTTACAAAAATATTATTAAAAAGAAACTTAAAATATAGTTCAAGTGCGCCAAAATCACAGAAACTTTCTAAAAATTACTACACTAAAAGAAACAAAAAAAGGAATAAAAATATAATTTTATTTTATAAAACTCATTAAAATATAATTTAAGTACATGAAAATGGCACAAATACTTCTAAATTTAAGCACTATTATTTTTCTTTTGATTCTATAGAGAATTATAGTAATAATAAAAGCCTTGAGGCTGTTTTCAGATATAAAATAAAATACATGTTACAGATGTTCATAAATGGAATGGTGATTTATTAAAATGGATGCGTAAAACTAAAATTAAGTACCGAGATATTATTCAAAAACCTTGTACTACCCAGATGAGAAAAGACATTTTGTTCCCTGATGAAAAATGCAAGTAATTTAGAGTATAATAAATCTCTCAAATGCTAATTTTATTATTTTAAACATCTTAATAAAAAAGTCAAAGATGTTGTAAAAGAAATGGAAAGGTCTCAAGTAGTTATAATTTTTAAAAGTAAATTTATGCTTATTCCGACGTTGATAGTCATTACAATATCTATGTTTTGTAAAAATTGCATGTGAACGTGATGTGGTTAATGTTTTAGTATTTATCAAGTTTTCTTGTTTAAAATGCAAAAAAAAGTATAATCAAGAATATGAATTTTTTAACAATTTCGCTACGAAGGATTTTTGCTTCCTCGTAATATTTGATAGGAATAACATTATCGAATCCTTAGTTGTTCGGGTGGTTTGGGGCGCTTTAGTAATGAAAGGGTTAAAAAATAAAATTCGTTTATACTGATGTATTCCACGTGGGCGGAACCACAGAAAATCCTGGAACATATTTGAAAACCACAGAACCCTATACAATCCTTCTAGTCATGATCGGCCTACTATAACAGCTGGTCAGTAAGTAAACATTTCTTAAATTTTAAACTGGTTAATTTTAGTTAGATTGTTAACTAAAAGTTCAAATTCGATTTTTAGTTAAAATTAGAATTTAAATATTTATTTTAATGGAAATTTTGAAAAGTTAGTGCATCGTACATTAGTCAACTAAATTAAATCAATGCTACATATAACATTTAGTTAATGCATAATTTATAAGATAATAATTAAATTTTCTCATGTTGTAGTATAAATTAGTTAATTAAAATCAAGTTCCGGCAGCTAACTATCTTTCACATTTTAGAATTATCATTACTGAGGCATTCTTGTTCGTTGGTACCTAATAAGGTTGTGAGAAAATTAGTTTCTAAATGGTATGAACAAGTTAATGGAATATTATAGTTTCGGTATAAAGAGCTAACTATATTTTGTTAGCTAATTTAAATTTCAAAGTATGAAAATGTACTTTATCACTATGCAAAAAATATGATACTGATTGTATTACTTAGTCACGTTTCAAATTGCTTTTTACCCATAATGCTTTAAAAAAAGTAAAAAGTTAAATCTTATTAACAACATTAAATCTTAAATATACGGAAAAGTTTCTATCATTAAGCTTTTGTAGTTACAACAGAATACTATTACTTCTATTAGATAGAAATTCAATAACTTTTCGACAAATGTAACTTTTTAGAGTTTTAACCTTTTTAGAGTTTTTTTTTTTTGAGAGGGAAAGAATATTTTTTTATGATTTTATTTTATGAGAAGAATTTTCCAAACCTTTGCTGATTGATTGTAAAAAAAAACTACCCAATTATACGCAGTTAATATAAAAATGCTGTTCAAAGAGAAAATAATGTGATCAGAGAAAAAAATAATGTTCATAAAATGCTGGCTATGGTGATATTTAAAACTATACTTTAAAGTTTACAGAATGTATACTTTACCTCATTAATGATACAAAAAAATTGATTTCTGAAATTTATAATAATTGTTTTACTACCCCTTATCTAAAAAAAAAAACATTAAAAAAATAATCTATACATTCAAAAGTCTGAAAATTTAGTTATACAATTAGCGTAAGAATCGTGATGTCGTTTCTAAATTATCGCGTTTTCAAGTAGTTTTTATTGCTGAATACAAATTCACTTTTCTTGCTTTCTCTTCTTTTAACAATTTTGTCAACAATATGACTTTTTCATTACAAAATATCTTACCAATTTTACATAAAAGTCATATATGGGTACAAAACAATTGGAGGTAGAGAAAAACGGAAACATCAAGCATTCAATAGTGCGCAAGAAGCACATACATCTATTTTAAAAAAATCAAAACTAATTATTATTTTTTTAAAATTTCGAACGCGTTTTTACCTTAAAGAAGTGAAATCTAAAACATTAGAGCAGTCAGAACAAAAATTAATTTTATATTTTTAATCAGCAGCCGAAAAATAACTAAATCAATTCTAAAATTCTAGACATCAAAACAATTCATTTTGTAGCTCTATGTAATTAAAACAAAACCTCTTATTTATTCAGGAAATTATTATGTATACTGATTTAATGATACATGCATAGCTAATGAAATTAGTTACATATAATCAAAAATACAAAAAAATACAAAATTTTATAAATATAATCTCTCTCTCAGTACTGTCATTATATTTTTAACAATCACTTGAAAGCGAAATAAAAGGGAAAATAAATGAATTTTTGCTCTAATATCATTATTTTTAATCATTATTAGAAACGCAATTAATTTAAAAACTTGTACGGCACTTCATTAATATTCAAAGCCATTAATTCTTCGGTGAGTTATCAACAAAATAATCACATTGATGATCTTTGTTTCTTGTGAAATGTCCATGCATTATTATTTTGTTTATAAAAATGATAATGTATTAATGCATTTCCGACGAAAGAGAAATTTCATTATGCATCTTCAATTCTACATTCTACATATTCCAAGAAATTACTTAACTTGATTTAGGCCGAGTATGATTATTTTAAAATAAAATATGTCTGTTGTCTATGTTATTAATATTAAAACGATTCAAATATTATTTTAATGAATATACGATCATTAAGAACGATGTTGATTATGATTTGCGAGGACGGCGCATTAAGTTTTATTATTTAGATTTTTTGAAACTCTTATTGGGAAATATCATTTTAGCATATAGTTATGTTAATCAATCAGCGTGCCTTTGAATAATATTTTATTTTGCTTGGACCTCAAGTTTTTATTTATTTTAAACCAAGCAGTTTAAATGTTTACAAAAATGAGACTTATTTCTGGTTATTTCTTGTAAATAAATTCTAGTTTCAAATGTATAATACAGTTACTTTCTATTATCTTTAATAGGTTTCATAGTTAAATATTTAAAAATAGAATTATGGCAATGGCTTCTTCTTCTTATACGTATACTGGTTTATTAAATGTTTTTGTTTTAAAATTTAGTAATGAGTGTTCAAAGTCAATTGAAGAAATCGATTCCATTCTACTCAATACACAGCTGTATGGGAGAGATTCGTTATTAATTTTATAATACATAAATTGTGTTCATTTCACAAAAAATATGCACACACATATCTCTTAGTAAAATGCATTTTATACAATTTCTTATTGAAAATTTTATGTTCGACTAATGATGACAGAGAGATGCGCCAAAAAAAAGTTGAGATAAATTTTATAATTTTCAAATGTTCCTGGTTGCAGACTTTAAAATTTGATTATACTTTGTTTCTCAGTGTATTGACCTAAACTGATAATAAATGAGAGAGTACATAAATTTTGATTTCTAAAATTCATAAATAAGAGACGCACATTAAACTAAATCAGGATCTTTTAAAGAATAAAGTTCCTTAAAAACAGTTTTTGGAATAACTATCTTCAAATTAATGTTAAAAAACATTTTCATGCAGAAGGATAAACCATAATGCAAGCAAATGAGTCAGGGTTACACATGCATGACTGTTATTATAAATGCATTATTTGAAAAGTCATTCCTATTTTGAAAAAAAAAGTCATCACAACCTACGGGAATGTGAAATAAAATAGTTTGCGTCCCAAATAAATCAGATTATACTGTTATTCATTGGGTGAGCTTCTGGAAGTTTAAGATTCGGTTCAATTTGCATAATCGTTAAATATTACCATTTGTGGCAGAACTCATCTTTTGCTGATTTCTGTTCTTAGCAACAACATGTTATTTGGAACCCGTTCTGTGATGAGAAAAAATAGTTTGATATTGAATAAAACAAAAAAACATAGAAATTAAAAGGGAAAAAATCTTATGGAGCTTTCCCTATTACTTTGCTTTTTATTGTGTTTTATTAATAAAAAGGACTAACCAACCAAGTTAAAATAATTACTATAATTGTTTTGAAAATATACGTTTTAAAATAAATTTCCTATCTGATTCATTACCCATTTTTTCAATTTGTAATTTTTTCTTAATTTATTGACTTATTAAAATGCTCATTTATTATTGTTTTCCTAATTTTCTAAAAACTGTTTTTGTAGGCTTAATAATTTCTTAAGAAAAAGTTTGAAAAAAATTAAGCAGCAAAATACTAGTTTACTCTTTCAAGAAATAGTTTTATACTTTAATTACATCAGTTTAAAATAAATCTTTCGTAGTTTTTTTACAAAGACCAATATGCTTAAAACAACAGTCACAGTGAACAACAGTTTCCAAAAAAGTACTGAATATTGCATATTCCAAAGATTTCCACATTTCTTTGGCGATTTCCGCGAAAGCTGAGGTGAAAATCTTGTCGGATGATTACTAATTTACATAATGACCCGCTTTGAAGGCCACGCGGTGGAAAAATATTACACAAAGCAGATATCGCCAATAAATTTCAAAAGTACTGCGATATCAGATAATGTCATAATTTTCGCCATTCCCTGGCTTCTTTTATTGCCCGAGATATGGAAATGCTGCTGTACTTGTAAAAAGATCGAATTTTTACTCTTAAATAGCTTTCAACGGCTTTTCATTTGACTGCCAAGGAAAAGGTAATTTTAGATCTTTTTCAAGCGCATTAAGGACTTGTGTGCAGTTTTCTTATCTTAAATGGATTATTTTTTGTGTCAGCATTAGTTCGAGTTACTTGCTTTTTTTTTAAAAATTCTTTTCATATTTTGCTGTAGTTTTTGGATACATGGGTTTCTTTTAGGGGGAATAAGAACGAAGTAAAACTTAGAATATTAGAAAGAAGAAGATGAAAAAAATTAAACTATTACCATAAATGCAATATTTCCAAAATGGTTTGATACAGTTCTACGAATAATAACTCTCAATTTTGAGGGTTTGCCGAGGCTGCAAAACCCTCTTTCTTCCAAAAAGCAATCCTTTTATGTACAAAAAATTTGATTGGTACAAAAACATCTGTCACTATTACATAAAACTAACAAAAATTACAATTATCCCCAGGTGAATTACATTTTTAGGCAAGGGTTTAATTAGTTTTTTTGAAATAACGAAAGAGTGGTGCCTTATTCATTGTTTTAAATGCA
This sequence comes from Hylyphantes graminicola, assembly GCA_023701765.1. NCBI lineage: Eukaryota > Metazoa > Arthropoda > Arachnida > Araneae > Linyphiidae > Hylyphantes > Hylyphantes graminicola. The sequence continues at coordinate 12,114,814 of CM043123.1, forward strand.
ATGCCAACCATAAATTAAAACTAAAAATAATAGTGTTTAGTTCAAATTTTACAATTGAGACATTATTTACAATGATCCTCACAACAAAAAAATTCTCAGCAAAATGGAGGACCCACATTTCTATTGATAAATGATTAATTGTTCGATGTGAAAAGCCTTTTCAATATGAAACATGACCGAATACAGGGTTTTCGAACAATTTCGTATTTATTTGTTTATTTAATGTATCCCACAAACTGTCAGTTAAGCTCCTTTTAGCTTCTAAAGATGAATGCTTGTTCCGGAAATTTTTATTTTAAGTGACCTATTCTAAACGAAATGCTGTTGATTAGATTTATTTGATGTTGCTTGCTTAACCCTCCTCCATTAGCGCTCGATGTTTCTGAATAATAAACTACCCTCAATTAGGAAATCTATTTTCATAATTTCTAATCGATCATTAAATGCATTAAAGATTTCCGCTCATTATTCATTTTCACTGAGCGTCTCAACGAGTAGAAAATTGCTATCAGCCCCCTCACTTTCTGTCAAATAGCATTTAACTCGTCACTTATTGAATGTTGAACACGATGGCAATTTTAAAAGAGGCCACCAAATGAATATCGGTTTGGGCCTCCTTCAAAATTGCCACCCTGTGGAATACATTTTGTAATGTTAAGTTACAATCGCCAGTCCGCTGGCGCAATGGTTAACGTGTTAGTCCTCGGAGCTGGTGGGCTCGGGTTCGAGTCCCGGTCAGGGCATGGATGTTTGTGTCCGTCAATAAATGTTGTTATTTGTCTAAGTGCTTGTGTCGTCTCTTTCTTTGTGTGTCACTTGTGATTGTGTCATTTCTGGGGTTGAATTCAATAGACCTAAGGTCGCAGTGTTCGGCGAACTTGCCCCCTACCAAGAAAGTCATAAGTTACAATCGATCAAATTTATATGGTAATAGATTGTACTTGGTTGAAATTATTTTATAGAATACTAATTAAGTGTTGACTTTCAATACAAAAATATTGTGTTTATCACAGTTATTACAAATAGTTTTGGATAAATATAATAATTGTGTTAAGACCAAATAACAATATATACCACGCATCTGTTCTTCTGAAATGTAATTCAACATATTCTCCTTAATGTTTCGGATAAATAGCTATACTAAAACTTAAGAGATATATATTACTGTATTTTAAAATAAATGTTATACTTTTGTTATACATATTTTAGAAAGCAATGCAGTTTACATTTTTTGCCAATCGAGCATATACGTAATAAATTGTTTCCTATCCTGATCGTCAGTTGTTTTCAAATAATGCAAATTTGAGTCCGTATTTTATCAACACTCTTGTATTGAAACAACACAATTTTGTAATTTTGAGATTTTTACACAATATTTGTATCCACCTGAGGTGTTAGCGCAAGTTTTTCTGATTTTTTTTTAAATATGGACTAAATATGCCATTAAAGGCCCTTCTATTTGTATTGATTTGCGAATGACAACTCTGTTTGGAAAATTTTCAACCAATAAACATATTTTCTAGCAGGGCTTTAGAAACGAATTGGTGATTAAAAATCAGAAGTAAAGCTTTAAACAACTTAAAATTTTAAAATCTTTACCTTACACGCACAAAAAATATTAGTCATTCAAAACTTGATAAAACCTTGAAAAATATCATAATAGAAATGCAAACGCTTTTTATTATTCTGCAATATTCGTATTTCTGTATAGAAAGAAAAGGGCAGTTTTTCTGTCTTTTAACAATGGTCTCTTAACTTTGTTCTACTAAGGGGCAGAATTCATCAAACAATTTATTATATAATATCTTATTCATCATGAATCACTTTTTAAGTTAGTGGTTATTTGCTTCATAATTTTATTAAAATTTCTAAGCCCATGCTCTCATAGGATGAAAAGAAACTGTGGCAAATTTATACGCAGAAACTTAAAAAACTTAATTTAATTTTATCAAAGTTAGTTTTCCATTATTTTATATCGAATTGCGAATTAATAAATTCCATTAGGCAGTACAAACTTCTTAATGTCGGATTAATATGTGTGGTTGGCGTAACATTATTTTTAAATATGAGGCTAATTTATATTATAATTACATTATCTATATTTTTTAACAAAAAAATCCAATTATTAGTTTAATGGAAAGGTATGCTGTTATTTGTTTTCTCATAAAAGTGAAAAGCCTTTTAGTTACGAATTGTGGGACTTAAGTAGGTTATTAGTTTTTTTAAGTTTTTATTGAACTCGACTGTTTTTAGTTTCAATTTAAAAGCTTTGTTATGAATTCCATTAAATTTATTTAGAATTAGCCATTACCCATGGGCTCTTTTGATGTTGATTAAATTTTTTTAAAGTTACATTTCAAAAATTTGTTATTCACTATAAGATAAAAATGTTGTTAGATTGTTTTGTTGTTATTTATGAATAAGTGCTTTTTAACCATTAACAGAAAAAACGGGGTAAAACTATTCTGCATCGGCTTATTTAATGGAATTTGTGGTTCAAAAAGGAATGTACTTTAAACAATTTATCAAGCAATAGAAAGCATAAGTTAATGCAAATTTAAGTTGGTAATATACTGCTGACCGCAAAATTATTTCCGAAAATTTTACTTTAAAATGCTTTGAAAATAAATCGAACATTTTTTCGAAGTAATTTTTAGAAATGTATTTTTATTTGAGAATAATTATGCTAATGAAATAAACTTAACTTAGGGGCGTGACACCTCATTTTGCTTTGCCCGTTTCTACTTACGAGATCGAGGTACATCCGGTGCATTGTAAAATATGTATCAGTCAGTCTGTCACACTGATTTAAAACCCCTTGTTTAGTTCCCAAGCTAACTTGCACTTCTTTTTATAGACCTTCTGAAAGGATGAAAGCCTGAGTGAGCATCCAATCTTGGATTCTAACACTGTTGATAAATGGTTTGGTATCGAATAGCATCATAAAATGGATTAATAGTTGGCCTTGAAATTTTACGGAACAATATCTGTTTTAAGAATTAGCTAATAATTCAATTAATTTAATTTTTTTAATAGATATTATAAATATATCACTATATTCAGTAATCCAATACCATATAACTGCAAAATTGATGGTTTCTGAAAATTTCTACATCTTCCTTAATAGTTTTGAAAACGATTGAGCCACTTTGGAAACTAATGACTTAAAACAGCAATGAACATTAAACGAAAGATGAATTCCTTAGTGCAAGTGCATGCATATAAAGGATTTATTCTTATCGCATGAATAAAAGATCCTTCAAGGGGAAGAATAAGATGAATTGAATTAAACGCCGTCAGTGGCAAAGGAATCCTCTGCTTTGAAACAGTGGATAAGAAATGTTTTTTGCTGAGTAAACATGAAGGGATATAGTTATTTGGAGTGACAAAATTTTATTGACGTTTTTGTTAAAGGTTTTTACGTGAGTTTCGAAATATGTATTTAATTTCAAAAGAGAATTTAAATAGCCATTGATAGAAAAGAGCAGGAGTTAAGTATAGTTGTTCTTTTATGTCAGTCTGAGTTTCTTATACAAGTGTCATTTTTCAATTGCTTTAATGCTTTAAGAAAAAGTAGTGAAGAGTTGGTTTGGTTGCAATGTTATTAATATAAAAGAACGATATATCTGTAAGAAATTGAGAAGCTGGTGATTTAGTTTGACGGAATTGTAAGTAAAGTGTTTGCATAAGGTGTTAGATAAGTGAATATTAGAACTAGCTCAATAGCTGTTAAAATATTTAGTTTGGGGTAACATGATTTGTGAAGGAAAACCTTCTTATTAATATAAATTTTTCTATTACCGATTCATTTGTATCGACAATATTGAAGAGTCTGTTTGAATTAACTAACTCAATATAGTTAGTGGTAAGATATAGTCATTTGGAAAGTGCATTGCCAAAATTGCAGCTTTGATTTTACAAAAAAACTATGGTTCCTAGTAGATGATCGGTTGTGATTGTAAATGTTTTGCATTATCGGTATTAATTCATTCATCGGTATATTTTCGGTACTCAAATGAACAATCCTCATTTTTTTACCTAAAAAAATAGATTCCAGTAAGTACAAAAATATGGTGAAACATTTCACGACAAGGCCGTTGCAGCTACTAGGACACATATTATGATAAAACCAACACAGTTTTAACATTGATCTATATGTATCTAAGCAACAATAGTTTTCTTTACAACAATTTCAAACCTTGACAGTGCCAACAAAAAAATGTGCAACCGAGAAATGGCTTCAAAAAATTCGAAGGAAGTAAAGATTACCTAGATTTTGTGTAAATGCTGTCTGTAAAGGGCCGATTCTTACCTCCGCACTATAAATCTTGACCTGTTTTGACGGGTTTGCTCAGTGAACCAGGGTAAAACCGCCGTCTAAGGGATTAGCCTAGGCACTAGGGGATCGCAACTTCTTTCACCAGGGATTTTGGTAGCTGGCAAGAAATAAAATTACATCAATAGATTTTTTTTACACTGTTACGTTGAAAGTTTATTTTTTGTACTTAAAAATGAAACGTCAGCAGATAGTATTGATTATTTTGTAAGGTGTTTAAAGTTACATAAAAGTTTAGGGATTTAATAGATTTTTTTTATTAAAAATTGAAAGTTTTTTTTTCGTGAACTTAATGGGGGGGAGTATTAGTTAAAAAGTTGATATACTTTTTTAAGAAGATGATATTTTTTTTAAAAATTGGCATGTATTTTTTATTAGACGAAAACCAATATAAAAAAATTATAAATATAGTATCTCTTGCCTCTATCTCGAGGAAAGGCTGAAGAGTGTACATTTATTTTTTTAAAAGATACTTTTAACGAAATGAAATTTTTGGTTTCAAGGGTTACATGAATAAAAAAACAAATAATCATAAACCTAAAAAAAACTTATTTTCAGAAAGCAATTTATGGTTTTAATCTGGTGGCTTAGTTTTGGACATTTAATACCCTCAACTCAAAGTCATCATTGAGAACGCGTTTTGGAGAAAACTTTTTTAAGCTGCAAATGTATTTACCGCAATATTTTAAGGCGGTTATGTTATAAAGGTTTCAATCCTTTGCATGTATGAAAAAATAGGTTATTTTTAAATGTACAAATAAAAACACTGTATGCAGAAGAGTGACGCCTATCCCATTGCGTTAACATGACAGTTGGTTTGATGTGTTGATACACTTACAAGAGAGGAAAAAACATTAAAGGGAATATAAAATAAAAATTTAGGAAATCAATCGTAAGTAAAAAAAAAGTTTTTGTGCTCCATTGCATTGTGCGATTAACAAAAAATGCAATCTGGTAAGCATTATTTAAAAAAAAAAAGGTTTAAAAGTGTTAAATTTGCACAATAAAAATTTTCTTAAATTTATTGGGTTTAGTTTCAATCAATCTTATATGAATACGGTATGCTTATTATTCAAAGCCCATACATTTTAGTTTCATACATTCATGGTCACCCAAAGTACAATCCAGCTTTGGTGAGTTAGATGTGCAGTGTTTGTTTGCCTATTGTGTAATTAACCTTGTTAAAAATTGTGCACATATCCAATCATTAAAAGAGCAATAAAATTTTCCCCAAAAATTAAAAAAATAACAAATTAATAATCTGTTAGCCTACTTTTCTTTTTTTTTTAATTCAAAAGAATTAAAAAAAATAAAAAAGTATGTATTGACATGCGGTCGATGTCCGTCTGTATGTCTGTCCATACCCCCCTTCAAAATCGGTTCTATCCATCCGATCTTAAAAATTCTTTCTTATGTTAGAAAGTTATGACTTCAGAGACCCAACTTTCATACTTTTTGTCCGTCTGTCTGTACGATCGGAGGGGAATAAAACAAGTATTTGTCGTGGAATTTAACATTGGATTAGCATTGAAATTCAATTTTGAGTCTTTTTCAAGTCGAGTCGCTGTTGCCAATTCAACAATGGCATGAGAAACTTTTTTCATTTATAATGACGTCAGGAATGTAAATATTTGATTGTTTAATACTTGCTTGCTAAGTAAATGGCAAGACATATTTTTTACATATAATCCTGATTAATTTTAATTTTACATTTCCCATTTTAAGTACATTTTGGCTCAGTTTCATGTTTTTGTTATAAATAAATATTCAACTATTCGTAAATCAAGCAGAGAATAAGTACTATTAATTTTATTTACTATAGAAAATTAATGAAAATCGTTGATTTTGGCTTTAAGAAGTTTAAATTATAGCAGGATGCTGTGTTTAGTGAAATTTATTCTAATGTTTATAAATTTTATGTAAAAACAGTTGTATACGACATCTACTGTTACGGACCTAGTTGTTTCCCGATAAGAATTTCAGTAAGTATTTAAGTAACAGGAAAGTAGGCTATTTTAGTTATTTTAAAACTTCTTGTTTCTAATTTATTTGAACTTTGTATAAAACAATGGCATTAAACCAAAAATACTTTTAGAAGTCGTTATTTGACTTCCATATAAATTTAAGCGTAACATAAATACTATAAATAGTTCCACAACTAAAACAAACTTTTTAAGCTTTCCATGTCCAAAACTCTGTATTAATGGGGGTAAAATCAGCTCTTAGTCCAAAGAAGTTAGATCAACGCTACTTTCTTAGCTGTCTGAAACTCCCAATAGATTCTCAAAATTGTGTAAACTCAGCACACTGTGTCACTTTTAGTTTACCTTACAGAAAAGGAACATCGTAGTTCTAAAATGTTTTCTCGGACTTCAAGATATAGGCTGCGATAGCACAGAAAGAGATGAGTTTGAACGCTTTTTGCGGTTACCAATTCCTTTTTCAATTCCCATTTTGGGGATACCGTTGAGAGAAAATAACCATTTTATGTTTTTCGCTACTGTAAAGTTGTTTAGAAATACATATTTGTAGTATTCTAATATTAAATATCTTCAATCAACGTATATTTTTAAAGTATGACTGTATTTACCTGTAACTAAGAATTTCTTTAAATTAATAATAAAATCAGAAGATACAATATTTAGTCGTCTTTTTTTCCAGTAAATTCATTCATTTTATTTAAGAAAACTGAATCTACCAATTTAAATAATGTTGGTTTAAATAGGCTCGATTTTAATAATATTTTGCAGACCAGTTCATTCACACAACACTATAAAAAAATTTAGATAATTATATCTTTGGGTAAAAAAGTCGAGATATAGGTTAAAAATTTACCATATGTTTAATTTGATGAAAATGTAATATTTTTATTATGTTTAATAATAGAAATATTTGATAGATATGTATTTTATTGTACAAAGTATAAACACATTTTAGCGGTAGGATGCAACATTGGAAATATTGTGCGGAATTATGTCAAATAAAGTCATTTTGTTAAATGATCTGTGGTGGTAAATGTTTGTTATTTATAAAAAACAATAATTTTTGTGTACAATCCATATTCTCAATTGTTTATTTCATTTTTTAAAATTAAAAATGTGTTCAAAATTGGTGAAAAATAGCTGTAAAATGATACAATATGTGACGGTAAAAAAACAATATGTTACGCAACGCAACAAATACAAAATTCAAAAAAATTATTTGTAATATTATTTCTGCCAAAGATGTCGCTCAAAATTTATTTCGAATCAATTGATTGAACACTGTTAAAAATAATATGTCAAGGTTGAACCAAAATACGGTTCAAATTTCCTGCAACCATGATTTGGTAAACAATTGAACCATAAGACGGTATTATCAAATTGCGTAACTATGGTGAGATGTTGAACCATAAAAAGGTTCTCCCAAGCATAACAATAGTAAAAGGTGAAAAAAAAACGGTATTTCGTAAGCTAACGCCTTCGGGACTTTGGACCCCACAGATTTAATGAGAACGTCTGTCTTAGGGTACTCGGGCCCATCATTGGTGCATTGATGATTTTTTCTACACTTGTAGTAAATAGATTCTTTTTATAGAATGACAGGCAGTAGGTGGGATTCGAACCCCCACTCTCCTGAGATGGCTGAATTTCTAGGATGATGCCATTACCACTCGGCCACGGACAGGCCTATTCGCTAGCAGAAGCAGTACTACTCATGGCGCCTCCATTTGTGTATAAACAGTTAAATTGTCGGTTGCAGTTAGTAGAAGTTGAACCGAACTTTCGTAAGTAGTGGAACCAATATTTCGTAAAAGCAGGTCTATTTCCAGAATGTAATATTTGGTTGAACCATTTTATGGTGTATCAGCCAGAAGTCCTTATTTTTTCACTAATATTTAGTTCAACGTTGAACTGAAATTTTTAACAGTGAAGATGCATTTCGGATCTTTACCAATATAAAACTGAAAATATACACTACACAACGTGACTGAAAGTATACATTCTGATACATGATGCTTTGATGTATGTAGTTTACGAACCATTTGTTTATTTTCCCTATGAGAAGTAACACAACGAAATTTGCAAACATAAACTTTGAGGGGGAAACTGCAAAGGGATCGTAAAACAAATACATTGATATCGTAAAAGAAAAATATATATTTCGATATATTTTGTATTTTTATTAATATTAAATCTTATGTGTAAATATTTTTTCAGTTAGTTTCAAGACAGTCAGTTTGAAATGCCGACCGGTGGCGCAAAGTTTAAGGTGTTAGCATTTGGAGCTTATGGGTCCGGGTTTGAATCCCGTTGAGGCATAGATGTTTGTGTTTGTCGAGTATATGCGGAGTACGTGCTCGTTAAATCTGTTGGGTCTGAAAGTCCTGTCGGCGGTCATTGGGCAGTTTCCCACGGATACAGGTCCCTAGAGACTATTTCCCTCCCTGTCTAAATTGTGGACGTGGAGCGCGATAGATGACAGCATCTGTCGAGTATGTGTGTTGTGTCTGTCCTACTTGACGAATGCTTATAAGCGGGTCTCTGACCCAGCGCAAAAGCCTGAAAATATCTATCAACCAACCAACCAACCATTTTGAAATATAAGGCAGTTCTTGATTTTTTTTAAATTGAAAAACAAAGAACATTTAATTTTCTATCAGAAGGAATTCTGAAAAGAGATACTTTGTATGAAAAAAATTTAAAACAAATACTGATTTCGAATTAAAATATGTATCATTTTTTAAGGAGAAAGGGACATACTGTTTTTCTGTAAGAATAATTGCTTTTTTGGAATTGTGACTTAAATTAAAAATTTTAATTAAGAAATTATTAAAGAAATATACATCCTATCACGTAGTTTAACTCCTCAACGATCGTTGGCAACAAAATTCCCCATGCGAAAATAAATTTCCTGCTTAAGTTTATCAACAAAATGTTAGACAAATGAAGACAATAATACTAACAAATTTATGTCGGCCAAATTAAGTTAGGCGAAAAACGAATTTTAAAAATTTAAAAGCTACTTTTTTATTATGTTGTTAATCGTGCTCACAACCTTGTATTGGTTAGGGATTCAAAAACTAATAAATGCTGTAAAAAAGTCGTAGTTTTATAAAAGAGAAAAGAATTGAATATATGTGTGTGATATTTGTTTTAAAGTTAAAATAAACTTGCTTTTAAGGTTTTTTGTTAAAATAAACATTGGAATATTCAAAACGAAAGCGATAATTTATTTTCATACATTAATTATATTTTAAGGAAGTGCCAAATTGTAAGTGTAAGTTCATTCTTTTATATTTGTGATTTATTTTATACAAATACATATAATATTATTTGAGGTATAGTTTGTTTGCAAATGTCTAACATATTAACTACAAGATAATGCATATCTTTTGTAGCACATGAAAAAAAAGTTATCATTAGATACTGATTATATTACTTGTGTTAAAATAAATAGGCTTTCGATTTTAATTTGTTAATTTTGGATTAAATTGCTGTTTGTCAATGAAAATGGAAATGCTTATTTTCATTTCAAAGAGAATTCAAAATTCGCAGCACAAATATTTTCCTGAAAATTCCCTAAGAGAGCATTATGCATTCTAATCACATATTGACGGAACAATGTTACTGATCCCTCCAATACAAATGTCTTATTTTTGCCGCACTTTCATCTCAAGCGTTTATTTTGACGAAATTGTAACTAATGCACGTGTACTATGCAACAGTTCCGGTTATTTTCGCTTTAACCCTTTCAGTCCCAGTGATGCCATTTGGAATCATCACTTTCAATATTTTTTTCCGAATGTTTATGTCCCGTTATGATATCCAAACACACATCATTCGATTCTTCACACTTTTTTCTATTCGACAATATTTTACATTAATCTCAATAGAATTCAGAACTGCTATTTTTTTATTTTAGAAAATAGCTAACAAGCGTTTCACCTGATTTTTGAAAAGTTCTCTTCAGTTCCACATATTTAAAACACAATATAAACTATTTCGGTTAAAATAATTACTTTTTTTTTAATAATAGGGTCAGATACCTTAAAATATATAACTCGAAGTGTTTTTAGGTAATATATATATTTTTATTTTGTTGTTTTCCACAGTTAAAAATTTTTGGCGTTAGTTCAAAAACCATATAAGAAATTAAAATGAATTTTTTTCTTATGGAACTCTTATTTTTGACCTAAAATAAGCTTATTTTGTGAATATCAGATGTTTCTGTAGTGTAGTAAATTTTTGGGACTGAAAGGGTTAATAACGGTGACAACGTTAAGCTAATCGGGTCTTTTAGATACGAGGAAGAGAAAAACTGTACTTGTGGTTTTACCTGCTTTTTTCAGCTAAGGCATTGTTAATGTTATTTTCAGTGGAGAAAAATGTTCTGCTGGCCATGCATTGGTATGGTATACAATATCTACTAGACATTACCAGGGCAAGTGAAACGTCACTAACATTCGTCGTATTCTTAATAAATTGGTTTAAATAAATTTTTTAGCCTTATTATGATATAAATATTTGGTTATTTCTGTCTCAAGTGTTCGTTTTCTACCGATATATGTATTTCAATGTTTTTGTTCATTTAGAGCAGCATGCAAAGTAGTATAGATGCTTATAGATTGCAAGGCTCAAGTTACAGAGTCATTGAAATCGGATTTAAAGCTGGACTATACGAAATAAGAGATCAGGAAACACTTGTGGAAATAAAATTTTGATTGTCAAAAGTATGAATAAAACAGTGGGGTATCGTTGCTTTAGAAGATAAGTGGTCAAACCGGAAAGCAATAAATGTACATTGGTCCCCTTAACTAATCAGAAATGAACGCAATATTTTTCAATCGAAGACTTTAAGTACGTTTTTTAAGTAATCCGTTACTTTGATGACTTCCACAAAACAATTGTTCAAGTTTATTCTCACATTATTCTGTCCTTCAGCTATACCAAGCCTAGCCTCCAAAAATTAAACTATTACGTAAACCTAGTATTTGAAATAGATTTCTAATCATGTTAAGTGTCATTTTCATTTCATGTGTCATTTTCATTACATTTTAAAATATATTAGAATAACCTAGTGTTTGGTGCAGTATGGCCTTTGATGCCCTTTCGTCATTAAACCCAAACATCCATCGATCCTATGCTGTACGTAAGTTGTTTTGGACAATGACAAAGGACAATGAAATCGTCCTCTAAAAGGGAGGAGCATAGGCTTTATAGCCAGTTGCACTACTCGTCAGAAGTGATGCAGTCACCAGAGACACACAAAAAGGACGACACAAACACATAGTCAAATACCAACATTTATTAGCAAACACAAACATACATGCCTTACCGGGAGCTCGAAGGCTAGCTCCCTAACCGTTGTGCTGCCGGGTGGGCTGTTTTGGACAATAACACCATTTACAATTTTGGCACACCAATCAATGGCATGAGGATCCAAAAGTAAGAACGCCAATACATATGGTCTACATTTCTAGGAAATGTGCAAGAAAGATCTCGAATTTTCCTGTATGGTAAGCGACACGCGACGTGTCTGTGTTTGCAGAGTACTAAAAAGTGGGTGATATAGAACGAATTTCTTCGTGCCGTGTATAGACACGGTGCTTTTTCCCATTCGTTATTCAAAGCCAACAGGGCATATGTGATGAAGAAGAAAAAAATTATTTAATGGAAAATTATTTTCCATGTCACGTTTAGAGGTCTAGAAGTTGAAATAAATCGATTTCAGCATCGGGTGAAAAGTAAAGACGTGGAAATTGCTTTTTCTTTGTGTGTCTTTGAAAGGGACCCCTCCTGTGGCATTGTTCCGAAATGTGGTGACTTTTCCTGCTGGAAAGATACGCGGTTTATAACGTAATAAACACGAGAAATATGGATATAGTGGTAAACAGTATAAGTTACAATGTTTAAATATAAAGACATGTCAAATCTAATCAATGGCATTTTTATCGATACAATATTCAATTTTACTGTACACGTTTCAACAAATATTAGAAAAATGTAGTTGGACGTATCATCGTATATATTTTGGATTTGCCTTTTTTATAACTACGTTTAAATAAGCTAAGCTTTAGAAATTGTGTATTTAAGGAACGTCACACTGTATCATAATTTCTGAAATTGGGAATCATTGTAGTTACCACTTTAATATGTTTATGTGATTTTTTAATAATCAAATCCAGTTTTGTTATTTGGTAATAATTGATATTCAAGAGTACAATATGCTTTATAATTTTTATTCATTTTCATAAGAAAAACTATGAATGAATACGACTAAATTATTATGCTCGTGATTTTTTTTTCCTATTTACATAAAACGACTCCAAATTATTATCTCACGTATAAAAGAGAAACACATGAAAACATACTTATGAAAGCATAAATAAACATTACATCATAAAATGGAAAATAAAACTAAAGCAAGTCGTATACATGGCCATAATCCAGATGGTTTAAACGTATCACTAAAACCCTTGTCACGTATTAGGTATAAAATATAAAACAAACACTGGAAATGTGCATAAGATATGAATCGCTAAATGCAAAGAAAGGACAAGTCCTGAGAAATATTTTCTTACGCGATTTCTTCTTTCAGTTAAATATTAACAGAACGAATCGTAGAAGGAAATTCTTCAAATGTTTTACTCAATTTTTTGTATTTAGAGTTTTAAATAGAAAGTTGACTTTTCAATGGGGGAAAATGGCCGTTATTGAGCTTTTCCATAAAAGTTAATAAGTTCAAAAATACTAATGAAACGGAATTTCTTTTGCGTAATAGGAGTATTTTTTTTGGAATTTATAATTTATTTATGTTTATGAATCATTTTTTGTGGCCTTTGGCAGGAATAGATACATTCAAATACTACAAAAATTTATGAAGCGAAAATAATGACAAGCAATGTGTTGCATTTTTTTTGTATTTAGAATAAAAATATGGTTTTAAGAACAAGCTATGCATTTCTGACAAATGTTAACAAACAAAAAAAAATGGATTGGTTATAAAACATCCTGCTAAGTTTACACGAAGGTTAATGGAAAAATGACTAGTAATTTTGATCCGCGGCTAGGTGACGAAACCATTCATCGGACACATAAGTAGTGACATTAGAGTTGGCGGCAGAAGTTCGGACTCTAATACATTTAACATAAAGCATCCCCAAGTAGAAATATGCCAATCATCCATTGCATCAACCATCTATTCAATAAGCAACAAACTGTCGTTTCAATTCGAATAATGTGATTCAAAAAATTGAAAATGAAAATTTATGAATTTTTCTACAAAACATTATATTCAGTTTTAAAATAACCAAGGCTTTCTTTTGATTATTGCTTAGTTTTTCTTTTGAATATTGACTTGTGTTATCTTACATTGGTTGAAATTTTTAAAATTTAATTTCTGATTGATCAAATTTTGCACAACAGGAATTCTTATTTTCATTTAAGGTTAAATAATGATTTTATAAAAATGTTAAAGCGCTTATTAAAAATAGATAGTTTTAATAATACGTTAGCCTCATTTCTTTCTATTTTCTTGGTTACCAAATTAAAATGCATAATTGCATCTTAAAAATTATATGTAACAGCAATGGTCCACGTAAATTTATCTGTATATTGATCAACCCTGCACTGAATGTTAATTGAAATTTTATGGCGTATATTAGTTTATAGGTTAGCAAAAACTGCAGCTTTACTAACATTAGTAAGTATGGCTATTTTGAAATAATGTGATCATATTGGAGCAAAGAAGTAAAAGAATAAATAATAGCTTCGATAAAACAATATAAGAAAAATAAACACACAATTTTGTTTTTAAGTGAATTACACAAATATATGTAATAATGAAATGTATAAATATCTGTATTAAATTTTAAACTGCTATTAGACATCCGTTGAATTTTTTTTAAACAGATTCCTTTTAAGTTCTAAATTGCTTCTTTGCATCGAGACTTTATAAATAGAGAGAACCGTTATTATTAAACTCTTCAATTTTTCCTCAAATATTTTCCTTTGATGGGAAAAGTATACATTGTTTTTTAATTTCTCAAGAAAGTTAACCTAAATATGTGAACTAATTATGATGGTTCTTTACTTAAGTGGGCGAAAGTGTTTTGAGTTTCTGCGTATAATAGCCCCCATGAGGATTTGATAAAGATACAAATTATGAACGCAATTTTCTAAGAACAAACTCAATTTTGGAATGAATGTTATTTTATATAAAAACTTTGCAACATTTTAGATAATATTTTTTCTTACACTTTTTTAAGCAAATGATCATTATAAGATAAAAATAAGAAGACTATAATGGGAAAATTTTACTCCTTAACTATAATCAACTACACTATTTTTGTTCTTATGTTTCTGTTGTGTTTTTATAAAACAAATACCCCTAATGTGAAAATAAAATATAGTGGATATTTTTAAAGGTTCAGGTGGTTAAAAGTGGATATTGTTAATGGTTATGGTGCTATAAATATAAACAAAACAAGTTTGAATATTCATGAAGTACTCTAATATATTTATACTTTTGTTATCTCCGTTACAAATTAAAAATTTATAGTAAACAATAAAAATCAGCATTTTGCATTACAACTGAGGTGTTAAAATTAAATAAATCTTTGTTAATGAAAATATTTGTCTCAAAGCTCATAACCTGTAGAAAACTAGTATATGTATAAATTAATGCTTGATCAAATGCATAACCTAATTCTTGCTTTTTGTTGGAGCCAAGTAATTCTCCTTGTTTAATTTGTTTCGGTCAAGAACTGTTTAACTGTAACCGCAGCATATGTACTGCGGCTTATGTAAATTCAAATGATAACTTTGTATATAAAAACCGTGATTGTGTGATCAATAAAGTCTTCTTCTTCTGTTCTTGTCAAAATATGTTTAGCTAGTTATTATTTCGCAGTTATGTTTAGCTCTAACCTCCAACAGGTTATGGGCCGATTTGCGTGTTTGAGGAGCCAATTACGAATTTAAGTAAAATTCTAAAATTTAAAGATTAAACTAAACGTAACTGTTATCAAGAAATACTTTGTAAGAGATAAATTGTCTTGGACTATGGCTGACTTCGCATCAACCGTATCTTTCCCTCGACTAGACGGCACTAATTACGTCCGATGGAAACAAGACATGAAAGTCCTCCTGATGGATAGAGGATGTTGGGAATTTGTGACTGGTAAAGAAGAGGAGCTTGCCGTAGACGCTACTGCTCGTGAGAAGCGGGACTACAATCTTCGAAAAACGAGAGCGTATACTACGATTTACCAAGGCATAGAATCGAAATTTCAGACGTTGATATCCCAAACCACGGATGGAAAAGAAGCCTGGGAAGCATTAGAATCGAATTTCGAACCGAAAAGTAAAGCCAGACTAGCAACACTACTGGACGAGTTCAACGAGCTACGATTTGACCCAGAGGAGGAAACTATTGGGATTTTCTGCAAAAGAGTATACGAGAAGAAGGTACAGATAGACGAAGCTGGATTTAAAATACCAGATCTTTTGGTGTGTTTCCAGATGATACGAAGGCTACCCACCGAATACGACAGTGTTGTACAGACCCTGTATCGATTAGAAGATGACAAGTTCAAGTTTGATGAAGTGCAACGAGAACTGGTGACTGAATCTGGGAGAATAAAGCTGAAACAAAAAGACGAACTAACCGATACCTTCATTGCAGACACCTATCTTACTAACTCCAGTAAGAAGTCAAGATCTTACAGGAAGAATATCCCAAGATCAAACAACCAAAATGCCAGTGGTCGCGTACTGGAACCCTCCACGACTTCAAGAGAAGAAAAAGGTAGTTACGAAAATAACCGACTTCAAAGAATGGGGCCGTGCTCGTACTGCAAAATGAAGAACCATACAGAAGACCGGTGCTTCATGAAGAAGAAAGAAAGACAGACATTCTACAGTGAAACAGAAGATAGTGCAAGTCCAGGAGCATTTAACACTGACGGTAGATTGGTTGAGTTTCTGGTGGACTCTGCTGCAACTACGCATTTCTGCAACGATCGAAATCTGTTCCAGAACTTCAAGCAGCTGCCTCCGACGAAAGCTCTAATCGGAGATAAGAATTCTACCTCTCTAGTGACTGGAATGGGCGACATTCCGCTGATCGTAAAAGACGTCTCGGGTAACGTAAATATGAATCTTGTTAATGTGTTGTACGCCCCAAATATGAGACGTAATCTAATCGGAGGAGCAAATATGGATCTTGCTGGGTTTACAGTAAAAGGGGGACATTCAAAAATGGTTATTTATAAACCAAATGGTAAATATTTTTTAACTGTTAAAGTTGAAAATAAATTGTATGTATTATATGCATTTCCTAAAGTTCAAAAACCTAATGTAAATTCTGCTATGCATGCTACGTTAAATAGCGAATTAATACATCGTAGGTTCTGCCATGTTAACTATCCTCTATTAAAGCAAATGAGTGCTGAGGAAAGCGTAAAAGGTTTAGAAAATTTAAAGTTAACTAAAGCAAATAAAAATTGTGAAACTTGTATAGTGTCAAAATCAAATCGAACCTCATTTAAAAGAAACCATGTTTATGAGCGTAAAACTACAGAATGCCTCGAGAGAGTACATTGTGATGTTTGGGGACCCTCTCCCGTTAACTCTATAGGCGGTCATAAATATTTCTTAACATTTGTTGACGATTATTCGCGTAAAGTGGATGTTTTTGTAATCAAAAAGAAAAGTGAAGTCTTTAATTGTTTCAAACTATATTTGGCACGTTCTGAGCGTGAACTTAACAAAAAGATAAAAACTGTAGTAACCGATAACGGCATGGAATTCATGCATAAAGAATTCGAGCAATTCTTAGATGAATTGGGAATTAAAGCCGAACGGACATCCGTTTATTCACCGGAAATGAACGGAATAGCCGAAAACTTTAATTACGCTGCTTTAAACGGGATAAGATCGTTATTGCAAGGCAGCGGATTAAAACCTAGTTTTTGGGCTGAAGCGTTACAAACTTTTGTTTATGTTAGAAACCGATGCACACATAAACTAACTGAAGGTAAAACTCCAATAGAAATTTGGAAAGGATTTAAACCATCCATTAAACACCTAAAAGTGTTTGGATCGTTGGCGTATGTCCATGTACCTAAAGTTAACAGAAATAAACTACAACCTAAAGCAAAATTGGGGATTTTAATTGGTTATGCAGTTAAACGTAAAGGATATCGAGTATATCTCCCTAATGAACGAACTGTAATTGAAACAATACACGTTCGTGTAGATGAAAGTAAAAATGGGGTAAAATCATTATTTGGTGATTCAAAAGTGCAAAATGTTACTTTTCAAATGGATAACTATCAGATTTCTGATGACAGTGAACCGGAACCTGGTAAACCAACGCCTCTTAATATTGATCAGTGGCGTAGAGTTGAAAGTCCTAGAAATCGAAGTAACAAGATTTACGTTAATTATTATCCCCCAAATAGCGAGATTAAACTTAAATCACTTAACGATGTGAAAGAATATTGTAATAAAAATAAAATACCCTTTGACCCTAAAAACTTTAACTTTAAAGCAAGTGTAGTAAAGGAAAAACCTAAAAGTGATAAAAATTCGTGTTTTAGTGATTTTGACGAATCTTTGCATGAAATCTTTAACGAAACGTACTTAACTGAAATCCCGCAAAACTTTCATGAAACACAAACGTCTCCTGATAAAAATAGTTGGGACGCGTCCATGAAAGCGGAGTTAGACGTTATGCGTGAAAGAAAAGTATGGGAATTGGTTGACCCACCACCAAATGCAAAAATCATTGGTAGTAGGTGGATTTTTTCAATCGAGAAAGACGACAAAAACAATGTCAAAAGATTTAAGAGTAGATTGGTTGCGAGAGGATTTACACAAACCAAGAATAAAGACTATTTCGATGTGTATTCACCTATTGTAAATTTTTCTCTAATCAAATTTCTCTTTGTATTATTAGTGTCTATGCTAGGTTGGTTGCATGCCCAGTTAGACGTGAGAGCTGCTTACTTATATGGGAACCTAGACCAAGAGGTTTTCATGAGCCAACCTGAGGGACATGTAGCAAGAGGTGAAGAACATAAGGTTTGTCTACTTAAGAAAGCCATATACGGCTTACACCAAAGTGGTCGACAGTGGCACAATACTTTGGACGAAATTCTGAAAGACCTAGGATTTGAGAAACTGGACTGGTGTCATTGTACCTATATGTTAAACAATAATATTGTCTTAACTGTCTATGTAGATGATATGGTCTGTTTTGGTAAAGATCAAAATGTTTTAAATAATGCTATTAATTTAATTAAAAGTAAATTGGATATTGTAGAGTTAGGAAAAGTTAAATATCTTTTGGGTGTAAATTTTGAAGAAATTAATGGGAATACTTACTTGCATCAAGGAACTTATATAGATAAACTAAAAGTTAAATTTAAAGACTTGCCAAAAAGTAATCCAAGCTTACCTTTTAAGGTTGGTTATAGTTTGCCTGCTAGAGTAAGTGTAATTGAAGAAAATGATATTATGAAAACTTTTCCTTATCGTACTCTAATAGGTTGTCTATCATTTCTAGCTAATCGTTCTAGACCAGATATTGCTTTTTCGGTTAATACCATGGCACAATTTTGCAATGGTTATAATTTTGAACATTGGCTAATTGTTGTAGATATTCTAAATTACGTTTTTTTCACTAAGGATTATAAAACTAATTTGTCTTGCATTGATAATTCTTTGTTTTGTGCATATTCGGATGCCAATTGGGCATGTAAGACAAATGATAGACATTCGATTAGTGGATATATTGTTTATTTTTGCGGTGTTCCTATAACTTGGAAGTCGAGCAAGCAAAAGTGCATAGCACTGAGTTCAATGGAAAGTGAATTTATTGCTTTGACCGAGAGTGTCAAAGAACTTATTTGGTTCAAACGTGTTTCTGATCAAATTTATTTTACAGATATGCTTCCAATTCAATACTGTGATAATCAAGCATCGATTTACTTTACCAAAAATGGACAAGAAAGTAATAAAACGAAGCATATTGATGTAAAATTCCAATTTGTAAAGCAATTGTTAAAAGATAAAGTTTTTTTTTTTTTTTTTTGAAATATGTTAATACTTCAAAGAACTTTGCAGATTTTCTTACTAAGCCTTTAATGAAAACGAAATTTCAATCTGTGTTAATTGATGTTTGTAAATTTAGTAAATGAGTAATTATTTCTTGACCGATGGGGCCGCATGTTGGAGCCAAGTAATTCTCCTTGTTTAATTTGTTTCGGTCAAGAACTGTTTAACTGTAACCGCAGCATATGTACTGCGGCTTATGTAAATTCAAATGATAACTTTGTATATAAATACCGTGATTGTGTGATCAATAAAGTCTTCTTCTTCTGTTCTTGTCAAAATATGTTTAGCTAGTTATTATTTCGCAGTTATGTTTAGCTCTAACCTCCAACACTTTTAAATGTAAATATATTATATTCCAATATTCCAATCAAAGTAGCCCAATATAGCCGTAACGACCTTTATTAAGTGAAAACAATAATTTATACTAATTTCTAAACCATTAGATCTTAATTTTGTCCCCAAATTTAAATTCAAAATGCAAATGCTTAATTGCGTTTTAAAAAGCGAAAATGAAATACCGTATTTTTTTCTGCGTATAATTGATTGATGTACAGAGGATTTAAAATTTGTAACTTTTCGGCAGATATACTTCGACTACCTACTTTCTATTCAAATTGTTTTATATACTTAAAATAATTTTTAAAAATCATAGGAAACCCTAGGTATATTACTGATTACCTTGTGTCTTAGGTCCCCTGGCTTTTGTACCAAAGGCAATTTTCAAACACTAAAGGAAGAAGTTTAATGATCAATTAGTATGAACCAAACTTGCAAAAGTGGTTTTAACCAATTTTACCATAAATAATTTATTCATATAATTTATTAACTCCTACGCAACGGAATATTAACGCATTACAAGGTTTTTTTTTTAAGTAATTTTCCTCTGAATCTACAAAAAACATTATTTTAGAGGCAATTTAAATACATAATATTTATACATTAACTTACGGTTTCCATTCCATTTTAAAGATATTTCTTTTGGGATAAGGATATTAATAAAACTACTATTGATAATGTTTATGTTCCATGTATTGTTACTGCAGCATCAAAATATAGAGGTTTTTAATAAATATGTGTTTTTACATAAAAAAATATAAATTTCACAAGTCTGTTGATTCTACATGATACCATTCAGTGAAAAGCAAGTACATCAACAATAGAGCTGGAAAAATCAATTATGTTGCATTGCAAGAGGCGTTGTTCGATGCAAAGGCATGGCTCTAGGTACAAGACTTAGTAACTTTATACAAAAAAATCTTTATTCAAAACTAAATGAGTTTTAAATCGAATACGATTTGATGCATAAGCTTACAAGCTATGATTTTAGTAGAGTTCAATAAAAGTATTTCACTTACTCTTTTGAAATACAAAAAAAGGAAATGCTACGAAAGATATATATTTTTTTCCATTTAAAAAACTTTTAATATTTGACTAAACACAGGCTTCTTATCCAATACTTAAAAGTAGTTTAAATAAAGTAAATTGCAGTTAGCATTTACCCATACGATAGAGGGGCATGTCTAAATTGTGTAGGTGGCGCGCGATAGATGGCAGCATCTATCGCGTATGTATGTGTGTGTTGTGTCTGTCTTACTTGACGAAGGTTTATAAATGGGTCTCTGATCAAGCACACAAACTTGAAAATATATGTCAATCAACCATACAATAGACTACGTTTGAAGCTTAATAATTTTAAATTTATGTGCGCTGATTGTAGGTACAAGATGGTCCTTGGTACCGCTTCTCCCCTCTAGCAATATTATAACTACTAAATCCATGTATTGATTGTATATTAGAAACAAAGTAATTATATTAGAATTGTTTATGGTGTACTTAGTAATAAATGCAATTATATATAATATTTTGGCCAAAAACCTTACGTTTGCCTAAAATGCATTATTTTTAGGCTTTCTGCATTGAAAGTTATAAATTAGAGAACAAAAACAAAAACTGTCTAAAAGAAATCATTTTCATTAACAAACATATACACTCATAAAGTAGTAACTATTCTACTGAACTACTTTATATGAAAGAGAAAATAGTTAAATTAAACTTGGACTCTCCGAATTTAATTAATTAACAAACATACACTCATAAATTAGTAACTACTCTACTGAACCACTGACTATGAAAAAGAAAATAGTTAAATTAAACTCCTACTCTTCGGATTTAATTAATCAGCTAATTAATTTTAAAGGTTTATATAAGGCCAAACACAATTTTCACAAATCAGATTTATCATAATTAACTATTGTTAATTTTTCATAAAAGCGATTCATTTGAAATTTTAAAAGCGACTATATTTGAATTTATATTATTTAAAAAAAAAATTATCTTAAAATCTTTCTAAAACTGTGGATTTTTATTTACGAAAAACTACACTATTGCTATTGTTTTAAATCGAAAATCGTTTATTAAAATCGCAGGCTTAGTACTAAATTCAACTTAATAGGTATTGTATGTTTCTCCAAATTATAGTGGTATATCATCTATTAAAGAAACCAAAAACATATACCATAAAGCCACTGCAAGTATGTTTGTTTACATTTAAATTATGAGACCTCTCTTAACGTTTTGTGTACCCACTTACTTCTCAGCCGTTTCTTGAGTTCAATTCGATTTGCATTACTGGTAGTTGGAAGACAATCTTTTCTTTGATCCTTATTTAAACTTTATTAAATCTAAATAAATCTTGTTATTACATAGCGTCTCTAGTGTCATCAACACGAGTGTTCGTATTAGATTTTTAACTCTTTTTCTTATTTTCGACAAATAATCCGTAGGCTTAGGGTTAGGATTTTATTATGTTTTCCGAAGTAAAGTTGTTTTCTTTTCAAATCTTCAAATATGAGTTAATGAAATGTGACCCTAATTTCTTATTTATATTCTAAGAAGTTCATATCGCACAGTACTCGGAAAAGAGACCAATCGCGAAAAATACCACTCTTCAAGAGAGCCGTTTAAAGTTTTGGTAAAAATTCAAATTTTCACAAAATCGTTAAAAATGAACCTAGATCAAAAATATTTGTCATGAATATCCGTTTTATGAGTACCAAAAGGTATGCATAGTCATTTTTTTACTTTAAATTTGCCAAAAAAATCAATTAAATTTGTCATTGCAATAAGTCAATTCTGGCCGCTAGGGCACTTTTCCGCGTACTTTGCGATATAGGCTCTCGAAATGTGTTTTTTTTTTTAATATTCCTTGATTTGTCTGAATAAATGGAAATCTCTTTTTAAGTGTTAGAAAATTTTGCATTTATAATATACTTCTTTACTTGTATAAAAATAGATCTGTTTGTAAAATAAAAGACCGTGTAGATTACAGTTTCAGGAATAAACCTATTTATGACAATTCAAAATTAAATAAAGAAATATTTCGGAAAAGCTTTTCATATTTAGCACCCAAAATGTTTTATTTATTACCAGAAAATATGCAAAATGCAGTCAATTTAGCAAATTTTAAGCGAACCTTAAAATGTACATTTTAAACTCTGACGAAGAATCTTTGTTAAACTCTAAGTTAAATTAAATTAGTTATTGTCAGTTACATTGCTATGTATTGTTTTATTTTTGTATATCATGTAAAATTTTAAAACTTGTGTTTTCTTTAATTTGTTTCATGTTTATATTTAATGTAAATTTTTTAGTTTCTTCGAAAATATACAGCTGCTATGTGCCTTTTGTTATAAATTTCTATAAGTTTGTCCGACCTCTTTCTGTTTGTTACAATTATACTGTTTTATATTTTTGTTGCCACGCGAGTGCCGTGCTTCGTTGTTTATGTAAAAAAATTTGTGTTTCCTCATTTGTGTAATTTTGAGTCGTCCGGACGGGCCTTGGGGCCCCTGGACGGCTAACATCATGTGCTCAATAAAAAGTTCTTCTTTCTTCTTCTTCTTCTTCTTTAATTTCAATAGTGGTATTACTCAAAATGAAAATAGGGACCCAAAGTGCTCATATAGACCTCTTATATATAGAGTGAGTCGTTAACTTAATCAAAGAAACCAAACCATACGAGTAGTCCAGTTGCTAACGAGTTGACCTTTATAACCAACCTGTTATTCTCTTTAGGAAATCTTCAACTGAAATACGATGTTTACGTTATTGTGAAATCTACTATAGATTTCTCTAAATAGACATCGTAGGCTTAAAACTAATATATTAAATCGCTAAAATAGGTTTGCTTACCAATAAACCGGATACCCTCAAAATTAAGGAAAAAACTTGTTGATTCCAGCAATATACTTACAAAAACGACTGTTATTATACGATTTTAACGCTTTACAGCGCGCATAGGAGGATATGTTTAGAAAATGGTATTTTGTGTTTCCTTAGTAGCATTAAAAGTAAATTAAATTACGCTTATATGAAACAAACAAATGAAATTAAAGCTATTTAGATGCTTATCAAAATAAGCAGAAATGCATAGCAATATAGAATTTCCGTGTTAATCTAGGAATAGTCAAATGAGCTGTATATTAAAATAATAGATAAAAGTAGATGCTCTAGCTTAGAAAATTATTTATTAGAGCTAATAGAAAAAGAAATATTATTATGAATACAACAGCAATTTCTATGAGTGAAGATATTTATGTGTGTTACAAAAAAGGATTATTTTTTTCAAGTTTCATCGATTTTATTTATATATGTTATGTAAAAAAGGTACCTTCCTCATACTTAAAAAAACTTTATATAAGTTTTAAAAGAAGCAAATTATAATTGAGAAACATATATTTATTTTGTTGGTTGATGAAGAAATTAGCGCAAATAACTTGTGGGTAATGTACTTCAAAATAATAAATTATTTTCAATTATCTGCAATTGCCATAGCAGTGTGAAATTAGCTGGGTTTTTGGGACTTATATAGGTTAAGCTCAAACCCTTTCGGGATAATTGGCTGAAATGATGACAATGTTCATGACATTTACACACGACTTATTACTTTAGTTTTGAGAACTATTAGATAGAAACTACAGCCTTTAACACACATAATTGCAATAATGAATTTTTAATTTCAAGATTTTATTATTAATAGAAAGCATGCACTAGTAAAGCTTTAACACACAGTACGAAATACGCTTAATTCCAGTTTAATATACCAAGGAACTGGGTTTTTTTCTTAATGAGAATTTAAATATGTGGACTTTATAGTAACAATAGCACAGTAACCATATATTATAAGAGTTACCATGTAGCAGGTTGATTGTCGACACTCTTTGTCATGAATTTGGAAGATACAAAATAAGTAAGAAATAAAAACTCATAACATAGTAGAGTATCTATCAGTTTTCATTTTAAGTTTCAGCATGTTCTGTAAATAGAAAATAAGTATTGTATAGTTTTCTCTGAAAAATTTTCAATTTTTCAAGTAGCATATTTGTTTAAGAAATCAGAATTAATTTTATTGTTTGAAAATTTTATCTTAAAGTCATTTCCAAATGAAAAAAAAAATATAAATATTTTGAAATTCATGGTTTCTTCAAGAAAGGCTGGAACATATAAATTAGGATGTTTGTAATATTTTGTTTAATTTGCCACAAATAAGAACTAAAAGCATTAACAACTTACAACAATTTTAAAAGAAAAAACCTAGACATACCAAAATTAAATGAAAAAAAAATACCGTTCAGGTGAAAAACGGAAAAACAAATAATTATTCTTAAATTTAAAGTTTTTGATGCATAAAAATATTGGTGAGGATATGTGTTTTTGCAACTACAAAGATCTACCACGAACTAGCAAAATAAGGTTGCTGACACATTGTATTGAAAACATAAAATTTTCATGAAAGTCATATACATGTTGCTGTACACTGCATTTACCAGCTTGTTACTTCCTTTGTACGCATAAATTTTACTAAGTTAAAATCACAATTGATTTAATAAAAATCAGAAATAACATATTCTTATGAATTTAATCAATCCGTATAAATTAGTTTTTCTTAATTCAAGAGGAAAACTACAATGCAGTGAGGAATCTCAACAGCTAACTTTAAATAATTATTTCTGGAAATAATTATCGACTTTAAAGTTATTTTAATTAGCTTTCCAATCTTCCCATTTGCATTATTTTATCTTAATGCCCTCCCTGGTTGCTTCGGATTATCCGTGAATCCTCTGCTTTCGCAACGACAGCAATAATTAATGGGATTCGAACGAAATAGCCTGAGGACGAACTGGTGGGAAATGTATGAGATATTTCCTTAGAACAGTCAGGTAGGGTTTCGTTTATTTTAGTTGGTTTTCTTAGCATATTGTTTGTTTTAAAAATCAAGAGACCGAATAATTTATAAGAAACAATCAACACACACATTTAACCCTTTCAGTCCCAGTGATGTCATTTGGCATCATCATGTTTCTGATTATAATAAAAAAATAATTGGGTTGACATCTATTGGGATTAATAAAAAATATTTCTAATGAAAAAAAAAGTTTGAAGAATCAATTGTTGTGCTTTTTGAAATCATAAATGGTTATGGACGACCAGAAAAGAAATTTCGCCAAATTGTCATTGGGACTGAAAGGGTTAAATAAAAAGGGTCTTATATTGAAAAAGGAAGACATGCAGATCCAAAATGATTTGGAGACGGATGACACTCAGAGGTAGGAACTCTATGGGATGGACGAGCTGAAGGATGACAAATAAAGCAGCACCGGACAAAATTGGATGCCAAGATGGACTTGTGTTCCCCTTCAGGGAATGTCTAAATTGTAGAGGTGGCGCGCGATAGATGGCAGCATCTTTTCACGTATATGTGTGTTGTGTGTGTTTTACTTGACGAAAGTTTATAAGCGGGTCTCTGACCAAGCACACAAGCTTGAAAATATATGTCTACCAACCCACCAACCGACTTGTGGCATCAAGCACCATAACCTGTCTAAAGAGTGTTGAGAAGATAATTAATTCACTGACAAAATATAATAAAAAATGCAGTGGCTAAGTGTTACATTGGATTTTACTACTAAACTAAACTTATTATTATTATTTATAACCTATTCAATAAAATACACGTAATGGAAAAGATTACACATGTTCATGCAGAGTTCAACAGAAGAAGATATACATGCTGACGTTCTTTAAAAAAAAAACATAAAAAATTAGGCTTTAAACGGTCAATTTTAAATGGTACAGATAATATACGATTTCTCGAAAAATATAGAGAAGGTTTTAAACGAGCTTTTTGTCATGAAAACATTTCACGTTCTGTATTTTTGATCAGTAACACTTGCGGCCTATAAACTTTAAGCCGTTTTAGTAACAATGCTATAGATATATTTTGTCAGCAAACTTTAATATGTGAAGCGCCGTTAAAAACAACACATACCAAGTCCAATTAGGTTCCTTCTTGTGCATCCCGAATGAGGCGTAGGTTCTTCGTTATTTTGATTTGGGCATGTGCATCCGAAGGTTTGAAATTTGTTATTGGTGAGTACAGGTAACCCTAGCGGAAGGTAGTGAGATCGGACAACAAATGGGGAGGGTCAGAGGGTGGGCTAATTGATTACAGATCATTGGAATTTCCGGTGAACCTGTGTTTTCGACAAGTTGAGCTAGCTGAAGGTCATGGCTAATGAAAGGAATTGAGATTTTATTTGGAAAAGTAGTTGGGCTAAGGTTTATTTGAGCTGTGGTTTTTATTGACATTTAACAACAGTTTGTTGTTGTGTTTTTGAAAATCACCCTCTTTAAAAGTTGACCAGTATAGGTGTCCTGTTCCGATTTCTTGCAGTATGCTGTTTAGGATTTCTCTATGATTTTAAGTTATTGTTACATCTGTCTGACATTGTGAAGTTGTTTTCCAAAAAATATGTTGATAATTTATTATTTTTGTTGATTATATAATACTCTTTTACTTTCACATGCATAGTATGTATAGAATATTTATTTTGAAGTGCTAAAAGTCTAGTTAATGTTTATGGAGGGGATCGTATTAATTTCTTCAAATAACTGTACATTTCAAGAGCAAATTAAACAAAAGAAACTATTTTTAAATTACCCAATTCTCTTCAACAAATTTTTATGGAAGCTGTACTCTTTACTTTGGAAAACTTCTAGATTTCCCCTTTGTATAAAAAACTATTATTTTGAATATATAGGTTTTTCAATAAATATATATTTTAAAATAAATTACTTTTTTTTATATGGAATGCTTGAGTAAATCATGATAATTCGTCAAAAAATCGTACACCTATCTAATCTCGTTGAAGTCATAAGACATCGCTTTATCCATAACTATCCATTCCTAACTTTACATTTGCCGCACAAAAAGCATTTCCACTTACATCTAAAAAACATGAGCATTATGTAAAAATCCAAAATTCAAGACATTTCCCCCACAACCCGGCACAATTCTTCTCCCAAACTGCCCTCTTCTAGCACCATCGCATTTCGACCGGTGTAATACGACCCCTTAAGCGCGCCAGACCAGCGCCTTATCATTCCGACTATGGACATTATCGAAATTCGCTCTGGAAACTGGCGAAACCCGATAAAACACAAACCCCCAAATAAAAAAAAACGCAACAGTTTTCCGCGTAAAGAATGCATCCGTATAAAAATGACACCGTGGTCCTAAATTTATTCGGCGGCATCACATCAAATTCTAAATGCCCGGGCGAAATTGGAAAAGCGCACGGCGTATAATAGAGACGAAACATTCCTGCTGCTCAACGAGTTATTGATATTTCAGATGCGACATCTCACCGCATCTTTATTCAACGGAGTTGTAGATGGAGCCGAAATGCCCTTCCATTACAAGCTACGTGCCAGCTTTTATAGTCCACTGGATCTGTTGTGGATCGGGCCTTTTGTGGGATAAGAAAGAAGGAGGCAAATTGGTAGTTTTTACCTATTAGGGTAGACTGACCAGTGAATGAACAGTTGGTAAATACATTTGAAAAGTAAGAATTAAAAATCATTCCAGTGGATGGATTGGCAACACTGACTTCCTCTCATCTAGTAGGAAGCTATCTGACATCTGATTGGTTGTCCTGGTCATTAATTAAAATCCGACATGTTTATTGACTGTACATTTTTATGTTCTTTCACTGGTAAAAGTACTGTTCATTCACTTGGCTTTTGTACCACTTTTTATTTTTTCATGTACATACGTGATTAAATGAGAGAAGTAGGCGGGTATAAAACCGAAGTTGTTAACCGATTAAAAAAACTAATATTCCAAACCAAATTATTCTGTCTGTTATAAAGACACTTTTACAAACAGTTTTTTTCATGATAAATGTAACTGGCTTTCAGGGTTCTATAATTCCGTTTTTCAAAATTGTTTGTTCGATTATTTTGTAAAAGTATTAATTGGAAATAAAAAAATATTTATTTGAACTAATTCGAAAAGGTGGCATCGGGAGACCTGTATGCCAGCTACATTCGCCATAGAAAAAATCATTTGCAAAAATATTCAATACAACTGAAGTAGTTTGGTTGAGAAAATTATTTGTTTCATTGATTAACACAGCGAGATGACTTCAATTGACAGATGCCGCCCCGGTGGCGCAATCGTTAGGACGCTAGCCTTTGGGGCTGCTGTGGTCGGGCTGGAATCCCTGTCAGGCATGGATGTTTGTGACCGTCAATCTATGATTCCTTTCTTTGTGACGGTTAATATTCTTTCTGTGTCTGTCCCACTTGACGAAAGCTTATAAGCGGTTCTCTGAACAAGCACACAAGCTGGAATATATATGTACCATACCATACTTTTGAGAGACCGGGCTACCGCTCACATTCCCCCCAAAAGCTAATTATTTTCCAATAAAAAAATTTCGTTAAACGTTCTATATACACCTTCGTTTTTATAAAATATTACACAACATTTTAAACGCATTATGTCCACCGTTTTAACCTACAAAATACAACATTAAAGAGACTATATCAATTCTTTCTATATGACAAGAGTTACCCAAGGAATGTTACCAACTGTTTCCAAGAATGAACATACGCCCCATACCTCTGGTTTCTTGTTTATCATGAGCCAGATCACGTAACTCTGAATTGTCCGCAATGGCCCCTCTTTGCGACACAGGGCTACCAACACCTCCCAGTGGGGATGTTGGACCATGTAATTGCATGCTATTGCTTTTTAGTGAGCCATCGTGCTTGCGATCGCGTCTTTAAATATTAAGAAAAGCATAAAGCGCCGCTGGGTTTTGCTCACGAGGAATAATTGAAGGCCTTATTTCAATAATGGTAACTCTGCTGTATGAAAAAATTGAGTTATACATATTTATAGCAGTGAAAGTCGTTTCTGAGTTTTGAAAGATGTATCAGATGGTTGGTGAATGTTAATGAACTTAACATAAATTGTGTATAAACTAAAATAATATAAAAATTTAGAGACTAAAATCCTATTTCTGTTTCTTAAATCCTTTTTTATAAATGTCGAAGAAATGATGAAACTCCTATCGAAATTTAAGTCAACGTTAGTAGATGCATTATTATTTTACTGTAATACAAATAATAATTCAATTATTTGAAAAAAAGTGCTACATTCATTGGGGAAAGTTATTTGATTTTTGAACAATTTTCACATCAACGTTTCAATGTTTCTTGATTTTTTTAAAAAATTATAAAATATTATTT
The DNA here is from genome assembly GCA_023701765.1 of Hylyphantes graminicola. Lineage (NCBI taxonomy): Eukaryota > Metazoa > Arthropoda > Arachnida > Araneae > Linyphiidae > Hylyphantes > Hylyphantes graminicola. The sequence continues at coordinate 12,144,850 of CM043123.1, forward strand.
ATAATATTTTAGCAAATTTTCATTTACGATATCATTATGCCTCTTAAGTCCATAATTTCTATAAAGTTTTACTAGCTTATTGATTTCACAATTTATTATAAATCAATTCATCTGCTAAATTAAACAATAACCTTAATTTTATTCATTAAAAATGAATATAAATATTTTTTCAAATGTTAATAATAATTTTATAAAATAATACACTATACCTAATTTTCTCACTACCGTTTCGCCAAGATAATCTTTACAAACTAACTATCATAGAAAATTTATGCATGGAAATATTTGACTTAATGTAAAATTATCACAAAACTAGTTACCTTATTATTTTTAACAAGTTAATTTCAAATGTAAATAAAAATCTATATTAAAGGAAAAATTTTACATAAAAAGAAAAAAACACTGTTAAAAAAACCTGTTGTTTTTACAGTTAAAAACTGTCAACTTTGACGCTAGTTAATAACTGTTTTTTCACAGTTTAAAACAGTAATTTTTTTTGCAAAAAACCTGTTTTTTTAGCAGGGAAAAGTGCTAATATAACTGGGAAAAACTGTTAATTTAACAGTTTCTATCGGCTAAAATAGCAGTTTCTCCCTGTTAAAATTACAGTTTTCCTGTAAAAAAACAGTTATTAACTGGCTTCAAAGTTGACAGTTTTTAACTTAAAAACAACAGTTTTTTTTACAGTGAATCAGTAACACAAAATGCAATTTTTGTTTCAGAATTTATGTTATTTTTTTGACAATTTCTTAACTAACGAGAAAATCAACTGGTTTATTTAAAAGAAACATTGGAACTTATGCTAATTTCTTAGGAGATGTAACACTATACATTAAAGAAAAATCAATTAAGTACAATGCTACCTCCTTCTAATTAGTTCATTTCTTCGTTTCAATGTGCGTGCAATTATAGTATTATCGGAAGCAAGTAATACGATTGAAATATATCCTCATTTAATTAATTTCAAATCTAACATAATTTTACTGATCACGCAATGATCTTAGGTAACTACTTTAGGTTTCAAAACATTCTGTTCAGAAACCCACTTAGAGCAATGCTAAACTATTAACGGTTGGCCAGTTTCTGAAATATATAATTATACTAAACATCTGATAGCCAAAGCTGCGCAAATGTTTTTTTTTTATCTTTTATTTTTAGTGGATATAAAAATTTCGAAACATTTCATTTTCTGTTTGCGTTAAAATCAAATATCTTTTTCTTAAACTTATTAAAAGTATACTTCTTATAAAAAAAAGGCATAATTTGTCTCCTCATCTAAATAGCTTTCCTCTTTTTTACAACTCAGCAGTTCTATAGTTTCATCTTGATGTTTTCAACACCTATAGCGTCACAAAGTTAGGTGCTTTTTGAAAAAACACAAACTCTAACCTACAAAAAAAAAAAAAAAAAAAAAAAAAAAACGCAATCAGTAAAGTAGGCTTTTGGAAAATCAATATGCCTTTGGATCGACGCTCTGCTTAAAAAAATGTGTAAATATTCATGTCATAAATGAGAAATTAAGTACGAAAGTAAAACTGCTGCTTGCTTGCGAAATATGCTTAAAAATAAAGATTTCTATATGGTGAAACTAACAAAACTACGAAAGCAATTTTGTCAAAAAATATGGAATAAATAATAACAAACAAAAAAATCTTTTATTTCCAACTATATATTAAAAGCTCCTATATTTAAAGTACCCTGCAACAATTTTGACAGGCCAAAAATATACCTGGAAATTTACAATAAACTTTTCAGTGTGAGAAAAAAATATTATTATTTTGACTTATGTCTATCTTGCTCTAGCGTTCAGATCTGCACCCCACGAGAATTGAAACTAAAACCTAACCTATTTCGTACAGCCTAAAATTATGTGCTCCATTTCCTTTTCATGGAAATTCATGTTTCTCAAAAGGGAATTAACTAGGGTGACCACGGAAATTTCATTATTTTACTCGTGTTATAGATGGCTGCTCATTACTGCGTTTAATGAGAAAGAGTAATTTCGCGTTAAGCTCCGTTTCAGATTATAATAATTTTTCGGAAGAAGTCGAATGTATTGTAAAAGATCTGGAACTCTTAAATTTCTTTGAGTTTATACTGTTTCTAGATTATTTTCTTAGATTTATGTTTCATGCTACTATTTTATGGTAGACATTTATGGGTACCCTTTACCATAAAAAAACCTAAATATCATAAACTATTTTAAATTAAAAAAATAAAAATTATATTGATTAATACTTATTATATTTGATGGATCATTCTAACAAAATGTTATTTCTTTGCAATTGAAATTTAAAACAAATGATATATTTTTTAAAGCGAAACTAAGGAATTATGTTTCTTCTTTCATTATATATTTATGACAAATACATGCTTCAAATACATATTTTTTCAAGAGTCTCATCCTGTTGAGTACTTCAAGTGATATTCAATAAGGAATGCTGCGGACTCATAAATTGCAGTTATTACAAAACAATGCTATGGTATGTATTTTCCCTCATTAAATTATTATCCTAAGGATTTTTTAACATAAAACATTGTAAAATGCCCGTTATAATTCAGATATATTTTAACAGCTAAGTCGCCAAAAATATCCGTAATGCTAACGAAAAAAGTATGTTTACAGAATTCTCAGTAGCAAAACCAATCAAAACCAACCAATCGCGACCAATAATTTGAGAGCCAAACAATCGCGGCCAAGGAAAAAGTGTGTATACCTCAAATTTTCTTTTGTAACCAAATCGGGAAAATATCGTTTCTCAACGGTTTTAATATGTTCTGATATCAGATGTATCAAATTTCATCAGATGTATTAAATTTGTATTAAATTTTTTTATATGTTTATTGAGAAAATATGTCTTGGGACAAATTTAAATATAATTTTATAGACAACTGCAGTGGTTTTGAATGCAGAATGGTTGGTGACTGTAGAAATATTCTTACTGTGTAATTTTCAGACGTAGCAAACAAAAAGATCCATTTTTAAAAAGTTTAAGAGTAATATAATTACTAAAAACTAAAATAAAAAAGTCAATATGGCCTCAAACAAGTTTTTCACACACAAATATAATTTTTTGCTCATTAAAATGTAAAAAAATATACAAAAAAACAATGTGACAAACCCCAACAATAATTTTCAATACGTGTGTGTAAATTTAACTTGCGGCATGGGTTTAATTTGAAATTCCTTAATAATGAGGAGACTAACAATTGCTTCTGCATTCATATTGACTCTGAAGTGATTGTTAGATCCATACATTCGTCGTCAAAGACCAAATCCCTTACATAACATTCTCAAGAGTTATCATCAAGCGTACATCAAGTGATATTCAGAGCGGAATGGGGCATACTCATCTCCCGTAATCATTTCCGCACAATGTTATGACAGTTATTGTCCCAATTTAGTGTCAGCAATGCAGATAATGATAGGGCTTACGTGCAGATCATTTCCTTTCGCTTGGTGGACAAATTTGGCACACGCTATTTGCTTATTAAAATACTTTGAAATGTTCGTGAGATAGGCTTGATACAGGAGGGGGGGGGGATATTTGTTGATATTGTTGTTTTAATGAATGTTTGGTAAATTTAATTCAGAGCTTATTTCTGCATGTTCGAGGATGGAAAAGAAGATATCATATGTTTTATGTTTTGACCCCAGATTTTTTCTCTCTTAAGATATTTATTTTCGTATTTTATTCAAATTTGTTATTCCTTTCTTTACAATAGATAATTTTGTTTAAAGTTTGATAAACAGATTAAAGGAAGATGTTTGTTTAGGGTGTTGCTTTGAGAGTGTTGTTTTAATGAATGTTTTGTAAATTTACCTCTAAGATTATTTTTGATGTTAGTGGAAAAAAAGACAGATTCCATATGCTCTATGTTTGGATCAAAGCTTCTCTTTAATCTCTAAAATTATCTATTTGAGATGTCTTATTCAAATTTACTATTCATTTCTTTAGTGTCAAATTCAATATTTCTAAAAAATCATATTCTGCTCTCTTGGTGGATATTGCATTTGTTTAATATACACTTGTAAATACATTTCATATATTAATACAACTAGTAAAATTAAAAGCTTGTGTACTTCAATCTGTTCCTTCAAAATATTATAGCATAATTGTCGGTTCAGGAACAAAACTAATGTATTTTTCTTTACAATAAACTATTGACATTAAATATAACACCTTTTTTGGTATAGCTAATATTTATGTTTCAACATACTACATTCATAGTAGATCAAATACGTTGAACTCTCAACAACACTGGTATTTTTAACATGAAATACAAATAAAAATATAAAGAAATACTTCAAATTCATTTCACCATCGTATTCTTGCTTTTCCGCTGTGTTTACCATTGAAAGACAAATATCTTTTGAAATTTACTTTGGTGTGTTATTTGTTCAAATCAAATATCTGTCTTTCGAGCAGAGTGCCTTGTTCAAATAAATTTAGGAGGATTTGTAAGGTACTAATGGGGGGTTCTTCTGTCATTGACGTATTTGACTCATAAAGATTATATCTCTATATAATATAAAATTGTAATTGTCGTACGCTTGAAAGCCACGTGACTTACGCGGCTTCAGCCAATCAGAAACGACAGAAACGCTGAATGTAAGTGTGGCCGGTGTGCTTGTTTTGTGCCAGGGCTGCTTCAGGTTGCATTCCGTGGCTTTGGTAGAGAAAGTTTCTTAGCGCTAGAGCTACGTGATGCCCTGGAGCAGTCCCACGGAAACTAGCTTATTTTTCAACTATTGGCATCGGTCTTGAGATTCCGGCCACGGATCGTAAATACCATAGAGTTAGGAAAGAGAATAGAGCGGTCTATATGTATGGTGCGCAGTAACGCAGAAAAGAAGCAGGCTAGAGCGGTGCATCTTGGGATACTCAGTGACAGTTTCCATAGTTCCGGCTACTATGTTATGTGCGGTAGCTGAAAAAACTGCTGAGGCGGTGCATCTTGGGCTACCTCAGTGCTGGTTTGTTATGAGCAGTAGCTCGAAAAACCTGACAACCTTGCTTCAATAAATTTGAATTGATGGACCCAAAGACATTAAATAGAATGGACTGCGCTTCAATAGAAAAGCAGCTTAGGGATGGAAAACTGAAACCGTTTTTTAACCGGTATTTTGGCCCCGATTTTGACAGAAAAAAACTTTTTTTATGAGGCCGGTCTGAACCGGAAACCGGTTTTTTAGGGCAAAACCGACGGAAACTTTTTTTTCTCAAAAACCGCCACCCTTTGCAAATTAGCATAATGTCCTAAACATCACAAATCGCCAAAAGGCGAAAGGTTGCTACTTATGGCAACTTAGCGATACCGTTGCGTTACGAACCATTCCAAATTGTCGCCAGACCTGAATATCAGCTGGCCAGCCGAAGTAGTGACTTGCATCTATTTCCAAGTCTCGTGGGTTTCTACCAATCACAGTCGCTTGGTGTTTTTTTTTAAATTTTTTTGCAGACGATTTTTTGCTCATATTTCTTATTTTTTTCTTCTGGCTTTTATAATAAATATTTAATTACATTCTTTTAATCTCTGAGCATGTAAACAATCGTGAATGTTATACTCTTAATTCAGCAACGTTTTGTGCAATATGCCAAATGCTTGTGCAATTCCTAATTGTAAAGAGAGGTATAAAAAAAGAGTTTGTCACACTTCACAAGTAAAATTTATTTAGTTCTGCATACTTTAAGTAATTGTGTTCTTTATAAACTTTACTTTCTATCGAGGTAATTTATTCTAAAAGCTCTTTTATACCGAAGAATACTGAAGAAGTCAACGTTGTAAGAATTCTAATTCTAATTAATATTTTGGGCCAAGTCAATTAATTTAATGGTCTGGAAATTGGCAGCTTAGGAGTAGAATATTTTTGTTAAAATTTGGTAAAAAAAAACCTGTTTTTGCAATCGTAGTTTTTGAGTTATTTATATTTAACCCTTTAAGTCCCAGTAATGCCATTTGGAATCATCACTTTCAATATTTTTTTTCCAAATGTTTATGTCCCGTTATGACACCCGTACACACATCATTCGATTCTTCATACTTTGTTCTATTAGACAATATTTTACATTTATCTCAATCGAAGTCAGAACTACTATTTTTTTATTTATTTAGAAAATAGCTAACAAGCGTTTCACCTGATTTTTGAAAGTTCACTTCAGTTCCACATATTTAAAGCACAATTTAAACTATTTCGGTTAAAATAATTACTAATTTTTTTAAGAATATGGTCAGATACCTTAAAATACATAACTCGAAGTGTTTTTAGGTAATATATATTTTTTTATTTTGTTTTTTCCACAGTTACAAAATTTTGGCATCATTTCAAAAACCATATAAAAAATTAAAGTGAACTATTTTCTTATGGAACTCTTATTTTTGACCTAAAATAACTTATTTTGTGAATATCAGATGTTTCTGTAGTGTAGTAAATTTTTGGGACTGAAAGGGTTAAAAAGTCGAACATTTGTTGAACTTGAAATAGATTATGCGTTTTAGAAAGCTGGGTATATTCCAGGTGAAACAAAGGAAGAAGCAATATTTCAAAAAGACCTATTTGATTTTTTTTTATATCGGACCATTAGAACGAAAGTTATGACGGCTGAAAATATTCACCATGTCAATCATCAACTTATATTAGAGCAACACTACAAAAACCTACTTAATAATGTTCTTTTAAATTAATTTTTTATACAGAGTCCACGTAATTCAATTGTTCAAGTAATTTCAATAGACGTACAAAAGCAAAGGAATAATCTGATACGGTATCAGATTATTCCTTTGCTTTTGAACGTCTTAATAGATATCAGTGATATCTATTAAGAAGATCTTAAAAAAAATAACGATTCATCCTTGTTTCTTTCGAAGCTTCGTTATCATGCCATTAGATTGTCGGCCTCATGTGTTCAGGTCGTTGCGAAAAAATTCGCCAAATTCCAAACTCGCCATACATGCGAGCCAAACCCGACACAGTCATGTGAATGTGTTAGTTAGATGATGAGGACACTTTGGGTTTGCCAATGCGCAGTCCTTTCTATTTAATGTCTCTGGATCGACCCCTCTGCTCCTCCTTCCTAACTCTATGGAAAAAACAGCCGAAGCCGATGCAACTTCCCTTTTTCGTCTGGCGCACTCTCCCCGCTGGTCGGGACCTTTTAACTAAAATATCTTCCCGATTGTTCGAATTAATTTTTGCAGTATGAAATTAAAAATATTGAATTAGTAAACAGTGAATGAATCACCAATTCAGTTCTTTAAATGTTTTTGTGAAGATTAAACGCACTGAGCCAAAGGTGGTAACTAAATAAGCTTAAGAGTTTGACGTCATCGCATCGACCGATCAAATCGTTTTTCACTGGTAATGAATAATTTATGTTTGATGAGCAGGAAGCATGTTTTATTCAATGCAGATTGTATAGATGAGCATTCCTGCATTGGCCGTACCCACTTATTGGTCTTGAATGTTTGTTTGTGGAGCAAGTAAAGAGAAATTACGTAGCAATTCTAGGGGGTTGGCGAGCGAAAGCGAGCAAGGGCGAAGTTCCCTACCGGCCGCGAAGCGGTCAATGGAATTGCGCAGCAATTCCGGGGGTTGGCGAGCGATAGCGAGCAGGGGGCGGAGCCCCCTAGTATATATAAATTATTCTTATCAATAGTCTTAAAGGCTGGCAGTACTAAAGCAGCCAGGCCAATAAAGGAAATGTAAATTGCTGATTCGATAATTCGTAATTTGCGTAATTGTCTCTTCTATTTTTATATAATAACAGATGCATTAAGTAAGTGGTTGAAGCAGTCGACATAAACGTTGTATACGTATCCTTAAAAGACTGCAAATATACGGAATAATGTTACGGCTTCTTTATTTTTTAATTAATCTAACTTTAAAATTTTGTATCCATTTGTATGAAAACACGGATGCTTCAACGCCTTAATTTTAAAATGTATTTGATTTTGACATTTTAAAAAATGTGGAGATGTTATTTTTTCTAAAGGTTTAAGTTGAAAGCAACGTGTATAAGGCAAATAAAAAGCATCTATATATAAATAGCACCTCTCCTTCTGAGGTTTCGTATAGTGCCGTTTGCTTTTGGATTAATACATTTTTCATCTAAATCATTAATAAATTAATATCATATTTCCTGTTAAAACTATCAGTTTATCAGATAATAAAAAAATGTCATCTAATTCAAGTTTATGTTCCCAATTTATTTCTAGTTTGGTCTGATATTTAAGGAATCACAAATTTCTAAACAAATTTTTAAAAAAATTAGATTTCGACTTGAAGTTCTGCAAAGTTGACTCTCACTTTAAGGTCAATATTATAAAACATTTCTTCTTATCATTATTTTGTTTACAAAAATTAATATATTTAGTTCATGTTCTTTTAGAATTCAATCTTAACATGTATAAAAAAATTTTTTGCCATATAAAGTTTATTTTATTAAATAAAAAGGAACATGGAGGATTTAGGGTTGTACATCTTTAAAAATCAATGTAAAGAAAAAAATAATACCTCAATTAAAATTGTACACATGCAAATATTTGGATCTGCAGTTAATGAGCTATAATATCACGCATAAGAGCAATTTTCGTTGCATTTTACAAATTTAAATTTTTACCTAAATAGTAAATAGTTTTAAATATTTTTTATGTTATTTTATACACAAAAAAAATCAACTTAAAGCAAAAAAGCAATAAAAGTGCGTTCATATACAACTAGAATAAAACTTAATTACATTATCTTAAGCTAATTTTCAAAGCATCTGACATATTTGTATTCATGATTTCTTTGTTTTAAATCAGTGAAATGTGTACAATTATACAACTTCTTCCAAGCGACGCAAAAATAATGTAAATTATGATTAGATTTTACTCTTAGTATAAAAAGATAGTTTTTGTTTTATGCTTCTTACATTTGAAGGAATAAATTTGTTTAAAAGCGTGTACTTTTTCTAAGAAAATGACTAACTTAAGTAAACGAATAATTTAAATAACAATGCAATCAAGCTATCTATTGTTTTAATGTGAAATACTTATGAATAGAATAATTTAAAGTATTTGTTTTGCACAATTCAACCTATAGTTCAACCTTTTTTGAGTTAAAGAAATACTTTTTTAAAACATAATTGTCATTTTTAAGGCTTTAAAAGAATTTTTTATGTTTTATTATAAACTTAACTTGAGCTATAAGATTTAATGGGATTTATAAATTATATTTCGATCTGCTGCATTTTAAAAATAGTTTCATGATTTTTTAACATATTGTGTATTTTTTATAATTTTTTTTTTATTTCTTATAAAATATTAAGTAATGTACTAATAGTATATCAATGTAAATAATTTTCGATTTGAAATAGTTCCTTTTTAATTTATAATCTAATTTTCTAATTTTCTAATTTTTAATTTATAGTTAATTTTTTCCCAATCGGTTGACAAATATGCACTTACCATAAATAATTTTTAACAAAGAAAACTTTGTTTAGCGAATGATTAAAAGATGTTTGCTAAATCATTTAAACTTGATAAGAAAAAATTCAGCTGCTAATAGTTAAAAAAATCGTTTTATTTACCTATACAAATATTTATATAATTTAGTAGACATGTTTCAGACTATGATGCAAGTTTGAAAAATAAACTAAGACTTTTTCACTGACTTTGTATTACTCACTTTTTTGTATAGTATATTTTAAAATTTATATGTTTATTATTTAGTATTTATTGCATTTATACATTTATACATTCAGTATATATTTTTATATTTTTGTTAAAATATACCAGTAATAACTTTATCTAAAAACTTATAAAGTAAACACAAAACTTAAAACGTAGCAATAAAGTTATTATAGAATATGAATCAATAAATGCAAAAAAAGTTGCAGGTCCAAAAAAAAGATAGCTTTGTATAATTTCATTTTGCTAAAATGTGGAACGAAAGAAGAGTAATGAGTAACTTTCCATGGAGACCTTTTTTTACATATAAACACCATCATTTTCAAATAGAAATATCAACTTTGAACTTTTTAAATTAGTTTTTGTTGTAACCTAATATAACCTACATAACTTTTTTTCTGGACTATAGTGACAATTTGTCTTATATTTTGTTTGTTTCTGTAAACTTAAGCTTAAATCTCATTTTGCTTCGGCACATTATCTTAATAGATTAAAAGTGTAGTTGCTAGATTAGATAGATTGAGAATGTAGTCGCAAAACACGCATTATCCAAATTATAAATAAGATACAGAGTCCGGCCATTTCATTTTGTATTTTCAAAGATTGGTAATTCGTTGGATGAAGTCGCTAGTGAATGGACCGGGCTCTATATCTTAGTTATACTACAGAAAATGTGAGTTTATCAACATGACACTCTTCATATAAACTACAACAACCCTAACCACCAAATTAACAACCCAATTTCACGGTTATCCCCTATCGTTCACCCAACGGATCGACACTCATAAATAGAACACCGAGCGAGAATCTTTATTATGGGATCTTCCAGGGCCTCGAAATCAACCAGTGCTCGCGTATTGATAAAATATTAATCTGAAATTCGATTAGGTGTCATATTTATCTCGTAAAACACTTATATTGCGCACATCTGATAACTCTAAACACTCACTCAATCAATGGGAGAGTGAGCTATGTGGTAGAGGGAAGATAGCCTCAATCAAATAAATGGGGATATCTACCTTTCCCTAATTAAAGGCTTGGCTGGGAGAGGATTGAGAGGGATATGGGAAGATTGCCTTAAATACACCGGGTGGTGGATTGGTTAATGTATCGGAAATTTCCCTGATGCACTATATCAAAATATTTACGTGGGTTTGCAAGATGAAATGAGTTATATTCGGACATTCAATAATTATGTGATTAATTATTGCATTATGATGCAGTATGTTACAGCAATATAAAAAAATATATAATGGTTTTTGTTAGCTTGAGAACTGTAGGGTAGAATTGTCATGTAAAAATTGCTTTATAGTTTTAGACTGTTGTGTATATCATAGAGCTACCCAAAAAATGAAGTGTTTAGAATTTTATAATTGGTTTTAGTGCAACGTGAGTAGCTGTTCTTTAAAATATGAAATCAGTTTTTTAGTCTAACAGCTGTATTTTTGTTTAGGTATTTACAATTTCTTGTGTCAAAGAAGTTCTCGAAATAAGGATTTTTAACGTGATTTTTTTATGCAATGCATGTTTAATACGTAGTTTTTCATGCTAAATACTAATATATTTTCCGTTATTCTCGGCGTTTAAAGGTTTTGTCTCAAAATGACTTTTTATCTAAAAGTGGAAATATATAACCTCTTCACATGTAAACCAAAGATTCATATTGTGATAATACCGTAATTGGTAGAAAAAAAAGTCAAATTTGTGTTCAGCACCAAAAAATTGGTATAAAACACAGATTGCCCCATCCGAAAAATACTTTCAAAACTTAATTATTTTTATTTTGATATTTTCTTTAGCAAAAAACTATATCTCAAAAAGTAGATCTAGTAGAGCAAAGCTAAATTCCTATTTTTGATTAGTGACCCAAATAATACTAAAGTTAGTTTTTAACAAACTTACACCAAAACCGATGTTGATGCCCTGTGTAAGATATTTATAATAAGTAAAAATAGATGCGTGGATATCTACATAAAGCTAATTAATGGTTTGGTTGGGAAAGGATTTTACATGACAGGGGAAGTTTTCCTTGAAAACATGAGTGTTTATTGATTTATTTATCGGAAATTTCCTTAAAACAGTTCATTAAACAACTCAAATGCATGTTTGTAAGGATAAAATAGGTTAGTTAAACACATTTCTGGACATATGTAGGTTTAGGAGGAGTAAATAATATTGAGCTTTATTGGATATTTACAAAAGTATATTGGTGTTCAGTTCACGTTTGAAAAGAATCGTGCAGAAAAAAATTAATAAATAGCTCTTCTAATGGTAGTTTTTCAAAACTACATGGGTTTTTAAAAGTAAAATGTGATATGTTTTTTCTCCTTGTTATTAGCGATATATTGATCATAGGGCAATTCCAAGTGACTTATACTACATTTGACGATTTAACAAATATCGTTTGCATATTTCAGAACTATTTTCTATTTATTCAAAAAAAATATTGTATGTCATAGAGAGTGGAATTTATTGAATGAGATATCATAAATAAAAGTAAGGTTATTTAAGGAAATGAAATAGCTAACAATACCACATATTAGAAATTTATAAAAAGCTTTAATTATGTTTTTCAATAATCACTAATATGGTAATCACTTATGGTACTTGCAGATTACAAATGCCATTGACACCAATATAAATTCGATATAGCACTTACCAATCTAACAATAAATATGAATAAATGTAATTCTCAATAAATTTTATTCTACTGGTAAAACCTTTGATTGGACTATCAATTCAATTGCATATAATAAGTTTTTTTCTTTCATAAAAACTATTTCTTACAAAACAGAAAATAATTTTTCTAATAACACTTTGACATGTTTTGTAATTTGCATACCAAGCCATGACAACCTCCCCTTTAGCATTCCATCCACTGAATTCTGCAAAATACAATACATTCTCATCAAAACTCTTCGCAAGAATTTTCTTATTTAATTTGTAAAGCTGAGCAATTTCTGATTTTCAATTATTTTGCCTGATTTGCTTCCCAGTACTTTTATTGGAAATAAATCGAGTCTGGTTTTCTATAGTGTTGTGCAACCAAAGAATTGATGTGCTTAGTGGGAGAACGTGTTAAGTGATATTTTTGATAAAATTGAGATTTTTGTGTGAATGAACATATTACTTTCTATTTAACGGCTGCAAATTACCCCTATTTCAAAAAATTTATGTTCAGTTTATTTTTTAAAGTTTGCAAGTACCGGTTTTCAACTGATCTGTTAAAAAAAAAAACTATAAATCCAATTTTCGCGTTTTCATCTTTTTTGTCACTTAGCACGTTATTCCATTAAGATATTCAATTATGTTGAGAAACGATAGGATGAATTGGGCACGCTTGTTTGAATGAGTATATGAACATTTCGATTAGAATAAGCAAATAATATGATCACTTAAATTAAGAATATCCGATATGTTTTCAGAAATCTGTCTGGATACTCAAGAGCAGTTTTGCAAATTGAATAATGCAATTACTATCTCTAGTATCCTTACAGAACAATTTAAATATTTAAATTATGAACTGAAAAAAAAAATATGAACTTTTCTCCATTAACAGATTTTTTAAATGTTATAATTTACTTGTTCAGGGAAAGGAACCTATTTATTTTGTTTACAAAATGCCTAGATACTATAAAGTATATAAAAAATACTTTTAAACTATTAAACGCGTCTATGGGTAAACTGCATTGTTACAGTAAAAAGGAATTAAGCAAAGAAAAGTATTCCATTTTATGATTGATTCAAATTTATATGAATGATTTTACTTTTCAGTATGCAAAACTTCTTTCAATAAAAGCATTAATGCATTTTTAGAGATTCGCATGCATAAAGATAATTTTTTTGATTTTAATATTTGATGCTTTAATACTTAATTATTTTATACACAACACACCACTTCAAGATATAAACAGTATTTACTGTTAACTTTATGCTACGCATATTTACCATAATTATGTGAACAATATAATATAAGTATTTAAATTAGATATATGAGTGTCGGTACAATTATGAGTTTGATTACATATCACATTACTCACCAGAGATTATTTGACAAACAATTGGTTAAGTAAAGTTGTTAAAAGCACGATTTAAATTGTTATGGTAAAGCCTTAACACATTGTACTTTAATAATAAATACATAAACTAAATATGTGTATTCTTTATTCTACAAAAATAATTTTAAAACAATTATTTTAAAACAAACTACATTACCAAATTATTAGTCACCATTATCTTCAAATGATTATTTTGGTCAAATAATACAATTTCGGAAAAATAACTTGATAGCTTTTAGCATTTTTCCAATTCACTACTTATTAATAAAATGAAACATCCAATTCATTCGTTTTGCAAAAACAAATTACGTTTAAAAAGTACTAAGAGCATACAGTTAAAATACTTTACCAACTTAATAACAGAAATTAATTTAAAAGTAATGTCAAAAGATTATTCTATTAAAATAGTAAATCAATTATGTCTTGACATTGTTTGAAAACCAATTTAAATGACGGAAATAAAATGCGACTGTTTCGTTTAATGGTGTCAAATATTCATAAATAACGTCATGCTAGTTTATTCGAATTACGTTTAATTTGTTTTTATCAGAAAACTAATAGCTAGACCATTAATCATTACCGAGAAAGAAATTGCTTTTATGAAACAGTTTAAATTATAAATTCGTTACATATTAAGAGCTAATTTAATTTTTGAATCGGGCAGCAAATGGATTTATTTTTATGATGTAAATTAATTAAATGTGATGAAGTCTGTGTGGCGGTCAATTTAATAATAATATAAATATGTGAACAAATTTACTGAAAAAACAATTTGACTGCGGATAGAACATAAGCTTTCAATATTAAAAATTAAAAGATTTTTCATTTAAATGTATTTTGTAACAAAGGTGATAATTTTATTTTATTTTTAAGAGCAAATGAATTGTTTTATAAGATATTTGAAATTTTCGCGTAGTTTGAAGACTTTTTGAACTAGCATAATTCTTTCGCATTATTTAATAAATTAAAGCGCCGCATCTTTAGATTTTCCTTTGTGGAATTCATACCATTAGAGGAATGTAGGGTTTGCGTTTTCTTTTATAGAAAATTTTCTAGATTAAACAATATTTCAAAATGCTTCATGGCCATTTTGATTGATTTAAAATATGAATAGATCTGAAGAAAAAGTGTATTTATATGATCATAAATTTGAAATTTAAGTAATCATCTAAAAATAATTTGAGATGTGCGTCCCGTATGTAAATGTTTGAAAAAAATTAACCAAAAAGTATCATCAAAAACTAATTGCTCTCTCATTTTTTTTCTTTTTTGCTTTTCTTATAATTACAATAATTTAACGCTAACGATAAACTTCCTATAATCCTGTATTTCAAGCATTTAATTTTTAAACTTTTCTTAGAAATACCATTACAAAAGAATTACTCGAGCTTAGCATAGATATTTTCATTCATACGCTTAAAATTAATGCATGAATGAATGCCACAAAAGCGATGAACACTGTCAACAGAAACTGGACATTCTCCGCAAACATTTTATAGTAAAAATATTACTCTTGATAACAAGTCTAACCTTTTATTACAACTAAACACATAAAGTGCTATCATTAATTTATTCGCAAAGGAGTTTTCTCTGATATCTCCGAATAAAATGAGAAACTTTTGAAACGCCAACGCCATTCCCCCAAAATGTCATGCATGCTTCGTCATCGGTAAATAGAAAATATTTGGCGAGATACCATTTTCCAAACACGTGGGATATTTTTGTTAATCGCCAAACATTGCCTGGGACGACATTAAATGTTTCGATTTCGAATTAAAGCTGTAAAAGATGCTTTCCTGTATCATGGCGCTTAAGTGCTTTTAATTGGGTCACATTAAAACTCCTCAGAGAAGGGAGCTGCTAAATGCTTGAAACAAGAACATTTGAAGATCTAGAAATGAATGTTTTAATTTTGATAAAGCTAAGACATATTTAGGAAAGTTTGGTATAAGTGTATATGTTTCGTAAGATTCATTTTAAAGTTGTAAAAACTTTTTTAAACATGTATCTGACGCTAATATAATTAACTTAGTGCAATAAAAGAATGTTCAATTTTACACTGTTATTTATCTTTTAACCTTTTTATGGATATAACTTGAAGTTTTAAATAATTTTATCTCTTTTTTAAATAAATGAATTTGCTTGACTAAAAAAAGATGTTGTTCTATTCGACAATAACTCATAAAATCAATAATCCTAGTATATTTATAGCTATTAAACAGCATATGGTATGATGATATATGCTTTACTATTTAATCAAAACTATACTATATAAATAAAATAATGTTAATATAAACTTAGTTAGATTTTTTTAAGTATAGTTTCATCTTATAATAAGTTCTTATAGTTACAATAGAAATTTATATGAATTACCGATAACCATGATACCAATAACTATTTTATAAATATGTCCTTCATGTATATACTTTTTCAAACTATTGTTATATATATACCATTACAAAAGAATTACTCGCATTGAAACACACACATCCTTATAATAATTATCAGAAATATTTTCATTAAAAACTTTTTTCTTTGAATTGGTGCATGAATGCCACAAAATCAGCGAATACTTGCAGCAGAATCTGAACAGTCAACCATTTTATATTAAACTAGGGGGCTCCGCCCCCTGCTCGCTATCGCTCGCCAACCCCCGGAATTGCTGCGCAATTCCATTGACCGCTTCGCGGCCGGTAGGGAACTTCGCCCTTGCTCGCTTCCGCTCGCCAACCCCCTAGAATTGCTACATAATTTCTCTTTGTTTGCTCCTCAAACAAACATTCAAGACTAATAAGTGGGTACTGTCAATGCAGGAATGCTCATCGATACAATCTGCGTTGAATAAAACATGCTTCCTGCTCATTAAACTTAAATTATTCATCACCAGTGAAACACGATTTAATTGGTCGATGCGATGACGTCAAACTCTTAAGCTTATTTAGTTACCACCTTTGGCTCAGTGCGTTTAATCTTCACAAAAAACACAAAAATCATTTAAAGAACTGAATTGGTGATTCATTCACTGTTTACTAATTCAATATTTTTCATTTCATACTGCAAATATTAATTCGAACAATCGGGAAGATATTTTAGTTAAAAGGTCCCGACCAGCGGGGAGAGTGCGCCAGACGAAAAAGGGAAGATGCATCGGCTTCGGCTGTTTTTACCATACAGTTAGGAAGGAGGAGCAGAGGGGTCTGTCTATCCAGAGACATTAAATAGAATGGACTGCGCATTGGCAAACCTAAAGTGTCCTGAAAAAGTGAACACATGAGGCCGACAATCTAATGGTATGATAACGAAGCTTGGAAAGGAACAAGGATGAATCGTTAGGTTTTTTTAAAGATCTTCTTAATAGATATCAATCAGGTTATTCCTTTGCTTTTGCACGTCTATTGAAAATTACTTGAACAATTGAATTACGTGGACTCTGTATTAAAAATAATTTAAAAGAACATTAAGTAGGTTTTTGTAGAGTGTTGCTGTAATATAAGTTGATGATTGACATGGTGAATATTTTCAGCCGTCATAACTTTCGTTCTAATGGTCCGATATAAAAAAAATCAAATAGGTCTTTTTGAAATATTGCTTTTTCCTTTATCTCACCTGGAATATACCCAGCTTTCTAAAACGCATCAATATATTTCAAATTCAACAAATGTTCGACTTTTTAACCCTTTCAATCCCAAAAATTTACTACACTACAGAAACATCTGATATTCACAAAATAAGCTTATTTTAGGTCAAAAAGAAGAGTTCCATAAGAAAAAAAAATCACATAAATTTTTTTTATGGTTTTTGAAATGATGCCAAAATGTTGTAACTGTGGAAAAAACAAAATTAAAAAATATATATTACCTTAAAACACTTCGAGTTATATATTTTAAGGTATCTGACCATATTATTAAAAAAAAAATTAGTAAATATTTTAAGGGAAATAGTTTAAATTGTGTTTTAAATATGTGGAACTGAAGTGAACTTTCAAAAATCAGGTGAAACACTTGTTAGCTATTTCCTAAATATAAAAATAGTAGTTCTGACTTCTATTGAGATTAATGCAAAATATTGTCTAATAGAACAAAGTGTGAAGAATCAAATGATGTGTGTTAGGAAGTCATAACGGGACATAAACATTTTGAAAAAAATACTGAAAATGATGATTCCAAATCGCATTACTGGGACTGAAAGGGTTAAATATAAATAACTCAAAAACTACGATTGCACAAACAGTTTTTTTTACCAAATTGTACCAAAAATATTCTACTTCTAAGCTGTCAATTTCCAGACCATTAATTTAATTGACTTGGCCCAAAAGATTAATTATAATTAGAATTCTAACAACCTTGACTTAATCATGAATATGATTCTTCAGTATAAAAGAGCTTTTAGAATAAATTCCCTCGATAGAAAAAGTATTGAATTTGGAATACATTGATGGTATTTGGTAATATTAGATGAATGATACGTATACTTCATTGTACCAAAAATATTCTACTTCTAAGCTGTCAATTTTCAGACCATTAATTTAATTGACTTGGCCCAAAAGATTAATTATAATTATAATTATAGCAACGTTGACTTAATTATGAATATTATTCTTCAGTATAAAAGAGATTTTAGAATAAATTCCCTCGCGCGATAGAAAGTATAGTTGATAGAGAACACAATTACTAAAAGTATGCAGAACTAATTTTACCTGTGAAGTGTGACAAATCCTTTTTTTAATATATACCTCTCTTTACAATTTGGAATTGCACAAGCATTTGGCATATTGCACAAAACGTTGCTGAATTAAGAGTATAACATTCATGATTGTTAACAAGAGAGATTAAAAGAATATTATTAAATCTTTCTTATAAAAACCAGAAGAGAAAAATAAGAACTATGCGCAAAAAATCGTCTGCAAAAACATTAAAAAAACACCAAGCGACTGTGATTGGTAGAAACCCACGTGACTTGGAAACAGATGCAAGTTACCACTTCGGCTTGCCTGCTGATATGCAGGTCTGGCGACAATTTGAAGTAGTTCGTAACGAAACGGTAGCGTTAAGTTGCCATATGTATAGCAACCTTTCGTCTCTTGGCAATTTGCGATGTTTAGGACATAATGCTAATTTGCAAGGGATGGCGGGTTTTTTTTCCTAAAAAAACCGATTTCCGGTGCAGACCGGCCTCATAAAAAGTTTTTTTTCTGTCAAAACCGGGGCCAAAACACCAGTTTTTCAAAAAACCGATTTCAGCCCCCCCCCCCCTAAGCTGCTATGCTATTGAAGTGCAGTCCATTCTATTTAATGTCTCTGGGTCTATCAGTTCAAATTTATGGAAGCAAGGCTGTCTGGTTATTCGAGTTACTGCTCATAACAAACCGGCACTGAGGTATCCCTAGATGCACCACTTTAGCAGTTTTTTCAGCTACTGCGCATAATACAGTAGCCGAAACTATGGAAACTGCCACTGAGTATCCCAAGATGCACCGCTCTAGCCTGCTTCATTTGTGCGTTATTGCACACATACATATAGACCGCTCTATTCTCTTTCCTAACTCTATGGGGGGCTGGGGAGCCCAGTCGGTTAAGCACTCGCTTAGCATGCGGAAGGTCCCAGGTTTGGGTCCGGGCATCGCCAAAATAGCTGCCGACCTATAAACGGCCCGTGCAGCCAAAAACATCCGACGAATAATACCCCGTGTAAGGGAGTGCACGTTAAATATCCTTCAAAGTCCTAACGCTGCGTACGATGTCGCCCTTAACGGTTGCGTTGGGTGCCTATTCAGGTGTAGGCTCGTCACCTGACTGTGGTTCTAAAATACGTCACCCGTCGCCAATAGCCCTCGTGTAGCTCTCTAGAGCGACGATAATTCAAACCAAACCAAACCTAACTCTATGGTTTGGATTTTCTAGTCTATCGCCTTAGCCGCTCGGCCACGACTGCACCTATGGTTTCTACGATCCGTGGCCGGAAACTCAAGACCGATGCCAACAGTTGAAAAATAAGCTAGTTTCCGTGGGACTGCTCCAGGGCATCACGTAGCTCTAGCGCTAAGCAACGATCTCTACCAAAGCCACGGGACGCAACCTGAAGCAGCCCCAGCACAAAACAAGCACACCACCACACTTACTTTCAGCGTTTCTGATTGGCTGAAGCCGCGTAAGGCACGTGGCTTTCTAGCGTACGACAATTACAATTTTATATTATATAGAGATTCATCATCAGTGAAAAACGATTTGATTGGTCGATGCGATGACGTCAAACTCTTAAGCTCATTTAGTTACCACCTTGGCTCAGTGCGTTTAATCTTCACAAAAAACATTAGAAGAACTGAATTGGTGATTAATTCACTGTTTAGTCATTCAATATTTTTAATTTCATACTGCAAAAATCAATTCGAACAATCTGGAAGATATTTTAGTTAAAAGGTACCAACCAGCGAGGGGAATGCGCCAGACAGAAAAGGGAAGATGCATCGGCTTCGGCTGTGTTTACCATATAGTTAGGATAGAGGAGCAGAGGGGTCGATCCAGAGACATTAAATAGAAAGGACTGAGCAGTGGCAAAACCAAAGTGTCCTCATCATCTAACTTACACAGTCACATGACTGTGCCGAGTAATGTATGGCGAGTTTAGAATTTGGCGAATTTTTCCACAACGACCTGAACACATGAGGCCGACAATCTAATGGTATGATAACGAAGCTTCGAAAGGAACACGGATGAATCGTTAGTTTTGTTAAGATCTTCTTAATAGATATCACTGATATCTATTAAGACGTACAAAAGCAAAGGAATAATCTGATACCGTATCAGATTATTAATTTGCTTTTGTACGTCTATTGAAAATTACTTGAAAAATTGAATTACGTGGACTCTGTATTAAAAATTAATTTAAAAGAACATTAAGTGGGTTTTTGTAGAGTGTTGCTGTAATATAAGTTGATGAGTGACATGGTGAATATCTTCTGCCGTCATGACCTCGTCCTAATGGTCCAATATAAAAAAAATCAAATAGGTCTTTTTGAAATATTGCTTTTTCCTTTCTTTCACCTGGAATATACCCAGCTTTCAAAAACGCTTCAATATATTTTAAATTCAACAAATGTTCAACTTTTTAACCCTGTCAGTCCCAAAAATTTACTACGCTACAGAAACATCTGATATTCATAAAATAACCTTATTTTATATCAAAAATAAGAGTTCCATAAGAAAAAAATTCACTTTAATTTCTTATATGGTTTTTGAAATAGTGCCAAAATTTTGTAACTGTGGAGAAAACAAAATAAAAATATATATACACTACCTATAAACACTTCGAGTTATATATTTTAAGGTATCTGACTATATTATTAAAAAAAAATAGTAATTATTTTAACCTTAATAGTTTAAATTGTGTTTTAAATATGTGGAACTGAAGTGAACTTTCAAAAATCAGGTGAAACGCTTGTTAGCTATTTTTTAAATTAAAAAAAAATAGTAGTTCTGACTTCTATTGAGATAAATGTAAAATTGTCTGATAAAACGAAGTAGAGATAAATGTAAAATAAAAAATATTGTCTGATAGAACAAAGTGTGAAGAATCGAATGATGTGTGTTAGGATGTCATAACTGGACATAAACATATGGTAAAAAAAAATATTGAAAGTGATGATCCAAATGGCATCACTGGGACTAAAAGGGTTAAATATAAATAACTCAAAAACTACGATTGCAAACACAGGTTTTTTTTTACCAAATTGTACCAAAAATATACCACTTCTAAGCTGTCAATTTCCAGAACATTAAATTAATTGACTTGGCCCAAAAGATTATTTATAATTATAATTCTAACAACGTTGACTTAATCATGAATATGATTCTTCAGTATAAAAGAGCTTTTTGAATAAATTCCCTCGATAGAAAGTATAGTTTATAAAGAACACAATTACTAAAAGTATGCAGAACTAAAGATTTTTTACTTGTGAAGTGAGACCAATCCTTTTTTATACCTCTCTTTACAATTAGGAATTGCGCAAGCATTTGGCATATTGCGCAAAACGTTACTGAATTAAGAGTATAACATTCACGATTGTTTACATGCTCAGAGATAAAAAGAATGTAATTAAATATTTATCATAAAAGCCAGAAGAAAAAAATAAGAAATATGTGCAAAAAATCGTGTGCAAAAACATTAAAAAAACGCCAAGCAACTGTGATTGGTAGAAACCCACGTGACTTGGAAATAGATGCAAGTCACTACTTTGGCTGACCAGCTGATATTCAGGTCTGGCGACAATTTGGAATAGTTCGTAACGCAACGGTAGCGTTAAGTTGCCATATGTAACAACCTTTCACCTTTTGGCGATTTGTGATGTTTAGGACATAATGCTAATTTGCAAAGGGTGGTGGTTTTGAGAAAAAAAAAAGAGTTTCCGTCGGTTTTTTCCCTAAAAAACCGGTTCCAGGTTCAGACTGGCCTCATAAAAAAAGTTTTTTTTTCTGTCAAAACAGGGACCAAAATACCGGTTTTAAAAAAATGGTTTCAGTTTTCCATCCCTAAGCTGCCTTACTATTGAAGCGCAGTCCATTCCATTTAATGACTTTGGGTCTATCAATTCAAATTTATTGATGCAAGGTTGTCAGATTTTTCGAGCTACTGCTCATAGCAAACCGGCACTGAGGTAGCCCAAAATGCACCGCTTTAGCAGTTTTTTCAGCTACCGTGCATAACATAGTAGCCGAAACTATGGATACTGCAATGAGTATCCCAAGATGCACCACTCTAGCCTGCTTCTTTTCTGCTTTACTGCACACATACATATATACCGCTCTATTCTCTTTCCTAACTCTATGGTTTTTACGATTCGTGGCCGGAATCTCAAGACCGATGCCAATAGTTGCAAAATAAGCTAGTTTCTGTGGGACTGCTCCAGGGCATCATGTAGCTCTAGCGCTAAGAAACTTTCTCTACCAAAGCCACGGAATGCAACCTGAAGCAGCCCTGGCACAAAATAAGCACACCGTCCACACTTACTTTCAGCGTTTCTGACGTTTCTGATTGGCTGAAGCCGCGTAAGTCACGTGGCTTTCAAGCGTACGACAATTACAATTTTATATTATATGGAGATTTACAATCGAACTAGACCATCAATAACATCTTCTCGCCAAACGCCTTGGGCTGTGGTAACCCTTTTTCCTTCGCCTTAAAACCTTAATTCAAAGTGGAATCTACCACAATCAAAATATTTGGTATGTCAAGTTGGAGCAGCCTGACTATAACTCTGTTGTAAAACTAATGTTTAAAAATATTTTCTTTTCTCTCTTTCAAAGAAGTATTTTGTAAATTTCATGCCATAAGTCCATCTAGTTCGTTATTATTTTGAGTTCAACCAATCCTTCCATATTTGGCTGCTGGATGAATTTGAAATAACTGAATTAAATCTCCTTTTGTTCTGTTATTTTCCCAGAAATACATATTCAAATATCTTTCCAGGGAACCGAAACTGAAGAGCTTATGATGGGGCTTTATTAATCCCCTGTACAACTGAAAATAATCTCCTCATATTTGTAAGTTATACTTTTTCAAATGAAACTCAGCCGCTTCTATTAGCTTTACCACTTGCCTAAACACACTGCTTATTCATTCCACCAACACCTCTCCTTGTATCTCTAAATAATTCACTATCTCAGACATTTTCTCCCTGTAAAACACAAGAAAAATTTGTATCGTTCTTACTCAAATGGAAGGTTCGGCATTTGTTAACGCTAAATGATATGCCCTATCTTGTAGCCCATTCAGTATTTTTTTTGCAAGATTATAGGGTACAGGGGTACTGGGTAGATACATATATATCCCGGCTTGTGTGCTTGGTTAGAGACCCGCTTATATAAGCCTTCGTCAAGTAAGACAGCATAGAAAGAATTTTTACTGTCACAGAGGAAGGAACGTACACCCAGGTCGAAGGCGGGAATCGAACCAGCAGACCATTACAGCTCGCAGTCTGCTAGCTTATGGTCCAAACCACTCGGTCATCCAGGCCCCTTCATGATTATAAAAGCTCGTATTGTTAAATTAGTTCACAGTATCCGTCAAATTTAAGTCTTCTTCAAAAATTATAAACTTGCTATTTATCTCTCCGCGGATATCATCAAAAAACATAATAAATAAAATCGAATTTAAAGGTAAAAACAGCTTTCACCCTACCCAACGTGAGTTAAGGTTTACCTAAAGCCATATCATTTCTCTAAAACTAAACTCCTCGGCGCAACAGCCCATTACTGGACCAAGGCCTACCGTGCCCTATTCAGCTTTCGTGACCAAGGGCTCTGGGGTGCTAGGTAAATGTCCCGGTAAGGTGGTCAGCCTCCAGCGTTTAGTTCCCACTCGCCCTTGGCACTCATTTTATCGACCCACTAAAGAGATGAAAGGCTGAGTCAACCTTGCCCAATCCGGGACACGATCCCCAGACCTATGGCGTGATAAAGCGAATCTTTACCATGCACTAAGCCACTGGGCCTCCATATCATTTCTCTGATCTACACAATTCACACCCCTAAATCATAGTACATCTCTTTTATTAGTGCTGTCCATTAGAAGTAAACATTTCCAATCTAGTTTTCTTGCTATTTCAAAGAGCACAAACTATTCCTCCTCAACAAAAAGCGACAAATAATAGTAACGAGGCAAGCCAAACCCCATCTTCAAGCGAAGAAAAGGCTTCGGACATTGATGAGAAAACAAAAACGGCAAGTAAATTATTTGTTCCCGGTTGCTTTGGTAGCCAGTGAACTATTTTCGCGTGTCACAAAAAGAACTTCGTCTTTCGGAGTGACAGCGTCTATTTGTTCCCTACCCTTCGCTGGCCAGTGTTTTTCACTGCTGGTGGTCAAAGGCACTGTTGTTCAGCCTCCCGCTGGTGACCACAGTCAGCCACAATCAGAAGTTGGAAAGGAACTCTTGTAATATTTATAGAAAACAGTTGAGTCAGTTTTCAGTTCCATTTTAGAAACTGCTCTTAAAAATGATAGAAAAAGAGTGGGGGTAGATACATATATATTCCAGCTTATGTGCTTGATCAGGGACCCGCTTTATAAGCCTTCGTCAAGTAAGACAGACACAGAAATAATTTTTACTGTCACAGAGAAAAGAAGTACATACAGTGCGAAGGCGGCACCCGTTACAGCGCACAGACTGCAAGCATAATGGTCCAAACCACTCGGCCATCCGGGCCCCGAAAAATCGGGATATAGTTCAAGTTGATAGTAAATAAAAGGATATATTTTTTCTTTGTTGAAGCATTTTCAAAAATGGAACCCATAGTTTTATTTTTCCAATGTATATTTTTGGTAATTTTTAATATAAACTTATTAAAAGTCCAAAGTAGAGATTTGTTGTAGTAACCACTGAAAATGTTGACAAATAATTAATGAGAAAACAATGTTTTTTTGTAAATAAATATAATTTGTAATAAATATGATGTATTAGTAAAGTCTGTTCTACAAGTTAGGAGAAGGACATTAATTTTTCGTTTATAATAACAAGCGAAAAATACAAGAGAGACAATTCTTTACGTTTTCTCTAAGAGGGGCCCCACCGAGTAGCGAAAGCAAATGAGTGATGTGCCACAATGAGATGTGTCTGCAGCGTATGACTGCTGATACAAAAATCGATGCCATTCCTGGGGATGTGCCGACAGGAAAAAAAAATATTAACAACAACAATAATAATAATGCAGGGTTCTATTGTTTGGCACATTTTCTGCTCAGTTAATTTGTTGTTAGTTAGACATGAGAAGATATATGAAGGAAGGGTCGTATTATTTAAGGAAAGATATCTTTCTTTGAGGATAAATAAATACAATTAATTCATTTTTTGTTTGTATGGGTAAATTATTAATCGAAAAGTTGATGTATATTCGAAGGATAATGTAAAGCTTCAAGTTGTTATTTGAAATGTCTTTTGTTTTATGTTGCCTGTTATACGTATTTTTTTGCCTATGAAAAATTATCAATATTTTGAATATTCTTTAAGAGCAAAGTTATAAAATAAAATAAGGATACTTGAAAATATTTTATTTTTTTGTCTTTTAAATTTCCTTAAACATAATTTATAGGTATGGAAATGTAGTCTTTTTATTCTGCATTATCATTCCAAAGTATTAATGGTAAATTTGATATATCCATTCAAAACTATTTTTTTGTATACTAATGTATAAACGCACCTCTTATAGATACTTTACCTAACTCATACAATTAGGAATAGGACTTACAATTATATAATAAAACGCACACACACACTTATTACATGAAAAAGTGGATAGATATGTTGTCCCAATTTTGTGGAAGGGAAATTTTGACAAACAACAGTAGCTGTGATATTTTATTTTTAACAATTGATTCGCAATTAAGCCATGTAGTTAACTAGGTTGCCGAATCCTGATTAAAGATAGCCATATATAATTAATAGGTAGGCTAATTGATATTGTTTAATAAAAACTTCCATTTTTTCATTTTATGAAACGAAAGTGCTTTTGTGGTCACCATACACTTTTCTTAAGTTTCTGGGTGGATCAAACTTTTTGGCTTCCGTATGACATAGTGACCATCAACTTTTTCTGCATTTGTTTCAAAATATCTTATAGAAGTTCAACTCGTGGTTTAATACTCTCAATATTTATTTAAATATTTAAGGTATATAATAACACAAAAACTACACACTAAACAAAAACTCAATAATATATGTTAAATGTATTATAATAGTAAACATAACGTTGGGACAAATTCCTTTTCACTCCATCACAAATTTTTACTAAACTACCCATAAATATTGACTAAATTTTGCAATAAACGGGTTTTGAACATGTGTTTAAACACCTTACTTACCTTATCTGTCTTTTAATAATTTATTTTATTTGACAATGCGGTAAAATAAATATTAAGCCATCCATGTGTGTAAACAACATTATTATTTTTTTACGCTTTGTGACATAAAGGAGAAAATAGTTTATTTGTAATTTCAATTTTAAACTTACTAAACTTGGATCTTGATATTTTTATTGATAGAAACATTGTTTAATAATTGTAATGATGTTTAATTATTTCTAGAAAATATAAATAAAGCGCTTTGGTTGGAAGTAATTACGCACTCGCTAATTGCCTTACTTTATTTTGTTTTATACTGAACAGTAATTAGAAACAAGTTTCGTAACTATTATAAAATCATAATGGGATGCGTAAGCTTTTAGTCAAATTTATAAACAAAAGAGTTGAAACTTTTGCAAGCAAACTTTGGTACAATAATAACCATTGAAAATTACTTTTCTAAAACTGTAAATATAGGTAATTGTTAACTTGTATTTAAATTAAGGAACAACGAAATCACATCTGCAAAAGTTTGGTTTCGAATCATTTACTGTAACCAAGAACCGACCATGATAACAAACACCATCGACTTCTTTTAGCGTTGTCACTTGTTCAGTAATACATATTACCACATTAATTATTCTTTTGAATTCAAACTTTCTGCGTATAAAATTAGGCAACCCAGAATTTAGCTTGCCAACTTTATTTAACCAAACTGTAAATCACAGCCATCGATCACACCATTCATAACAAGGGCAGTTCATATTTCTTCTTGGCCGTCACTTTAGTACCTCCTGAATAATGATAAGAAGCGACCTGCTATTACTAACCCCTTTTCTCGGCAGTAACCTTTCTGGATTTCACCCTGTAGGTATTAGCTTAGCGCCACAAACGAATATACCGCTCGCAGATAATTTCCTACCAAGTTCTACTAAGCCATCATCAATTTTAAGGAGCCGTACTATTACGTGTTGGACGTGAGTGGTGAAGAATTTCGGGCTGCTTCAGATTCATGTTGATGGCCATCATTTAAACTCGGCGAGTCATCCATAACTGGAGATCACTGCTGGAGAGCATCAGTCACAGCTTAGTGGGGTTGGCGACTCTGGAGAACAAAATGATCTGCTAAGCTGGAACATTACTGTAAGTGGAGACCTAGAATGACAAAATTGCTCAAAAATGGCTTTAAACTTTTTTTTAAACATTTCTTTTTTTGAAAATTGCCACAAAATTTAGAGTAGGCGATTTCAAATTCATCATCAATTAAAGGAAACGTAATATGACGGGGGCCCGGATGACCGAGTGGTTTGGGCCATTACGTCAGCAGGCTGCGCGCTGCAACGGGTGCGCGTTCGATTCCCGCCTTCGCCCTGGGTGTGCTACCTTTCTCTGTGACAGTAAAAATTATTTCTGTGTCTGTTTTACCTGAAGGGCTAGTAAAGCTGGTCTAAGGTTAGGTTAGGTTTGAATTATCGTCGTACTAGAGCTACACGAGGGCTATTAAAGCGGGTCTTTAATTAAGCACACAAGCTGGCACTAAACGTATCTGCCCCCCACCCTATATGACGTGCTAAACCTATAGCGGTGAAGAATTTCTGACCACTTCATATGCTTCAGATTCATGTTGATGGCCATCATTTAAACTCGGCGAGTCATCCATAACTGGAGATCATTGCTGGAGAGCATCAGTCACAGCTTAGTGGGGTTGGCGACTCTGGAGAACAAAATGATCTGCTAAGCTGGAACATTACTGTAAGTGGAGACCTAGAATGACAAAATTGTTCAAAAATGGCTTTAAACTATTTGCAATCAAACACAGATTATTAGTTCCAATATAACGGAATAGTCATTTTAATATAATAGTATTACTTTAGTTAAAAAGTAAAAAATGTGAATGGAGTTTATAATTTTTAAATGAACCGACATCGGAAACACGTTTAACAATTGACTTTATTTTTTTTTAGTATTAAGGTAGGCGAATACCCAAAATTCTAAAATTTTTACTATTACTTTAATCTTTTCCAAATTTGGCATAGTGATTTCAAATATAATGAACAATGCTTTTTGGGCAATTTTTTTATTTAAATATAATTGATTTATTTTAAACGGTGTTTTTCACCTAAAAAAGGGGTTTACGCCATCAGTTCTAGTATAAAAAGTTTTACATTAATTACCTGAAAATTTTTGCAGATGCTATTTCAATATATATCTGTGAAATGAACCTCTAACATCTGGTGTAAATATATAAGTTTAAAAAAAAAAATGTCCAAGTGTAAGTTAATTGAAAAAAAGCCTTTTTTTGTGGTTAATTTATGACATTTTTCTTAATAACTTCTTTTCTTGTAATTTGTATGTAACTCTAGAGGGTCATTGCATGCATCAGTTCAAAACGAAGAATTTAACACATAATTAATGTTTATAGGAGGAAAATTCAATGTGGTAGACTTGTTAGCGTAAACCTCTCTTTTTAGTAGAAAAACACCGTTTAAAACAAATAAATTATATTTAAATTTAAAAAAAAATGCCTAAATAGTATTATTCATTATATTTGAAATCACTATACCAAATTTGGAAAAGATTAAAGTAATAGTAAAAATTTTAGAATTTGGGGGAATTTTGGGTATTCGCCTACCTTAATAAAGTGAAAAAAAAAATACTTCCTGGACTATTCAGATACAGGTTAGTCTTTAAACTGATTAGTTTGAAGTCAAATAAATTATTAAATTTAATACGCATAAAATACATTTTTATACGAAATCTAATTAGTTTAACGCTTTTAGTTAAATTTTTTAAACACACTTTCGAAAAATTTCCAATTTTTTTGGCGATAAAGTTTCACTTAAAAAATTGGTTTTTAGTGCAACGGCTCTGTATTGAACTGAAGCGCTATATTTTCAGAAATATTTTTTGAGAACTGTGCATTGATTTTAAAATGTAAAAAAGTTACGGGTATTTATGCTGAAAATCACAAAAAAATAGAAAACATTTAAAAATTGTGGAATTCAACATTTAAAAAAATACTATACATAGTAGACCTTATTCTATTTACAATTTTGTGCACTACTAATATAAGAACACAGGCTGAAAATTTCAAAACTCTAATTTAATTAGCAAAAAGCCTTTAGGATTTGTTAAACACAAGAAAAGAAAAAAAACGCGAAGCAGAGAAAACAGGTAAAATGCAGACGAAATACGTTTAAAACTTCAAGGGATGACTCCAGAATTTTTTTTTTTTAATTCATGTTCAATTAAATGTTAATATTCCGTTTCTCCCAAAATATGTACGAAATTTATTTCAAAAAACTATTTAACTAGGAGCCGTTTTTAAAACCTTTCATCTGGATTTATGTATTGAATTTTTTTCAAACCAAAATGCTTAAAAAATAGATAGTTCCTATTGCATGAATTCCTATACTTTCAACTTTTATATTTCAAATAAAACTCAGTAGGAGAATAATCAGTCAACTGAAAAAGTAAACTAATCTTTTTAATTTGTAAAAAGTCACCCTTATAGTTTAGATTAATAACAATAACTATAACTAATTACAGAAGACGCACTGCCAAGAGTAGTTAGGGATTATAGATAATAACATTTTTTTAGCACAATAGTTGCTTTCCCGAAGTCTATTAATTTCAAAACTGTGATTTTCTATCTAGTAAAAAGAGAGTTTAGTTTTTTTATTGGAATTAAAACAAATGTCTAAAGGCTTATCTTTTTTAAGCGAAATCGAATTATATTTTTTTACCTGAATTATGGCTTAAATATATTTGGAGGAAGCATTTTTTTTATTTATACAAATAATAGTGTTTTTGCATTATTACAAGTAAATTCTAAAATAACATAAAATAGCAATATTTTTCAATAAGCTTAGTATGAAAAAAATAAATAAAATCGAATTATAAAAAGACCGAGTTTGAATTTTAAAAGCACTGGTTAAACTTTTAATAAAAAAAGGTAGTAATTCAACTAATATTTACCATTACATTTCGTTTCAAACAGTGGTTTGTCTTTAAATCTTGCATTAAATGCATGTTTGAGTTGTACTTGATTTACATTTGTTAGTCATTAAAATTAAATAGATGCCATCTAAATCTTTAAGTGCTTCCGTTCCTTACACAACTAACAGCGCTATTTATAGCTCTTGTGAGCAAACTTAACTCGTTCCATTGAAGTTGTTAACCAAATTTACGATCCCGATAGCTGCCAATGCAAACAAATCTCTTTCTTTGATTAGCAGGCATTTATGTGGAACAGTGCAATCAAACCTCTCAGAAACGCTCCAACAAACCTTCTTTCCAATCAGCTCACTGGAAAGGCCCAGGCAATTACAATTAGGCTACTTTCAGACCCTCCAGATAGCATGTATCTCTCGGAGCCATTGCGAAAGTTCGGGAAATACACTAAACCCGATTTAACAAATGAATATATCTGCTTGAGAAACTTTTGGGTGAATACAAGACGCTGTGGGTGTTACTTATCTAATATGAGTGTTCCGATGATAATATATTTCGTTATTTATAATTGTTTAAAAATATTTTCATTTGAACACACATTGGAAATATTTGAATCTTGAGTTGGGGAGATGTATGCATAGATAAAAAGTCAGAATTCTTTGCTTGCGTTTTTAAGTATATATTTTGTAATGCAGTGAACTATATCCATCTATATTTATCTATCATTAATTTAACAACGCGATTTCCATATGGTTTTAATTGAATTTTCTTCGCACTTGCAAGCTACAAGATGCCCACAGGTGGTTTATTGACACTCGGATTCTTATTTCTTAGTTTTTTAATTTTGAAATCTTAGATTTTAAATAAGGATAATTATGGATGTATGGTATGGTATGGTGTGGTAGGTACATACATATTCCGGCTTGTGTGCTTGTTCAGAGAACCGCTTATGAGTTTTCGCCTAGTGGGACATACACAGAAAGAGTTTTTACAAGCACAAGAGACACACAAAGAAAGAACAACACAAACACATAGACAAAAACAACGTTTATTGACGGTCACAAACATCCATCCTGACCGGGATTCGAACCCGACCCCAGCAGCCTCAA
This sequence comes from Hylyphantes graminicola, assembly GCA_023701765.1. NCBI lineage: Eukaryota > Metazoa > Arthropoda > Arachnida > Araneae > Linyphiidae > Hylyphantes > Hylyphantes graminicola. Next base: position 12,176,473 of record CM043123.1, read on the forward strand.
AGGTAGCATCCTAACGATTGCGCCACCGGGGCGGCATTATGGATGTTTATTGCCATTTGGAGTCAACCTTGGTTCTAGTTTCCAATATCTAGATTAAGTTAGCACACACGCATGGTAAAGTAATGGTTAGAGCTTAAGACCACTGCTGTCGAGGTTCAATTCCCGGGTAAGACTTGGTTGTTAATAGTAACCTTGAGTCTAAAAAAAAATTGTTGCATAATAATTAGCAAAAAAATCTGTTTTCAAATGAACCCAATTAAAAAAATTTTAAGTTTGAGCAATTGCTGTATAATTATTAATTTGTTATTCAAATTTGCTTGTACATACTATTTTAGAAAAAAAAACCACACATTTTGGGACTTTATCTTTTAAAGTTTATGCTTTTTCATCGACTTAATATGCGTTTACATTAAGGAATAATTTATCTTTGCAGAGAAATATCTCATAAAAGTACAAAAAATCTGCAATTTCGTTTTAACTTTGCTTTTAAAAAAATCAGAAAATTTTGGCAATTTATCGTTAGATAGAGTCAATAAAATATGAATTATGAACTCACCTAAAATCGCCGAAAGCTACGAATTTACATGCATATACTTTCCAGAAATCACATTACATACCTCATTTGTTAAAACGGTGAATGGTTGTGCCGTGCCGAGCACAATAAACAGCGTCATTATTGTTTGCAGGGATAGATTTTCCTTTTAAATTGCATGTGTTTACGCCAAGAAAAAAATCATTTTTTGAAATAAAAGACGCTGAGGTAGAAGGTACCTATCTCTACCATGAATTTGAATGGGACAGAAAAAAAATGGAAGTTTTCCGGAAAGATTACACAGTCATACGTTGTCATGGGTCGATACTAATGTTTTCCTGAAAAAAAAATGGCTTAAGGGGGAATTCAGGAGACAAAACAAACCTATGTACGGCAGGCACACAAAGCGAGACGTGTTATGTGTGGCTGAAGGCACGTCGACAAAAAAATCGTCACCCGCGTGTTATTAAAAAAACATTCGGAAAACATTTGTTTGGGAATTCTGAAAAACTTGGCCAGGTAGACTCGCTGAATAAACATTTCGAGAGAAAGAGGAAATTATGATTTTTTTTTGCGTTTTAAGTTTAGTTTATCATAATTTGCATACGTTCTTTTCAAAGTAATAACAAAGGATACTTTTTTATGTAGCTTTAATTTTGTCGCCAAAGGAATGTTTAAATGTATATTAAGAACTTAATATACATTTCAATATATTAAAATTGTAATTAAGGTTTAAATTATTTATGCGGTATCGTATCTCTGTACAAACTTTTGAAACAGTATTTTGATAAGGTTTGCAAAAAATTAAATCACGTCAATAAAAAAATTATGATACACGTGAAAAATAGTATATCACACAGAAAACTTCGCATTTGGCTAAATAAAATGAAACAGCATATGATTTTAATATTGAAATCCAAGAGTATTTAAATATTACCTAAATTTAGTTCTCCAATACACTGAGAAAAAAATTCTGTAAACATACAGAAAATGTTTTAGTAATATTACAGAAATAACCAATTTTACAAAAAAAGTTTTTGTAATTCTGAACAGAAATCTTCATTTCTGCAGTTACAAAAAAATTTCTAGTATTTGCAATTTGTTTCAACGAATCATGTTCTTCTACATGAAGTGTCACGCGCATCGCCACTAAAGTTTGGTTAGGTTTGAATTATCGTCGCACTAGAGCTAAACGAACTAAAGTTTGGCCTCAATTGTGATTAAAGACCAACCGCTATTTTAAATTTATAACTTAGTTGATTGTTTCAAATGAATTTCACTTCTCATTTCCTGACGATCTGTATGCCGACACAGTACAGTTGGGAGAGCGTTCGATTATCATCTAAAGGTTCCTGGTTCGATCCCGGGTTTCGGCAGTCTGCTATTCCTCGGTAGTGTAGTGGTCAGTACCCCCGTCTGTCAGACCCCCGTCGCGGGAGACCTGGGTTTGATACCACACCGGGAAAGCAGACATTTTGTTTTTTCTTTGCAATTGCACGGAAAATGTGGTATCCATAAAATGTTCTTGTATAGTTACCGAAACATTACTTGTGTGGGATACATAAAATAGTCCTGTAAATCTACATGATATAAACATGTAATGTTAACTCAAATATGTTATGTGTTTTTACAGCACTATTTTTAGTAATTATTTACTAGAAATTTTCTAGGAAAAGTTTTTTACAAAAAAAAATTTGTAATGGTTACAGATTTTTTTTTCACAGTGTATATTTACCAACAAAATTTCAAGTTAAAAGCAATACATGTTTTCCTCTGCTTTTTAAACATACATGCACATCTCTAAAGTAAATCATTTTCAAAGAAAGACCTTAACATTTCTCAGTAAACCCCACAGAGTGATTTTATCCCAAATAAAGATAAATTCAATTACCTTTCAACAAAATGCATTAGGAGTGCATCGATTTACCCTGTTCGAATAAATCAAAACTCCCACTGTACAGAATCGTCAAAGGCAATCCTCCATGTTGTAAGTTTATCTCTTTGTACACATTTCTCCCATTTATCAATGGGATCCTAAGCCTACCTTTCGATGCGTTTCCCAAGGTTGGTAGACATGGCCTATAAATCTGAGCCTTTCCCACACCAACGATCTCATACGAAAGATATTTATTTGAGCCATTTTGCAGGGTTTTAGAGACAGGAGAGTTGGGTGGGGATCTTAAATGTCAATATTACCATTTACCCTATGAGGAACACGGCATATAAACCGATTACGTGGCTGTCAGGTTTTCGAGCAGCACACTTAATTTTTTAAAATTTATAAATTTAATAATTTACTAAATTTAAAAATGTAAAGCATGTAAGAGTTATCTATGACCATCTACTATAGAAGCATTATACTATATAGAATTATATTTTCAGTTAAAATTTGTACTTATAACATGCGGTGAAAACAAGTTTATACTTTCAGCTAATTTGCTTATTTCTCAGAGGTTTAAGAGAATGTGCTCAACTGATACATCAGAAGTTACGTTATCATTAACACTATAATGCAGAATTAACTGTTTGCGCTAAGAATTAACAATGATTTCTTTAAGATCCTTTTCAAGTTCATGTTGCTATTGAATGCAATGAGCCTAGATCTGAGGTTGGTTATATTTCTGATTAAGAAGTATTTTGAATCATCCTAAAAAAAGTAAATTTTGAAATCTAGTTTTTTGGGGCTACTTTCATCTTTTATGTTTTCTGATTGATATTTACGTTATAAATTATGAAAGATTATTTACTTACTGTCAATTTAAAGTCTCAAAATCATTTAAACAGTATTTGTATAAATTTCCCAAAAAAAAAACATAAATCAAATAATTTGATGTTCATATAAAAAGTGAAACAATTTAACGATATTACTTCAGCTTTTATATTAAGCTAAGAAGGGGAATTAAAAAAAACAGTACAATGCAACAAGTTTCAGCTCCTCGCCTGGGTTTATTTCCAGATTCTGGCATAAAATGTTCATAGCCGAAATCAACTCCGGAAGTATAGTTCAAATTTAACCCTTAAGCAATAAATTTAAATTTAGCGCTCCATATGACTAATTGAATTGTTTTGAAGCAATTTGGTGAAACCGTTTTACAACCTCGTAGTTGTATTGGCTCTTAAGCATTTGGCGTGGAATATTGGCAATGATGGCTGCTTATGGCGCAGCCAAAAATGATAATAAATCTATGGCATGAGTTCTGGTTGCGATGCTTCTGCATCGGCTGTCGCCAACCTTCCATCGACCTTTTTTTTTCTATATTCCTACAATTTGCCCGCCAAAGATGTGTCATAACTGCTATTCTACTGAAGGGAAAGAAAAAAAAATATGTGAAGATGTTAGACAAAGTTTCATTCGGGTAGTGGGAAAGCTTTTTTTTTATCGGTGATAATCAAAATCGAAGCCAGAAAGTGCTACATCACGTGTCAAGAAGTCTTTTTTTAATGTGAAGGTTATTTTTTATTTTTTAAGATTATTAAATGCATTAAATAGTTTATTGGCTGCTAGAGATAAGCCTTGTTAGTTAGTATTAATAATGATGTTTATTTCCTATCACCCTCTTATATTTCCATAACTATATACATTCTATTTTGAAGCATAATTTATAAATTTCTCTCATTTATTGAACGATAAAAATTTACTCGCTTTAAGTTTTTGAAACGATTTTGCTGATAAGTGATTCAAAAGCGGTATAGAGACTGATTCAATTTGTTTGTTAAAAATGTATGTTAATGGTTTACGAATATTTGATGCAGATAATAAGAAAATTACGTATAAACGCATTTTAAAGCTTTTACACAAATCTATTAGAATGGTAATAGATAATAAACTTTTCAATAGGATTCGAAATAAATTGTTGATTAAACCCTTACAGACGAACTATTCGTTCAATATATAGTTAACTATAATGCTAAAAGAATTCAACTTGAGAAAACAATGAACTCTATTAACAGTTTTATAGCACTTTCATTACAAAACTTATTAACTCTATGGAACTGACCAACGAATGAAAATTCGTCTTAACACAGTCATTTGATTAAACATTATGATGAGGCATTAATAAAGGAAGTAATTAATAAAATATTCCAGTGATTTTGAATCGTATTCAATTCCTGACTATGATGTGAAATTAAACTCTCTCTCTCTCTCTACTTTGCTCTAATTTCGGGACAAACTACATTTTACGATATTCGTTGCGATATCAAATTTAATATCGTAATTGTATTCGATGTAGTAGCGGAATGTATTAGCATGCTATACTGCATTGGGAATGTAAACTGCAGTGACCACGCAATGAATTGGACCATTTATGTTCTGAAAGACTCAGTTACCTAAGGGGGAATATGGGGAAGCTGGACAGGGGGTCTCCAAAGCAAAGTGCATCAGCGTAAATCTTATGGAGAAAAAAAAATATCTGCCACATTTCTGCGGCTGTTACAAGCAGATTTTTATGTGATAAATGTAGCTGACTTACAGATTATGACCTTCCCACTTTTTAAAATTGGTTCATTTTTTTTTTGATTTTCAATAAATAATTTTACACAAAATATTCGAAGCAATTTCAAAAACTAGGAAGATAGAGACCTGTAAGTTATCTTCATTTATTATTTAAAAAAAAAAACTTTTGTAAAAATATTGAATGCAGCCGGAGAAATGTGGCGGGGAAAAGTTTTTTTATTTGGATTAACACTGAGGCACTTGAGTTTGGAGTTCCGCGGTCCAGCGCACCCATTCCCGCTTAATAAGTCACACTCAGTATAATTTCTTATGAGTTAAAGTTACTGAGTTCTTACAACAATGGTCTTAGTCATTAGTCCAAACACCTTAGTTTAATCTGCCCACAGTAGTAGGGGAAACCGCTGAAAGTTTTAAAAATTTCTTTTTTCTTTCTTTTATTGCATATTTTAAAAGTTTTTGAAGAAAATAAGATATCATTGTCTTCCTCACATGGTTATCTACAAACCAGCATTACTACTTTTCTAAAAAGTAAATATACACTCTTAAAACAAACACTCCCAATTTACCTCAATCTGAGTGGATTTCACTCCTCCAGACTGGAAAATGCACTTCTCCTTTTCGAGTGAATCCTTTGTGTGTTAAACCTCCGACAGGATCACTCCAAACGAGTGATTTTAACTCAGTCTGAGAAAATATGCATGCCTTTAGGGTGTCGAAAATGCACTTCTCCAACTGGAGTGGATTTCACTCTTTTGTTTTAAGAGTGTACATTATTGGCAGCAAGTGGTTAATTTCAAGTGAGCCAAGCTGGAAACGTGCCCCGAATGCAGGGCATTTTTTCCCTGAATTTGCAATATTTATCCCCATAAATAAAATAATAGTACAACGTTTTTTATTTATATATTTTTAATAATTTTTCAGGTGTTTAAGACAAAAGTTGGAAGAAAAAGATTTTTGTCATTAAATACTCATAAGAATACAAACGTTACTCGTAGAATTGATAAAATTAGAATGATTTTTTTTACATGAAATGAAAGGCAATATTTCCACCTTTCCAAAAACGTTCATAATGAGATCATTTTATGAAGGGAAATTAAGAAACAAATCTTTCAAAGCGCGGACCAAATTTACATTCTATGGTCAAAGGTACCCGCTTCGACTATATTTGTATTTATTGCGAGATTTTAAAAAAATATTAATTTTAACTAATATTACCAAAACACTCTTTTAAAACATTTCAAGAAACATAATTGGAAATGTATTTTAATGAGCATTCAAATATAAAAGAAATTCAGAAATTTATTATTATTAAATTAATTTTAGCTAATATTACTAAAACATGCTATTAAAGCATTTCAAGAAACATAGTTGGAAATATATTTTAATGAGCATTCAAATATAAAAGAAATACAGCAAAAATCCAGAACTTTTACCTACGTAAAAATAATGCATTCAGTTTGTTTTACTTCCAATTAAAACATGGATCAGCGCAGTGAATTTATTAATCTTTGTAAAACAGAAACATATTGAATATTTGGAATAAAATTTATCTCTGTTTTCTTTACTTTATAATGTTTTGTTTAAGAAAAGAATCGTTTAAAAGGTTTGATAACATTTTATCCACATAGATTGTTCTTATATCTAACATCTTTTGTATGCAATAACAAATTTATAATTGAGTTTACTGAAGCATGTTTAAATAATCATAAGCCATGTAAACAATAACAGAGATTCTTCGGAGATTCAGAATATTTCTTTAAAATTATATGAGCATTTTAAATTAACTGAAGAATTCTTTTTCTTTCCGAGAAAAACTTCTAAGTTCCACAAATCCTAATTAAATGATTACGTAGATTGTAAATATTTTTTTTGTAAATACCCAGACCAATCTACTTTTAAAAGAGAATGCACATACAAATTAAGTGTATACATCAAATAAGAGTTCAAGATTTGTTGCTCGAAGGCTTTCTTGCTTGCTACTACTTCAATTTCCGTATTGGACCCTTCTGCAATTAGCCAGATGAGCTTTCGAACTGATATCTTATTGAAATGGATTACTTTTTTTAAGTAGTTTTTTATTTTAATTTTAGTTTTCAGACGAAAGGTTTTTCTCTATTTTAGCTGTATCGTTTTAATAAAAAAGTTTATTGAAAAAGACATTTGTAGATTAATATTGCTATTAAATTTAAATAAGTTCTAAATTAATTAGTGTATTTACTTCTCTTAGAAGGAAAAAAATATGCTAAAGAAACATCTCATCGATTGCGATAATGTGAATAATTAATGGATAAAATAAGACAAAAAAATAAATTTAGAAGTTAGTGATGTCGTCATTTTTATTTGAATGTCTTATTAAATATTTATTAATGACTTAACTTAATACAAATTTACACTTAGATACAGCTAGGATGAGTATAATGATGTCCGTTTAGCATGGATTTCATGCTTAGATGTCGAGTTATTTTTGTGGAGAAACCTAGTGTTCTAAAGTCATTCCAGTTTCTTTAAGTTTATTAATTAAAATCTATTTAAACAAAACTAATAAATTATTATTGTGAAATAAACACTGTGCTTATATTAATCCATTTTGAGTGAACCTGATGCATTGTCTTTAACATAAAGCTTGTAATATAATCATAGAATAATCTTGATTTGTTATCAAACTTAATGTTGGTACTTCATCAAATGAAGGAGGAGAGAAATTTAAGTCTAATAGGTAAGTTAATCTACCTCATCCAATATCAGGCATTGAGGATAGTAGAAGGTCATTCCATCAGCAGCTTCGAAACTTCGACGGAAATGTTGTTAGTAATGAAGTTAAAACTTTAATGATGCGAAATATCCCTGGATAAGTTTAGGATATAGCTGTAAGAATTTTGAATACATCTGAAAATTGATCTATTGCTTTGAAATTGCATTCAAGGTTTTGAAACTGAAAGCAAACGTAAAGAAATTTGTTCCAAGACCAAAATTTGAGATATTTTAATTATAATTATTAATATGATCAATAAACATGTCAATATTTTTTCCGAATTTCGGAAAGGACCAACTTTAGAACAAGATTTTTAATTTAAAAGTCAGTAAAATAACTATATTCTGCTTATGTAAACAGACATAGTTTCCAAGGAAAGCGACGGGAGCCTATTCTTCTACCATTAATTTAGGAAAACTGTTACTTCTTAATGAATTAAGAGTTCCATTTTAGTCTCCTGCGACATGCTGAAATAAGATTATTTCTCTTACGTTCTTATCGGTAAGCTACTTACATGATTGGAACTTGATTAACTGTTTTATTCATTAAACACTATTAGATTTAGGCAGCTGTGGAAAGGGTTAGAATTGAGTTATTTCTGCTACTAATTGAAGGAAAGGAGCTGCGTAAAGTAGATAAGTAAATAAAGTAACAACTGGATAGTTTTAAAAGAAAGACAATAGCATGTTTCTAATTCAGTTCGAGTGACCATTCCGATGTTTTATTTCATTGTGGAAAATACATTTGTCTTGAAAAAACCTTTTTATCTAAGCCTCTACAGAATACGGAACATATTTAAATTGATATATAGGCAATATATTTAGATGTATATATATGACTATTGTGATGCATATATTATATAGATCTTCATAGTAATATAGATAGATAAATGTATCTATTGAGATTTAAATATGCATATATTTTTTATAAAAAGCTTAAATATCGATATTTTGACAAAATACTGGTGATTTTTCACCTTATATTTGAACCATACAGACACAATTTAATATTTATTCATAACCAACGAATTGATTATGATAAACTGTTGCATTAACTACTATATTCAATGACAATCCAAAAGTTCATAAAACTTTCAGGGATAAATCAAATAAAAGTAATAAAGCATAGTATTTTATTTTAAACAACGAGTTGAGAGATATTTTTATTTTTAATAAATTGACTGACATAGTTCATTATTTTATTCATGTGTTCACCTTTCATCGAGCCAGTTTTGTATTATTAAAACAAATTAAAAAAAAGCATATTGCCTCTGAATTATGATTCAATCACCAGGGGGGAACTAATCTTGTGCTAAAATTATAATTATTTCTACGTAAATTAATCTCGTGAATGAATTATATAACAAACTATTCTAAGACAATAATTACACTCATATCATTAGCGATGCAATTCTTATCCATTTTCATATAAGTATCTGACTGTTCTTTTATTAATTAGTGTCTTAATGATGTTCTTTATTATTCTTATTTCACACCATTTATCTGTAAACAAATTATTGGTTATTTATAAAAATGTTAATATGCCGACATCTTCCTATGCAATATGCATGTAAATTTTACGTCTGATTTCTCGTAGGAGAACTTGAAGCGTGTAAATCTTCTGCATATTTCGTCGTAGGAAGCCTTGTCTTTCACTCAAGTTCCAACAATATTCCATCTTCCAAAAAAGGCGATATTTTAATAAGACGCCTCTACTAGAAAGACTTCTGCTAGAAGGAGCTTTCTCTTTTCCATCTCGGACATTCTTTGCTGAAAATTAGAACGATGGGGATAAGAAAATATCGGTATCATATTTGACATATGTTCTGTATGTTCAAAACGCAATATGTAGTTTGTTCTTGGATCATATCATACACCTTGCGAGGAAAACCTGACAGAATTTCTATTGAGTAAGCTTAAAAGATTTGGTCAGTTATGAGATGTAAAGAACGTCCTTCCTAGCTAACGTTCCTACTAGAATAATATAAGAATTGCACTTTTTGCTATTTTTTTAATATTTGTATTTTCTAATGATTTATTTAAAACAAAATTTAATATGAATATGCTTGAAATATTTTTGTAACTTGTTAACTCAAATTTCTTAATTAAATTTTTAAAAATCTTTTTTAGATATGGAACATATATGGATGTGTTTTGAAGATATTAATCTATTTTAATGGCTAAGAAATTTTAAAAAAATGATTTTGAAAATTAAGAGTTAAGAGCAGATCTGCTTAATTATTTGTAGAAAACTAGAAAATTAGATTTATTGTGTTATCAATTTATGATCGATTTGTTCACAAATCGATTACAATCGATTGATCGATTTGTTCAAATACTTGAAAAAATATTTAATTCGTCATTTTGAACGAAATAATTAAATACTTGAAAATATGATTTATGAGTTTCTTAATAAGTTTTTCACAAATACTAGTGCCAAAATTATTTCATATAAATCAGTTTTGTTGATGGAAATAATTAAAATACTATTTAATACTTACAATTTTATACTTGCAAATAACAAGCAGAAACAAAACATGCTGCCGTACAATAAAAATTTTCGAAAATGTGTAGAAACAAAAACTGGGCTCCTGATGGAAAACGAAAAAGAGGAAGGCTCAGAATGACAAGGAGGGCACAGTTCCTAAAATACATAAAAAAATTAAGGTTATCCTGTTTGGTAGATGCCAGAGCCCACACCAAAAATCGTGAGGCTTGGAGGAGCTGGCCGGATGTCTTATGCGCCAGTGAGACGTCTCCCCATTAGGGATTTGTCTAAATTGTGGAGGTGGCACGCGATAGATGGAAGCATCTGCCACGTATGTGTGTGTTGTGTCTGTCTGACTTGACGACGATTTATTAGCGTGTCTCTGACAAAGCACACAGGCCTGAAAATATATGTCTACCAACCAACCAACCAGTGAGGGTAGGGTAGGGGTTGGTAGATATATATTCCGGCTTGTGTGCTTCATCAGAGACCCGTTTATAAAGCCTTCGTCAAGTAAGACAGGCACATAAAGAATTTTTACTGTCACAGGGAAAGGAAAGTACACACATGGCGAAGGCGGGAATCGAACCCTCACCCGTTACAGCGCGCAGACTGCTAGCGCAACGGTCTGCTATCCAAAACCACTCAGCCATCCGGGCTCCGAACCAGTGAGACGACAAGACCTTAAGAAGAGGACAGAAACAAAAAAATAGCTGCTCCACAAAAAAATACGAAGGGTCTCGTACCCTAAAATGTGCCCCCAAACGGCAAGAATTCTCATTTTAGCCATGCCCTACCGTGCACGGCTAATTCAAGCAAAGAGAGAATGCTCCGTTCTTACTCTTGGATAAGCCCCTTGATCCACTTACCCTTATGGTTTTCTTCACTCTCACGCCGACAAAGGGACATGAATTCCTGACAAACAGCGCTCCAATGCGTCCAAAAAGGTGGAAGATCGGGAAATAATAATGAAAGATAAAGAAAAAAATCCCTTATCATGTCCTTATTAAAAGAAGCAGAAAATGCTTTTGTTCCTTGGGAAGAATGCCTGGTATATTGCCTGAAGGATGTGATTGGAGAATAATAAGGTATGAAGTTTTGGAATGGACCAATGGAATTATTGAAAGTCATATCGAAGATTATAATGGGGATTCTTGTTATGGATTGTCAATTATGTACAAAGCGGTGGAAAATGGAATTGAAATTATATGTTTGTAATAGTTTTGGGAGGATAAATTTTGATGCACAATATATTTAACATTCTATATTTAACATTTTTATTTCAAGTTTGAATTTTCTGAGCATGTATAAGTATACTTTAGTATCTTCCTTTCTAACAAGCTCAAGTAGCAATATTTACTTTGTGATACAACTTCTTGACATAAGTTTTATAATTAATATAAGAACTTACTGGAATAAATATATCATTTTTATTAGTTGGTAGTTTGAATGTTTAAGGCTGTCTACATAATATATGATTTTATCATACTAATTACTTTTACATTGTCGATCTCTTAATTTAAAAATAGTGCACCTGTGCAAAAATTTAACCCATTAAATACAGTATAAGTTATTAAAAACTCGCATCACCATCACTTAGATAAAACTTTACTTTTTTCAAAAAAGCATTAAAATCATGCACAAGAACTATAAATATTCTGACAATTATTTTTAATTCACACAAAAATAAACAGAGACAATAACTTTCAATTCAATTATGATTTTTTATTACATTTTCATTAATACACATTTAGCTATAAATAAATTAACTAAATCTAACCCAAAAATATCCCCCCTTTTATTTCCCTACGAAAATGATAAAAGTACAAAACGTGTCTATGTGTCTACTTCTATTAAAGAAACTGATTTTTCTTCGCGGCATTTTGAATTAGATACGTGACTGAGCTTTCCCTGAACTTCTTCTTGCATTCTTGATTTATTTGATGAAAAAAATATTTTAAAGTTGGAATTCGTTCTTTTATGTTAGAATATTCGTTGGGAACTGAGATTTTTTTTCCCTTACGCGTAAATGGTTCATTGGCTACGAAGGCCGATACATTAAATTCAGGATTTAAGTTGGGCTGCAGAGACGAAATTTGTCTTTCCGAATAGTTATTTCATGTAGATTTGGGTAAATATTACTATAATATATAGAAATAGAGAAAACACAATTTTTGAAAGTTAAGATAGTTTAGTGTTATGTAAAAAAATGTAAATTAATTGGAATTATTGCATTTTGCATAGGTGAAATGGGATTTTTTTCTTCAAGAAACCTGTGTTGATCCTACTTAGTCAATATATATCGTGCGGCGGCCGGGATAGCCTGGTCGGTAAGGTCTTGGACTTAGTAACCTTCAGAAGACCCCCGTGTACGCTAGTGGTGACTTGTGCACGTAAAATCCGTCGTGGTCACAAAGTCCTCCAAGTTCTTATAGCAAATCAGTGCCTCTGGGGGTGACAGAAGTTAATTCTGGGGTTCCTCTAATCGGCCTCTGTCTCTAAAAATTACATGGATCACTTATGTGTGTGTGTTTCGTGTCTTAATTGACGAAGGTTTATAAGCAGTTCTCTGACCAAGCACACTAACTTGAATACATATATGTCTACCAACCATCCAATTAGTGTTGTGAATACACAACAGGACAACTACAATTGTTGCGAGAAAAATCAATTATTAATGGGTTTTTTCCATATTCAACTATTCTATGCATCGAAATTGGTTTTTACACCTACACTGTGAAATTGTGGAGCAAGGTTACTCCAGAAAACTCATGAGAACTTGCTACCTTGTGTTTCATTTAAACTTTTATATACACTAGAAAAGATAAATTAGAAAAGCTACTCACTGGTGGGATTCGAAATTGCCACTCAAGGGCATTAAAACTTACAACATCGTTGAATTATAAGGTTTCGATTGTACACTTTGCAAATTTTAAGAAGAGTTATTCCATAAAACTGGTATCAGCAATAAGAGTAAGCTTCTAATTTGTGTAACGTCACTCCATTAAGCAGTAGATAGCAAGGCACCACCATTTTTATAGTGTAATAGTAGACGACACATTTTTAAGTGTATGAAAGTAAAGTTATGTACAGTTACCTTGTTTTACTAGTTTGCTTAATGGAACTTTTATTTGCGATTTTCATTTTCAACTATGATAGTTTGTATGAGATAATATCTCACTTCTAAATCGATATTATTATGGGAAATAAAAAATGCAGATTTAATTTAACATCATTATTGTTTTAACATTCAGTACAAAAAATAAGAAATACCGATCTTACAAACAACTATCAAATTTGGCAAAAACACGTATCTAGTAATCTACTATAACTCATATAAAGTTAAAAAATTATTTTAAAAAAAAAATGTCGTCATTCTCTATAACTATCAATACACTTATATTTTGCGATCAAAATTCCTGAAAAAAAAAACCTGCTCGGAAACTCCAACCATCAGCTGACTTATAATTCAAGCATATCGCCTTTCATTTTTCTTTAATTAACTTTCTTCTAAGCTTTCCTAAATCAACCACACGCACACATATCGACGAAGTTATGCCTTTCTGCTTTTAATCAATGCAAAAAATACAAGAAAAAGTCTCGTGGGAACTTAAAACTGGCCAATAAATGACCCGTATGCAGAATATGAATTCAATAACTGCTTTGGAAAAAAATATTCGATCCATAAAGACCTTCAACAAATTTTAAACTTCCCCCAAACCTTTTCTGTATTGCCATATTGTTGAAGTTCAATTTCAGCCTTTGTAATCGATGGATATTTAGTATCAGTAAGGAGGCAAATGTTTTGTTTACCTTTAGAGAATAGTTGTAATTCTTTTCTGTTCCATTAAAGCATGATTCTAAGACAAGACAATTGATGTTGATAGAACATGTGTGTTTTTATTCAATTACTAAATGCATTTAACTTTTTAATTATTAAAAGAACAGTTATGACTCTCATTAAAATTTACTTTAAAATTTGCTTTATGGCAGTATTTTTTTCTTTCAAATAGTATACTTCAATTTCGTCATCATTTGCAATTAAGATTTCCGACAACGCTTATATGCTAATAGACAACCAGAATATTAATTAGATATGATAAAAACAAGTAGTTTAAGACTACAATTATATATATTTAACTTGTGCGCGCGGCCCTTTTAACTATTACAAATTCAATTTTAAAAAATGGTCAGATAATAGATTGTGATTTTTACAGATCTTTTCTTAATTTTATACTTCTTAACGAATTTAAAAAAAGAACCTTAAAAAATCCAAGTTACATTTCTGTTGATAAAACTATTCCAATTCATTATATAGAATAAGTGAAATGTTCACATTGTTATTTCTTTGACATGATGCTTATCCAAAACAGGTCCGAGAGATAGAGGCGGTTAATATCGAAAACATTTTGGCTTTCATTGAAAACTACTGCATTTGAATTGATTTCAAAATAACGCCTTTTCCATGTTTCGTTCACTGAGGGCCCCTGAATCATTAACGAATGTTCGGGAATATCAAATATAAAATTTGTAAGCCTTAATGCGGATTCGCGTTTTCTTTGGGCTTGATAAATTAGTTTTCTTCGTAATTACTTTTTGGAAAATTTCTGTTTTTTTAATCCTCTTTGGGTTTTTAAAGCCCAACATTTTTATATTACAGATATGTAAAGAAAGTAGCAAAAGAAAAATGAATAAGCGGAAGCTAGATAATCTGTATGTGTAAAAAAAGATAGAATATTAAAATTCCTGATGATGAAAATAAAAAAAAAGTTATTTAAATACCGTAATTTAGTAATCGACTGAAAAGATTTCTATGAAACTAGTGGTTTTTAAATGAAATAAAAAAAAGGTTGTATTGACATTCTTATTGCACGATTACGAGATTCGTCCTTTTTAACTGTTTTTTTTTTCTTTATGAAAATAAATACAATATTTTGCCATTGATTAAGTAATACTTATTTTGATTGTATCTTGTTTTTTCTTTATTGGTATTTAAAATATTTGACCCTAAGTGTACGGTCTCCCCAAACTAACATTTTCTGTAAACTATTTAAGTAATTAAATATCCGACAGCAATTTTGTATCACTTTAGATTTATGCGCTTTTTCAACTCAGATAGGGCCCGGATGGCAGAGAGGTTTGGACCATTACGCTAGCATACTGGTGGAGGTTCGATTCCCGCCTTCGCCATGGGTGTACTTCCTTACCCTGTGACAGTAAAAATTCTTTCAGTGTCTGTCTTACTTGACGAAGGCTTAAAAAAGCGGGTCTCTGATCAAACACACAAGCCGGAATGCATATGTACCCTACCCTGTACCCTCAACTCAGAGGTACAGAACTCAACAAATCCGAAATCGTTGTCCCGCAAACACCTTCTCATTAGAATGAACCCATCATGATTTTAACTGCTGTACTGATGAGAAATAGGTTTAATACAAATCCCAATACATTACAATGACTTCAGTAGCAGCAGCACGCAACCTACTTCATAATCAATGGAATTTAAAGGGATAGTGACATTTTCCAACAATGAGGGAATGTTTAAAGGCAGTTTTAGCCGGTTAAATAAGGTTAATTAATCACGTTCAGTCCCTAGTTTCTCGATACCTGAGTGCTGGGGCCTTTATACAGCTGGTATGGTGTGTGCAGAGGATTTTCAATTTGAAAATCTTTGGTAATTGTTTTGATCGTTATCGAAGTGTGTGGTAATAATTTACATGTGCTTTACATAAATGTGAAGAGATGCCAATTTATCACGTTTGTTGCGTATTTGAGGATTATTTAAAGATTGCTCATAGGAGATGTATTGCATTTTGAAATATTTCTGTAAACTGCGTTCGAAGATAGGTTCAGTTTAATAACATTTAAGTTTTGTATCCATATATCTTATATCTTTGTATCTAAATAATGATTATTGTAAGTAGAAGCATTTACATTAAACAATTTGAAATTTTCATTTAACGCCATCAAACGCATGTTTGTATTGCTCTTTTAAAAAAAATCAAATTAATTTTAACTAACGTTTAATTATATCAGATAAATTCATTGTTAGTCAATAATGTAAAGTGAAATTTTCTGTAATATAATGTAGGGAACAAATACTTTAAACTTTTATTAAAAGATAAAATTTTAACTTACTTTGGATTCAAAATAACAAAAGTGCTTCTTTCAACTTCTAACACATGATTTTTATGGCTGAACTTTGGTTGTTAAAATCTAAAGTCTAACTGCAAAAATGCTGTAGTGTAGAAACATTTGTAAGAAAATATATTATTAACCACTTTTAACTCTTTGTCCCATTTGACTCCAATTTTCCCTTTTTACAAAAACAAACCAATTTAACTCTTATTATAATTACACGCTTATTAACCGAGGCTGTTAAATACTAAACCTTCATCTGATATTCTGATAAAAATATGGTTTGCACAGATAGAAATTTTAATAAAATTTGTAATCCAAATTTTGCGGGATAATAATCGTTTACGAAAAAAAAGTTTACCTGGAACACCTTTTGTGATGAAGTTTCATATGAAAAAGCACCTTATCACATTTGCCTTCAAAATGCTTCCGAAATCCATTCCAGTTGGTTGTCATTGCAGGAAGAAAGAATTCATTAAATAATTAAATCAATTTCCGTTTCGTTCACTATTTGGCGCAGATGTTGCTAATTTGCGCCGCTTCGACGCGAATTGGCGCAGTTTTGCTTCCTGTTATTATCATATTCTCGTGGTGGTGAGGATGATGATAACAATGATAATTATAGCCATCTTCTACGTGTCACTTCTTTGAAACTCTGGGAGTTTAATGACGATAAGCGAAATGGCTACTTTCAAAACAAAGTGCATCTAGAGAGAAAGCAGTCATTATTAAATTCCTCTTCCTTTTAGGGATGTTAATTGTGTGTGATATTTTGAAGAACTGTTGTTTTAAGTTTAAATGATTTATCTTCCAAGAATGCTAGTGCAATAGATCATAGTTTGACCAGATTTGTCTAGTTTAATTCGTTTAGGTCTGATGTGTTTGCTGAATATCTACACTGTAGAGAATAATCATTGAGTAACCCCTATATGTCATAAAATTTCCTGGTATTTTCAAGTTAACATCACTTTTTTTTTGGAATTTTGGGATTTTCTTCAAAAACATTAGCGCAATCATTACTTAATACTTATGTTGCATTTAAGACGTGTATTGAGTTTTTTTTTTATGTTTTTATCCTTTTATAAAACATTAAATTAATTTGATTTAGATAAAATTTTAGTTGTAATAGTTTACATGATAAATTAAAGATTCAATAATGAATTGAAAAATTGCATAAACACTTTCAAAATTTGCCGATCTAGGCTACAGAAAACTTAGCATATTAGATATAATGCCCTGGAATTGGATTGGATTGGATTGGTTGACATATATTTTCAGGCTTGTGTGCTTGGTCTCAAGGACCCGCTTATAAACCATCGTCAAGTAGGACAACACAAGACACACACAAACACATATGACAGATGTTGCCATCTGTCGCCACCTCCACAATTTAGACATGTCCCTGAAGAGGAGGGAAATTTTCTCCAGGAACCTGTACCCATGGTGAACTGCGCAATGACCGACCACATGACTTTCGGACCCAACAGATTTTACGAGCACGTACTCCGCATATACTCGGTAAGTCTTCAGTGGCACCGAGTTTCGAACTCTCAACCTTCCGATCTCAAGTCCGGGGTCCGGACCACTAGGCTCCTTACAGCCCCAACCCTGGAATTAAGATTTTAATGGACGATTGACGCTCGGGGTAGGAAAATTTTTAAGAAAATAAAACAAAAATGAAATAAAAGCACCTCGAGCCTACACCTTGGAACTTCTTAACCGGAGAAGAAAATGTCTTCGGCAAAAAATCTCTTCTGGGTATGTAATGAGCAGATACAAAATAACATTGTTGTTAGTTGAACATCATTTTGGCTTTCTTGTCAAAGTAGTAACATAAAGAATCTTTAATGGTAGTATTAAAAGATATTCTTTGCATTTTTCAAAACAAAGAAACGCAATTAAATGTGAATTGCTGCTCAATGATCGAATAATTAAATACCACTTCTTCGTATTCAATTTTTGTATTCTGAGGAAATTACAAAAGTCAAAGTTTTATTAATATTAACGTAATCATTATTGAATTATATTAAGAAAAAGCGTATATAAAAAGAAAAAAGAATTTTTTTATGACATACATGAAGGAATATTGTCATTTAAGTTATTAACTTATTAGTAAATGAATACCCATTCTTTGTACAGATAATTGATAATTACAACTCTACTGCGCAATGATTTTCGAACAACTAATCAGAATGTATATTAAAGAAAAATCATTTTCTCGTGTTTTTCGGTCATCGTTTGGTCATATATTTGACGAGAAAATAAAAATCTTCTTAAACGTCCATTATACACTTTCATAGTACGACTTACAAACCGAACAACATACAAATCATTAGAAACCTATTTTATTCATTTCACGATAAAAGTAAAATTTTCCTGAGGAAAGTCCAAGTTCACCTGGCGTGAAAGTTCAAAACAATATCTCAATTATAAAGCAAAAACTCCGATCGTAAACAAATCAATTTTGAACATTTGGTAAGTTTGGTGACTTCGGCTACACATTTGCGTCAAGTACAAGCAAATGGATGGCCTGTTAAGAGTCTTTATTTTGCAAACAAACATCAAAACACACAAACAATGTTTTGCTTTATCACTATAGAGAATATAATTGTTTTTACAAAATTATATTTGATGCTACACTTCTATTTTGATAGCTTTTTAAATATGCAAACGTATGCTGCTAAAATATCAATTGCATATTTAAGTGAGTAGTAACATAAAACTAAAAAAACAACCAAATTATAAAAATTAAAGCATAAATGATTCAATAGATTTCATCATTATTACAACTCATATCTTCATAAATAAATTCCTTTTATTTTATATTTCCCCCAAAATTTCCATCCGTAAAGCTCCATCACTTTACGCCTTGAAAAATCCTATTTTGTGGGGCAAATAAAGTTGGTTCACTGGTTATACTACCCGAGGAAGGTTTCGGTGGCAAAGGTGGGAAAGCACCAGCCCTAATCCGTCTTACCTTAGTAAATACAACTTCAGGATATGAGAAACAAGTGTTGTAAAAGAACATTTATTATCTATATAAGTTATTTACATACAGAAATGTTATTAAAATAATATTTGAGTGTTTTTCCTTATTTTTAATGCGGTTAATAAATGTTACCTATTACGATATTTGCATTTCTGTTTTTGTTTAAATGACTTCTGGGAAAAAATAAGCGATTTGGGATGTAATATAAATTGTGATGATATTTTTTATTGAAAAAAAAAATGATAAAACTAGTTTTAAATTTTACTACACTAACAAATAAAACATAATGTATCATACTGAAAATATATTCTAATATAATGATAAGGGCGCATGATATAATATGAAAATATGATACTTAATGGTGTTTCTATTTTTGTTTAAATGCCTTTTTGGGAAAATAAACGATTTGGGATATAATTCAAATTGTGTTGATATTTTTATTGAAAAAAAATAATGATGAAACTCGTTTTAAATTTTACCACATTTACAAATAAAATCGTATTATATTGAAAATATCTTATAACTAAATGATAAGAGCGTATGATATAATATGAAAATATTATACGCGTAATATTATGAAAATATTATACGTGTAATATTATGAAAATATTATACGTGTTAAGTCAACTGTACATAAATCATCAAAATCTTATATACAATCGTTCTTTTGACTATGTGAGATTATTAATGCTACTGTTTTATTGCTAGTAAAATCTTTATTTCCTAACTATATATCAAAGGAAAGACGATAGTTAAAAAGGATAAACAATATTTAATGGATAACTGTTACGCAAATTATTATTTTTAGAACATTGTGAAGAATATAAGATGACATGTACTATTTGATAAAATAAAACTGCAATAAATATTAAAATAGAAATTTAATTTCTTATGCTATTACTTATTTAACTTAAATACATACTGTGGTATGTAAAGGAATGTTAAGTACGCGATAAAAAAGTTGTATTAAAATTCAATTATTCATAATCTGAAGAATTTCAATTATAGATTATTACTTTCAAAACGAATATCAGAGAGTGTTATCAGTTTTAAAAAAGATTTTTGCCTTCAGTGTACTCATAACTAAAATGTGAAAATATAAAAGCAAAAGGTTTCACGTTTAATATATTTCATAAATTTAATACTATCACATTTTTAAAAAAAATTGAAAGGCGGAAATGTCATGTTAATAAAATATTAAAGATGGTAATAACTTATACAAAATTTACATTTTATCATAAAAAAAATTTGTTGCTACTATGTTCTTAAAAATTGTGATTTAAACATTCTACGTTTCGTTAGACTACATTTAATTACCTGCCAGTTTTAAAATTAATCGTGTGATTAGTAAAATTTTTTTATTGCAACAAACTTTATTATTTTAAACTTCAACAAACTCTAACATTGATTAAAAAAACCCGCTATGTCTGGTTTTAGGTTAGTTACATCGTCTGGTCTAAGTCTATGTGTGTGAATACTGTTTCATTATAAGTAAATTTTATTAATTTAACTTTTAAAGCTTAAATAATTGCACGTTATATATTCTTTTTATCATATATTAAATTTGATACATTTTTTTAAATCACGTTTATTGTCATTGATTAAAGCTATTAGAATTTTTGTTTTTAAGTTCAATCATAAGTTGATGATACAGAGGATACAGTTAACTTTTGATTAATAGGGTAGACTGACCAGTGAGTGAACAGGCCCCAGTGAATGAACATTTTTTAAACATAATTAGAAAAATAAAGATTGATAATCATTCCAAAGATGGGATTGGCAACACTGACTTCTTCCCATGTAGTAGGAAGCTATCTGACATATGGTTGCCGATCTAGCTGCATAGTGGTTAAGGCATTGGCCTCTGGAGCTGCTGGATCCGGGTTCGAATCCCGTTCAGGCATGGATGTTTGTGTTTGTCGAGTATATGCGGAGTACGTGCTCGTAAAATCTGTTGGGTCCGAAAGTCCTGTGGGCGGTCATTGCGCAGTTTCCCATGGGTACAGGTCCCTGGAGAAAATTTCCCTCCCCTTCAGGGACATGTCTAAATTGTGGAGGTGACAGATGGCAACATCTGTCATGTGTGTTTGTGTGTGTCTTGTGTTGTCCTACTTGACGATGGTTTATAAGCGGGTCCTTGCGACCAAGTACACAAGCCTGAAAATATATGTCTACCAACCAACCAACATATGGTTGGTTGTCCTGGTCATCATGTCTTGGTGTTTATTCACTGGCAAACACAGCAGCGCCTTAAACGTCCATTCACTGGTTAGTCTACCCTACACTTGTTTTCTACAAATAGAGGTTAGAGGTTATCACTGTTTTGATGTATTTTTAACATTATTTTCAATTTTTTTTTAAATTTAATAGTTTTCCTAACAAATAAAATTTTAAGGTATAAGTTTTCCATATTTTCTACCCTTCAAAATTTGCCGCTATATACTGGAGCTTAATTAGTCCCGTCAAGTACAAGCAAATGGATGTCTTGTTAAGGAGTCTTTATGGTACAAACAAACATCAAAACACACAAACAATATTTTGTTTTATCACTATAGAGAATATAATTGTTTTTACAAAATTATATTTGATGCTACACTTCTATTTTGATAGCTTTATTAAATATGCAAACGTATGCTGCTAAAATATCAATTGCATATTTAAGTTAGTTGTTGAAAACTAAAAAAACAACCAAATAATAAAATTAAAGCATAAATGATTCAATTTATTTCAACATTATTCTAACTCATATCTTCATAAATAAATGCCTTTATTTTATATTTCCCCGAAAATTTCCATCCGTAAAGCTCCATCACTTTACGCCTTGAAAAATCCTATTTTGTGGGGCAAATAAAGTTGGTTCACTGGTTATACTACCCTAGGAAGGTTTCGGTGGCAAAGGTGGGAAAGCACCAGACCTAATCCGTCTTACCTTAGTAAATACAACTTCAGGATATGAGAAACAAGTGTTGTAAAAGAACATTTATTATCGATATAAGTTATTTTTATACAGAAATGCTATGTTATGTACCATTTCTGGTTTCATATTAAAAACCTATGTTTCAAAAAATTTTTGTTATAAATATGCTCATAAAGACTATGCTATTTGCAAAAAAAAAAATAAAAAAAAATAAAAAAAAAATTGGCCTAAAAATTTCTCTTTGAAGGATTTTTATTTTTTAAAAGTTTAAATGTTCATTGAAGTGTCCCTAACAGTTCAAAAGTATATTTGATTAATATTCTTTTATTTATAGAATGGAATTATTTTAATAATTTGGAACAATACAGACATCATAAATAACAATGTCAAATATTCGCATGATATTTAGGTAATCTTTGAAAGTCTATAAAAACACACTAACTGTTCCAAAGATTAAGATTTTTCTAATTAAAAATTCTTCCAAAATATTTTTAAAAAATATTTTCATGATTTCTATTTTTAATATAAATCTTATATCCATAGTAATTTACGAAATGAATTTTCTTACCCAGGATTCTGACTCATTAAGAATTATCGCTTGAAACGTTTTTTCTCGATAAAATTCTTTGTTTGTTTTACAATTTGGCGTGCTTTAAATGTTTGACAAAGAAGAAATAAAATCTGATAGAAACATGAAATTTAATTCCAATTAAAACTGCAACATTTTTACAGAACTTTTTTAACCCTCTAAAACATAATTTTTTTTCATCCCGGAAAAATATATTTGTATCTTTAATAGTCGTACATTATGTGAAAAATACTGAAAAAAAATTAACTGTGCATCAGAATTTAAATAGTTCCAATTTTTAAAATTTTTGCCAGATGGCAAAAACCAACTACAAAATTCTAATTTTGTTAAGAAAGACTAGAAAACTACTAAATATATTTTAAAATAACCCGCTTAAACTATAACAATTTTTTCAAAACAATTTATTTGTAGTTAGTACTAATATTATTATACTATAATGCTGCCAACGACGTGATTTCACAACAGTTAATAACTTCACTCTTTAATTTTGAGTACACTTTTACTACTGTCATCTATGAGGATTATTAGTAACTAAAACTTCTAAATGGAATGAAGTAGATGAAAAACCCACAGATTTGTCGTGAGGGAGCTCTACTTTAATGGAAAAAAGTGGATTATGTTACTTGTTGCAATATGGCAACAGCATGAATTAGAGGGTTAAAGTAATGCAGAACAAGTTATAACAAACCTTATTCTGTTTTGTTTCGTATCTCTGACCATCAACTGACCACTTTTTATGATGGTCGTAAAGTAGCACCCTGACACATTTATTGCTTTTTGCCCAGTGCTCAATATCTTGTCCCCCGGCCGTTTATTGCATGAGTCAAACTTTATTTTACGTGACTATGACTGTCCAAGCACGAATAGTTGCAAGTTAAAGGGGTGGATAGCTCGATACAGTTCCGAAGCAAAATTCTGTGTCCGTGTAGTCCTCATTGAATAAGGAATTAACCTCATTGATTAAGGAAAACACTCTAATATAATTTTAAAAGGAATTGCAGAAGTAGAGTAATTTATTACGTGACTATGTTACTTTATTTTGCGTGACTATGACTGTCCTAGCACGAATAGCTGCAAGTTAAAGGGTTAGATAGTTCGATACAGTTCCGAAGGGCTAGTTATACGTAAAGAAATTTTGTACAACATTTTACTATTCTTAGTGAGGATATTATTTAACAAAATTCTGTGTTCTTGTTTTGTAGTCCTCATTGAATAAGGAATTAACCTTATTGAATAACGAAAAACACTCTAATATAATTTTAAAAAAGAATTGCAGGTACAGTACTTTATTACTTGACTAATGACTATGTTACTTTATTTTAAGTGGCTATGACTGTCCTGTGGAGTCCAAAGTCCCGACGGCGTCAGCGTACGATGTCGCTCGAAGTTCCGTTGGGTGCCTGCTCAGGTGTCGACCTCGTCACTTGACCAGGGTTCTAAATTACGAATCGTTATTAGCTGTGTTAAAGCTCGTAATGGAGGCTAGAAATAGGCAGCCGGAAACGATTACACTACACTACACTATGACAATGCTCGTTAAATCTGTTGGGTCCGAAAGTCCTGTGGGCGGTCATTGCGCAGTTTCCCATGGGTACAGGTCCCTGGAGAAAATTTCCCTCCCCTTCAGGGACATGTCTAAATTGTGGAGGTGGCGACAGATGGCAGCATCTTTCATTTGTGTATGTGTGTGTATTGTGTGAAAATATATGTCTACCTACCAACCTTCACTATGACTGTTCTAGCACGAATAGTTGCAAGTTAAAGGGTTAGATAGTTCGATACAGTTCCGAAGGGCTAGTTATACGTAAAGAACTTTTGTACAACCTTTTACTATTCTTAGTAAGGTTATTATTTAGCAAAATTCCGTGGCCAGCTTGTGTTGCGAAGCTTGTGCTTTGAAACTTGATTCTGGCAGAAGTTCTCTTCGTGATTCGGAATCAGATTTAATATTTGGTATGTGTTTAGCAGCTCTGCCTGCAATTCTTTTTAAAATTATATTAGAGTGTTATCCCTTAATTATTGAGGTTAATAAATTTTATGTATCACGATATTTGTATTTCTGTTTTTGTTTAAATGCCTTCCGGGAGAAATAAAACATTTGGGATATAATTTAAATTGTGTTGTTATTTTTATGGATAAAAAAATAATGGAAACTCACTTTAAATTTTACTACAGTTACAAATAAAATATAATGTATTGAAAATATATTATAATTTAATGATAAGGTCGCATGCTATAATATGAAAATATGACACGTATTATAAATCAAATTTGCATAAATCTTCAAAATCTTAAATAAAATCGTTCTTTTGACTATGTGAGACCATAAATAGTACAATTTTATTGCTAGTAAAATCATTATTTCATAACTATATATCAAAGGAAAGACGATAATTGAAGAGGATAAACAATATTCAGTAGATAACTGTTACGCAAATTATTATTTTGGAACATAGTGAGGAATATAGGATAAGATGACAAGTACGTTTTGATAAAATAAAACTGCAATAAATATTACCATAGAAATTTAATTTCTTATACAATTACTTATTTAACTAAAATATATACTGTGGTATATAAAAGAAAGTCAAGTATGTGATAAAAAAGTTGTATTAAAAATTTAATTATTCATAATCTGAAGAATTCCAATTCTAGATTATTACTTCAAAAGGAATATGAGATAGTGTTATCAGGTTTAAAACACTTTTTTGCCTAGAGTGCACTCTTAACTAAAATGTGAAAATATAAAAGAAAAAGGTTTCGCGTTTAATATGTTTCATAAATTTAATATTAACTATCACATGTTTTAAAAAAAATTGAAAGGCGGAAATGTCATGTTAATAATATTTTAAAGAAGGTAATAACTTATACAAAATTTACATTTTATCATAACAAATTTGTTGCTACTATGTTCTTAAAAACTGTAATTTAAACATTCTACGTTTCGTAAGGCTACATTTAATTACCTGCCAGTTTTAAAATTAATCTTGTGATTATAAAAACTTTTTTTGCAACAAACTTTATTATTTTAAACTTCAAAAAACTCTAGCATTGATTAAAAAACCCACTATGTCTGGTTTTAGGTTAGTTATATCGTCTGGTCTAAGTCTGAATATTGTTTCATTATAAGTAAATGTTATTAATATAACTTTTAAATCTTACATTGTTTCATTATATGTTTTCTAAAATAGATAGAATTTTTTGTTCATGTTTATTGTTATTAATCAAAGCTATTAGAAGTTTGGTTTTTTAAGTTTAATCATAAGTTGAATATACAGAGGATACATTTAACTTTTGATTGATACGCTTGTTTTCTACAAATAAAGGATAGAGTATATTACTGTTTTAATGCATTTTTTAACATTAAGTTCAGTAAATTTTTTCAAAAAAAATTTAATTGTTTTCAAAACAAATAAAATTTTAAGGTTTAAGTTAATTACATATTTCCCACCCATAAAAATTTGCCGCTATAGACTGGAGCCTAATTAGACAAATACACCAAATATAATAGGTTTTCATATATTAAACTTTAACATATGATTTTGTAATTCCTGTTATCTAATTGCTGTTCCTGCACAGAAAGTAATTTATGAACAGAAACAACATTAACAAAAACATAAGTAAAAATGGTTCAATATCCCAGTATAAGTTTAAAAAGCTTGTAAAAATGTAATTAATGTACGCTTTAAAGGAGATTCAAATTAGCCCTTCATACCCTTAATAGGGGTTTTAAGTTAAAAAACGGTAATTACAACAAGTTACAAAAGTTTAAACAAAATTTAACATTTTGAGCAAATCACCTATAAGCATTTAATAAAAAAATTCAATGTACTTTATTTTTTTATTTTATTTTTTTATATTCCGTGGTTCAAAAAACTAACTATACAAATTTTCAATAAATCTCATTTTTTGCTAGCCAAATTAAATGAAGAATCATAAAGTTGAATAAAAATCAAAATTATCTTATATTTTTCCTTCACACACACAGTCACTTAAGGAATCCCAATGCTCAAAAAAATCCCTAATTTCTGGCTTTCTTAGATGAAATTCAAATAATAAAACTATTTTGCCATTGTGGCATTTCCATAAAAAAAGATGAAAAAAAAAATACTATTTTTCACACATTCATCAATTTTCGGAAACGCATCCATCCCAATATATTTTTTCAAACTATCCCGCTTCTTTTATTGTAATTTTTTTCATCAGCAATTTCTTGTTTTTGTCCGTATTGTCTGGCCTGTTGCCACGAGCATCCATGCACACTTCAAATTCTTTTTTTGTATTGAGTCAGTTGGATGAGAAGAAATGGAAATATAAAGGCAACACAGATTCAAGTCCATCTCTGACTTGTTTCAGTGTTGTTCTGCAACAAAGTCTTATTCTCTATTAATATTTATATTGGTTCTCTCAGACTAAGTATGGTTTAAGGGAGGATTGGACTTCGATTCTTGTTGCAAGGAAATTCCTAAATAAGCCCCCATCGATTCCCTGGAAGTTATTCCCAGTGTATCCACCTACGGGTATGGCTGCTAATTACATTTTCAGACTGCTCAACTTTTTAGGGAATTGCTCACTCATGACATTTATCCGTTGCCTTCTTTAACATCAACTAAAAAAATTTGGGGGATAATTATCACTGGACAGAGTACAATGACGTAATATGTTGCGATGTCTTTGTGGTCCTGCATAATTTTGTCATTCCATTACATCTGGAATTCATGGTTAATCCTATGTAATCCCTATGTATTTAAGCACAAGAAACATTTAGTTATGTTTACAATAAGACTAAAGTTTAGTAGTTTACCCTATGAATTTATATGTCCTGTTTTCACAATTTTTCAAACTTTATAGACAAGCAATTTTTTAAATTATATATATTTTGATTACAAACATGAATTCCCGCTGGTTAAATATATTTTTTATACCTTGGTAGGAAATGGCTCTTAACCAATGTCAATTAATTAGCATTATTTAAGAATAATAACATTGTTGAACAATTATGTAACGTTTTCAAAATTTCAAGACCCAGAGAGATTCAAGGTGAAGTTATCCTATGGGGACAGACTTTCAAGGCTGAGATGAGAGTTAGTGACATGTGAGGGATTGAAGTTTCTGTAGAAAAAATCAAATAATATAATTTTTAAAAGGTTTAGTGATTGTATGCTAATATACATCTAAATGCCAACAATTTGAGACTAGTAAAAAAATATTTACACTTATCTGTAATTGGTAAATGAGATTGAGGGAGTGACTATAGTAATTTTAATTTTAATATTAAAAGTACCGTAAAAATGTTATCTGTCATGGAGCAAAACAACTGACGGTTGGTTTAGAAGCCGAATTTTTTTTTAGATTAACATGCCAATTTAAAGTCGATTTTTCAGTCGTCTAGTAAGTTTTTAATTAAACGTTAAATCAGTGTGGTAGCAGGGACTCTATAACCCAGAGACATAAAATATTCATAAATTATAAAAAAAAACTATTAATGATAAAAAAACATTATATACGTTTTCGGAAACTATCAAAATTAATTAAACATTAATAGTTCCACTAAAAAGGATAATTTATTTAAAACAGTGTTTTGTATGATGTTAAAAGTTGTAAAAGTATGTAGTGACAGCTTGAGGGAGTGACAATTCGGGTATTTAAACGAAATTTTCTGCAAGTAAATTATAATTATTTGCTATTTTTTTAGTGGAACGAGTTAGGTTGTGGGTCAGATTAAACTAATCAATCACAAACATGCATATATATAATTTGAAAATAAGGAGTAAGGTATCCGGGACATAGTTTTGTCCGTTTTACAGAGAATGATACACAAAAGTAATTCTTTTTAATAGCTACCTTTAAAGATAAAGAAATCATGCTATTAATATTTTCAAAACAGTACACACTACATTATTAAAAACACTAAATTATACTGTAAGGTTTTATTTTTAGCTTTCAACTCAATAGCTACCCCACTTTTGCCGAGCAAGCAGGATATAATCAATATTAAACTTGACGTTTATGGAAAATAACAGCAATTACAATGTGCTGATAATCGCAATATCAATTAAGCCATTAATCTAATTTACTACCTCATGATTTATCCATTAATTTGAATACGGACTAAATGCAACCAATTAAAAAGACGAGTGTGATAGTCTAAATAATTTTAAAATTTAAATGCTTGATAACCATATTAGGGCTGCTAACTTTCATTCCTTAAGATACGTGAACAAAACACAAATTAGGGTCTTCATCATCTTGTTTTTAAGCAAAAAAAAAAAAACATTTCTTACAACTCCCAAACAGTTTCCTCACAAATTGCTATCAGCTGTGACACCACTAACTTTTTTCTGAGTTCGTTTTTTTTTTCAGGATTTTAACATAAGCCTAGAGTACTTACTACAAAGCACGCAGAGAGGTAGATATAGATGTAAGATTTTTTTTGTTGCTTTTGCTCTTTTTTGAAACGATAAAACGCCCCCTCTTAAATATAGATCGCAAATGAGTAGAGAAAAAATTTGAATCTCTTGAGGTGAAAAAGAAAGGAATGAAAACTTACCTGTTACCTTTTTACCTGTCAACATTGCATTAAAGAAACACTCTGTTGCATATATTCAAAAAAGGTTTTTCATTAAAATTTATTTAACGTCTGCTTTTATTCTAAAATCAAATACGAGTAATGAAGAAACTACAAAAATTTTGTACGTGGTTTCAAGAAAAAATAGGTTTAGTAGCTTCAAATGCTGTGTGTTACGCGGTTATTCTAAAATCATATGCGAGTAATAAAGAAAGTACACAAATTTTGCCGTGGTTTCAAGAAGAAATAGGTTCTTAGTAGCTGCATAGGCTGGGTTTCACTCGGTTTTCGGTATCGCATTGAACCATTTTTTTTTATTTCAAAAACCAAAACCTAAAAAAAAAGACGGTTCAACCGAAATCCAAATAAAAGGTGAAACATTTCACCACACAGCCATTACAGCTACTAGATTTGATTAATTTGCAATTAATTTATATTCCTTTATTTAAACTTTATTCATTCATTCAGCCTTTTTTATTTTTATTAGATTTGTATTCTTTTGTCTAAGCTGGGCAAGGTTCAATTGACTGTATTACAATATTGGTTGTTGGCCATATTTTTACTAATGTTCAAAGAAACAACTCCAAAAAATATATGTTTTCCCATAAATAACATAATAATCACTCCCTACATTACTCTGGTGCGGTTAACCTTGCTATTTACGTCTTGATGGGAAAAGTAAACAAAATCCCCCAAGTTGTATGTTAATTTCTTTCTCTGTTTGGCGAAGAACAGATAAAAAAAAATATATGTAACTACATCACGATGCAAAAGGGGATTTCAGAAAAATAAATCTTGTTTCTATGTCCAGGATGAGATAATAAAAACATAACAAATGGGACGTATTTTAAATACTTTTTATTTCTTTTTTAGCAAGCTGTTTCAACCTTTCGCCACATTTTGACTTTCAACGGCTCTGATCATTTTTCATGTGGCACGCCTACAGATTCTGGTATGACCCTTTTCATTATTTTCTTAATGAACTTATCTAAATATGCAAGCGCACACACTCATATATTTATTTTTATTCCTTTCCTATTCTTCATTCCTACTTCCAATTAATTAATGAATTAATTGGCTAATTAATTTTTACGTTTCATAATGGTTTTCGTGCAGTTTTTTTTATTTGCATTTTTGTCCCTGCTTTACATTTTTTCCTAGCGTTGTTTTAGTAAAATGTGATTAGGAAATGAGTTTCTTAAATGACGTTTCCCAGCACGCCTATTAATGAGTTGAAGCGAATGCCAGCTGCGAAAGTGATAAAAACATTTTAAGTGATATATATTGCACTAAATAAAATAATTAAGGTAAGTTTTTGGCATAAATGTTTGTTTGGATTGTTTTTAAAACATTCTTCATATCTAAACATACTAATGGAAGTTCAGCTTTGTAATTAAATAATACAGACAATTAAACACGCGATAAAATAAACACTTTTTTATGTTTTCGTCAACTTAACTATTAACGCACAAAGGATTTTTTTAAAACTGTATTGGAAGTAATATAAAATTAAGGTTTTAAACAATCCCTAAATTTAATAAATTCATATTATATTACTTACGTTTGCAATTATTTCGCATATCTATTAAAAAAATTCAAAATAAATTTAACAATTTAAGTAAGGTCATAATATTTGTATATGTGAATTTAAAATATTTAAAAAAATAAAAAGATTATGCAATAATTTGAATCTTTTAAAACTGATTTTATATATTTAATCGACAATCTCCTATAAATATTAAAAAAAATAGAATATTTACAATCTTTTAAGCATAAACTAACCAAAACGGCAAAGAATATTTACATTTGCGTGAAATTTTGATCATGTTATAGGCTCATAAAATAATATTTATTCATTCATTTATTTATTCAATGAAAAACGCTCCATTTCTCACTGGTAAAAAAATGATCGGTATTTCAAGAGAAAACTATATTCTTTTAAAAGTTGAAAATACTTCACATCCTGCTCCACGAAAATAAATGTGTCTAAAACTTGTAAAAAAACCTACCTTCACGAAAGAGTTCCTTTTAAAAGGTAACTTTAAACAAAAGAAAGCTTCCTGTTGCAGATGCGATAATTCTTTCATTTTTTACTGGAAATAAAGAAAATAATGTATTTCTTATGAAGAAAAAATATGCTTAAAGCAATAATGAGTTGTTTTCAGTAAAAATTAATTAATCTTTTACTACAAGGAATCAAATTTGTTTAATGCAAATAATGTTATGAAGAAAAATATTTTTGGATTTCATTGAAATAAAAAGTGTATTAAAATTTTAAGTGTTTGTCAGCCTTGACTTCTGGAATTTGTCATTAAAACTAATTCAAAATATGTTTTTGTGAATATTAAGTTTAAGTAAAGTATTAAAGAAGATTTATATTGCTATTGAAAACCAAAATCAAGAAATATTTTTTTCAAATACGAAATTTTACATTTCTAACTTTTCATTAAACAATAATACTAAACACACAAAAAAAAAACATTCTTTATTTCATTTTGAAAGGTCATTTTCCAAGTAAACCCTTAAAGTCAATATGTGAATATATTAGATAATTAAAATTTTTGATTAATCTTAAAAAAATTTGGATGCTGGTCTAAAAAATATCTCTTAAAAATGACAATTGAAATGATTAGTAATTGAAAATAAATAGAACTTTTAGAAAGATAAGAGTCTAAAATACAATATTAATAATTTAAAACTTAATTAAAGTTATACTTATAGTTTCAAGACTAAACGTTTCATTAAATAACTATGAATCATTCTAATATCTGACAGTCTGAAATAAACAGAAAATGAACAACATTTTAAACCATACATCATTATTCGAATACGAAATATTTTATTAAATGACAATATATCATTTAAAGAGTTACAAACATCAAAACAAACAACCCACTAACATCGTTACAACAAAAATCTATTTACTATAAACGATTAATCATCGATAATTTCCATTCTCCTCGTTTAACGCAATAAAACGCCCGCATGCAACGGCTAAACAAACGTCCCGGCTAAATAAAGAATCCCCGGAGAAACGCAAGAACTTAATTTCCATGATTGATATCAACGAGAAAACGCATTGTGTCTCTCTAAGACGAGAATTCCTTCGGTATCACGCAGTCCCATGCGAATCTGATCTTCTTAACGGTTTACGTAATTACACCACGTCACGTAGGTTAATTCCAATGAACGATCCCGGGTCTTGTCCATAGGACAGGACAACAGTCATCATCGACAGAATAGGAAAACGAATGCTGCTGGAAGGATTTTCCCTTATATATCATTACCATTTTTTGTTTCCAGAAGATCTCTCTGCGGTATTTTTTCTGCTGATAATCCTTGATGTCATTAAGGTTATTTTCCCCGGTACCATTACCGCAGTACCACCAAAGTCTTTCCGTTAAGTCTGCTACACGAACTGTATGACCGAGCGCATTGATAAATGGAAGAGTGTTCTAACTGCTTAAATCTTGAAAAATAACCCTTCGTAGTAAGATACTCCCCCTTTCTTTCGTTTTTTCTTAGCATTCTCTACTTTTGGAGTGGTAAAGATGTAACCGATAAGTTTGTCGAAATTTATCTTAGAATTAAAAAGTTTAATGGTTGAAGTTTTAAAGTTTGTATAATTTCAAAAATCCCCTCTAGTTACTATTTTAAGGAAATTGCAGTAACTTGCTTTTAAAAGAAACAAAATTAAAAAAACTCTAATGAAAGGAATTCTGGTTGGTTTCACAAGTCACAGTACTAGAACAGTTACTGAAAGTACAAAATTAACTAAGATTTACAAATTACAAAACACGCCCACCACATTGATTTAGCAGTCGATACCTTATTTTCATTTATATGGAACTGTTGCCACACAAATGTGTTCGCCTGTTGCCAATCAAATATGTTTGTTTTTCTCAATTCGAAAACAAACAAAACGAACTTTGGTTTTGACGGCACAAGCACAGTAGCATATATTTACTGGTAGTACGAAAGCTATTGAAGTTTACAAACTATAATCTGCCCTCTACATTAAGAGGATTTATCAGCCAACTTTATTTTGATTCTGACTCGCCAGGTGGCGTTACAAATTTTCGCCAAATGATACGTCTGGTGATTTAAAAAAGGGGATACGTTTCTCTTTCTGGGGAGTAGAGCACGGCAAGCTTTCTCAATCACAAGGTCAAGATTATTCGATTGTAATCAGGTTTAGACTAACGAAAACTGGTTCCGGTACTCTTTTGCGAAACCGGACGATGTTCTGGAGGGAAAAAAAATTGTGTTGTTTGGTTATGTCTCTTTCATTTAATTTTTTTATTTGTTTTATAAATTATATTTATTTTGTAAATATTACGATCTTTCAGGAAACGATTTCTTTTCTGGTTTGCTCGTACTAATACATTATATTTCTATTTATAATTACCTAGATTTGATACCGCTATGAACTGCTCTAAAGTCATCCCTGTAAACTTCGGAATACTAGTTTAGCTTCGGCACATAAACAGTATTGTTCTTAAGGGGTCATAGAAGTCTTAAAAATCTGCAAAGAAGGTGATCTTTAATGTAATTTTTTAACTACTCAACATATAAGTAGATTTTTTATATGTAATTTTATAAAATTTATTTATTATATAACAAATTTTAAAATTTATGAAACTTCAGCCAAAACTAAAATAAATGATAACAAACATAAAACTATTTGAACACATTGGGATTAGGCTTGCGTGCCAAATTTTGAGGTCACAATTGAAGAAATGAGCAAGAAAATGACTTTATATTGTACAAATATGTACAAACAAAGACTTGTACCGAAATTCTGAGCTCAATTTTAATTAGAATTTATGTTAAGAGCTTTTTTCTAAAAAAAATTAATAAAAATTTAAGAAAAAAGCTCTGAAAAAAAATTACTTGTTAAAATTTAGTTTAGAAATTAGGTATAAGTCTTTGTTTGTACATATTTGTACAATATAAAATCATTTTCTTTGTCATTTCTTCAATTTTGACCTCAAAATTTCGCGCTCAAGCCTAATCCCAATGTGTTCCAATAGTCTAATGTTTGTTATTTATTTTAGTTTTAGCTGAAGCTTCATAAATTTTAAAATTTGTTATATAATAAGTAAATCTTATAGAATTGCATATAAAAAATTATACTTTTATATTGAGTAGTTAAAAATTGCATGAAAGATCAAACTATGCTTTGTAGTACCTTCTTTGCACATTTTTAAGACTATGATCTCTTAAATCTAGTTCCGTACTTTTAATTGTTGGCGTAGCAATCTTTATGTTTGTTAAAACTAATGGCATACTAATGCAAAAGTAGAAACCCCAATGTATAATGAATCTGTCGTATTAGCAGTTTTAAAGGCAATAATAAGGTCAGCAAGATACAAACAAACGCGGGTTTATGGTCTTCAAAAACATGTGCAGGAACCTTATGTATTGCTAGTGGCAGTTTGTCAATTTGTTCATTCGGTTGCTCTTGTAAATTAGACACTGGTCTCTTTATTACAAGCCTTACTCCCGCCACTAATCTGTACATTCGTTCTGAAAGAAGCTTTCTACATTGCACACCTTTGGAGCCGGGAAATCTTGACGTGTTTTTTGCAACTTTTCAAGGCCTCTAAAATTGCGTCGGACTGAGTGATTGGCACATAAAACTTTCAGTACTCTGCCACCAAACGACACATGTTCTTGAATGTGGCTCGAGAAGTTCTTAAAGAATTAAAAAGCCGACATGTGCAGTTACTTAAGTACTAGAATGAAATTCTCGTCGAAACGCAAGGGTATTATAATAATAACATTAACTGCCACCTATAACCACTTCCGCACAAGATTTATAACTTCAGAACAAATATAGACTAACCCAGCATTCAGTTACAATTTGAATCTTCAACTCCAAAAATTGGCCACTATAATTACATTTTTTCTTCCGCAAATTAAATAAATAATCTTTATAGTTTGCTAAATTTATTTGCAGTTTGAAGAATAATTATGTAAAATTGAACGAGTCACATCCTGTAGCATCCTTTCCGTGATCTTTGGCAATGCTTTGAAAATCTCACCTTAAATTACACGAGATTCTTGTAATTAAATAACTATAATATTTGAAAAAACCTGATATATCCAGAACATTTGGCAATGATAAACATGAAATAACTCCAAATTGCACTGATAATTAAAGGAATTTAATTGTAAATTAATACCAATTAGCTCTTTAAGCAAAAAAAAGTAACACTGTGAACCACTTTCTTAGTAAACAAATATAATAAACATTAAAAAAAATCACATCGCAGTATAT
Source organism: Hylyphantes graminicola (assembly GCA_023701765.1). NCBI lineage: Eukaryota > Metazoa > Arthropoda > Arachnida > Araneae > Linyphiidae > Hylyphantes > Hylyphantes graminicola. The sequence continues at coordinate 12,212,184 of CM043123.1, forward strand.
GTTTTATAACGCCATTCCAAATCGATTTACAAAGAAAAAATTAATAATCTTAACATTTCAAATAAGGTGTTTCGTGATATTGCTGATGTAATTTAAATGGCTAAAAAATTAAATTTTAATGCTACTTTAATGGGTCGCGTTCGTCGACATGACAAGATGACAGATGTCCGTATGGACGTACAAACAGAAGAACAAAAAGTATGAAGTTAGGTCCCTGCTGTCCTATCTTTCGATGACAAAAATGATTCTTAAGATCTGATGGATAGAACAGATTTCGTCACTGAAGTAAGGACAGACAGACGGGACACTTTGGGAAGACTACCATGTCAATACCTTCTTTTCTATTAAAAATATGTTTCGAATTTAAAAGAGATTATAAAATATTCTAAAAATAACGTCAGGGCTTCATCCTCATTGACTATACATCCCAGGACCCCTCCCTAAACATTTTTAAATAAACACTTATATTTCTCCCTTCAATAAACCCACAGACTACGGCCGTCATTTTAGGAATGGTAAACCAAAGGTCACTAAGTGATTCGATTGAATAACTCGTCAAATATTCAGCCAAATGTAACAAAAACTAAGATTTAGGGTTTATGAGGATTCTTAATATTTCTTAATTATAAAATTGGGTGCTGCCATTGAAAATTTTAAAGTTAATAGCATTTTTAATATGAAGACGGCTCCTTATGCAATTTTTTTGTCCTGCAATTAACTCATGATGTTATATAAACACAAAGTCAAAAAGGTTCTATAGGATGACTAACGTTCGAAATAATCACTAGTGGGAACTTTTTCCACAGCTGTACATATCAAAATAGCTAAAAGTATCCAAGCGCCAATAGCCCTCGTGTAGCTCTAGTGCGACGATAATTTAAACCAAATCTAATCTAAAAGTATCCAACCTAAAGTACTAAACAACTAAAGTAAAGTCTACAACTAAAGTAGTCAAGTTTAAAAACCGCGCGAAATTCTTTGGCTTTATTTATAATGAGCTCCGCCCACTTTTCCATGTGGTTTAGGTTTACAGTTTGAATGATTTAGATATTGGCGTTTTTTTCCTTCTACGATTTGGCGACATTTATTTTTGTGTGTCATCAAATTTTAAAATCATAGATTCTCGTTTGTTATGAACGTTTTTGTCATAAAAAGTACTTGAAATGTAAAAGCATCATTTAAATTCTGTATTAGCATACAAAGATAATGCATGAGTGAATTATTTAAATTAATAATAAATCTTTTTAATCAATTAAGCCAAGTTGTCCTACAGATGTCGCCACGATTCTCAAAATGAAGCTTTTAAAAAAAATTAATAATTAAAAAACTGATTGATATTGTTCCTTCAAATCTTTTTTAAATTGTCTTTCATCCCTATTTGCGTATCTGGTGCAAACAGATCATACGTTTAAAAAATACTTTTCAAGAAACTATGATTTGAAAAATAAAGCATTACGTGTATAGGACTGACAGTCCCTCTTAAATAACCAATAAAAACCTCATTTTAATTCCTGTGAAACATTTACTATTAAAAACGTGAAACCTACCCATTAATGCTGTAGTGGTTTCATGTATGAATCTAAGTAGCTACTAGCATAAAAAAATAAAACTTAAAACTCCTAATGCTCCATTATAGTTTTGCGTGCCCAATTCATTACTAAAAACTAGTTGAATATCTATTGCAATCTTGTCAGTTCAGCATAGAGATCTGTAGAATAATATCCGATGGTAATAAATCACTCATTTCTTCCATTTCTGACAGATATAAAACTTTTACACTTTTCCTCGGGGGAAAGGCGTTTATTTTTTAAACTTATTTCGTCATGGACGGCAATTGGGAGAGATTTGGACTCAAAGTGGGAAGCTTAGAGATAGGGCTTCAAAGGCAAGTTTTTCAGCTCGACGTGTTTCGGTTTTTACATCCATCAATAATCTTCGGGATATTTTTGAGAAGTTATTATATTTTTGGAAAGTTTAGTTAACGATTCAATTCAGTGTTGGACATCAATTTATACTTTTAAGACAAAGAAAACAAAAACAAAATATATGTTTTATTTTGTCTGCCTAATTAATGTAATATATTAATAATTAATTGACCGTCTGTCTTAACTTTTTAGAGTCAATATATAACTTAGTTTATGATGCATGTTTTTTTTTTAATTTTTGACGAGTCATCATTCACTATTTATTATCGTCCATAAAAGCACTCTTACAACTCGTTATTAGTTTTTATTAACAAAATAAGCTACTAAGGATAAATTATTTAATTGTATGGTTTTGAGCGTATTTATCCATAAAGTAACTTTTTTAAAAACACACATTTTAGGGTTTTTTACATTTATAACTTGATACGTAAAACCAAATATTTACAAGATTAACAAGTTATGAAGTAATAATGTATAAGTCAGCTATAGAGAACATCAAATTCTAATTATTTAAGATATTCTAAGAGCCCTATTTTAATTTGCTATTGGTAACTTTTTTCTATAATTTCTAAATCAGCATTTTAAATTAATTCTTTTCATTTATATGTAATTTCCACGTATAATTGAACAATTATTTAATCAGTTGCCTGCCTTTTTTCTAAAATCTAGCCTTTCCAGGTTGGAATACATAGATGACGTTTCATTTCTTAAAACTATCCAATTATACCCAATGCAGTCTGTTTTAGCATTATTCCTCTAGTTAACTATGATGAACTCTACCTGTCTAGCTTTTTTTTTCTTTTCATAGCCTGCAAAGAAACTATTGATTACATCTCCATTGATCCAGCACAATATATGATGAATAATATTACTCCAATTTGAATTTTCCATATCCAATCAATTTACAGCGTAGAGGGTGGATACATATATAATCCGGCTTGTGTGCTTGAGCAGAGACCCGCTTATGTAAGCATTCGTCAAGTAAGACTGGCACAGGTGGAATTTTTACTGTCACAGAGAAAGGAAAGTACACCTATTGCGAAGGCGCCCAGCTAAAAATTTTCTTCAAAAATTCTACAGAAAAAATCTGCAGAAATTTGCAGGTATTTGGGACTGAAGAAAAAATCTGCAGATTAAATTCTACAGAAAATCTGAAGATTTCGTCTTCAAAATTCTAAAGATTATTTTCTTCAGTCCCAAATACCTGCAAATTTCTGCAGATATTTTCTACAGAAAATTTGAAGATTTTTTCTTCAAAAATCTACAGATTATTTTCTTCAGTCCCAAATACCTGCAAATTTCTGCAGATATTTTCTACAGAAAATTTGAAGATTTTTTCTTCAAAAATCTACAGATTATTTTCTTCAGTCCCAAATACCTGCAAATTTCTGCAGATATTTTCTACAGAAAATTTGAAGATTTTTTCTTCAAATTTTCGGCAGAAATTTTCAGGCACTTGGGACTGAAAAAATCTTTGGTAGAAAAAAATCTACAACCTTTTCTACAATTTTTTTTCTCCTTTTGGAACTCTTTGTATCTGAAGAGAAAAATCTTATTTCACTGAAAAAAAATCTGTTCTAAAATAAATACTTCATGCAAATAATGAAATATGTGTTAATTTCTTGAACTGTGTTTTCCTTGAAATGTTTGGCAATTCCTTTTGACTTTTTTCCTGAATATCTGTTAAAAAATGGATGCATCTAAGCTTCTTTATTTCTTCGTGAAACTTGCCTGAAAGAAAAAAAACTTTGCCAACCTATCTCATTCATTTGTGATGGTATTTTTAAATAATTTCTTGAATTAGTATTAATAACAACGAATATCTATCAACATCTAAACGATCTCTGTGTCTTAAATAGCCAAGTAAAATAACCAGGTATTTATCTTAAAAAAATTATAACAATATTGAATATCCTATAAAAAAATTGTCTACAAATTTCACAATTTGTCCTGTTTTACTGAATTTTAAACATCTTAAAACTTAAAATATTTTGCATGGAAAAAACTAAAAAAACTGGAGTGAAGAGATTTACCAAAAAATTAACAATAAAATCTCTTTTCCTTTATTTATATTTTTTAATGTATATATTTTTTAAATTTAAGAAGAGTAAGTTCTTTTATTTGCTACTAGTATGCATAAAAATGAGATATTCGCTATATAGAGACGACACCGCTCATTCATTATTTCTTTTACATCAAGCACTCACTTAGGACTTTTAAAAGACAGTTTAGGACACATATGTTTAACAATAACTTTGTTATAAAATTTTTGTAGAGTTATCCTTATCCCTTAAATTTAAAACAATTTAAATTATTTTTTTCCCCCACATTTCAAAAAGTTCTTTAGTCATAACTTTCTTTCCTTCCAGTTTTGTAATTATATTTTTCAACATATTCTCAAGAAAAGTGTATAGCAATATATATAGCATCAATATTCTAACATATGTAATCTACAACAATTAGATTTTTTTTGTAGAATTCAGCTTGTCACTTGCTTCTGACATGGTAATTAAAAATTTAAATGTGTACATTTTGAATACTTAAAATAAGTTTATAATGAATTTGTGTGTATGAGTCTAAGATTATTAAATTTTAAAACAGTATTACATGTATAGAAATAATTTTAAGTAATAAACTCCATAATTTTAAGTATTTACCCAGTTTGAAGGTAAATAAATGTTTACAAATACCTACCCACTGACCTTCGTCAATATACAACTGCTGAAACAGATGATTTTGTTAAACTTTGAAGAAAATGCGACTAACTAATGTGGATAGGTATATATTTTTAAGATAAAATAGGAAATTACTATTTCTTTTTAGTTTAAGCCTTATTGCATGATAACATGTTTCATAGTATAGCTTATTTGTATTTTTTTGAAATAAAAAAAATTCTTTATTTTTGCCAATAAAATGGCTGAAAAGTAAACAAAAGTATTCAGCAATAAAAAATATTATCTATTACCCATTCTTGCTTTGATGGTGATCCAAGAGTTGGGAACCAATTGACTAGTTTGAAGAAACTGCAACTTTAACACAAAATGTCGAATGAGGACAGTTTTATGTACTGCACACCCATTTGCCATTAATGGCTAAAGTCGCAAAACAAGATATCTATCCAAAAACCTTCAATTATAAGGGGGAAAAAACATTTAAAGTTATTTAAGTTTAACAATACAAAATATTCATAGTTAAAACTAACTGCAGTCGAACCTCGTTAACACGAAATTTCACTTGACATGATCTAAAATCATTTCCACAGGCCAAAAATCTTTAACCCTTTCAGTCTCAATGACAATTTTGCATAATTTTCGAAAAAAAATTCGGATCGTCTAAGCTCATTTATGATATCAAAAAGCACTCGTTTGATTCTTCGAAAAAAATTCTATTAGAAAACATTTTTTATTAATCTCAATAACTGTCAGCATTATTTTTTTTAAAAAATTATGATCAGTGAAGAAACATGATGATGCCAAATGGCATCACTGGGACTGAAAGGGTTATTCCGATTCATATTACCATGCCACAGGCTCGAGTCATGGATCGGGCAAGGTTGTCTAATCCTTTTATTCCTTAAGTCGATAAAATCAGGACCAAAAATGCTGGTTAACTTAACATCGGATGTTCTATGTGCGGTTGACCACCTAACTGGGACATATATCTAGCACCCCAGAGCCATCGATCAAGTAAGTTGAAGTAGGCACGACAGGTCTTGACCCACTAACAGGCTGTGGCACCGGGGAGTTTAATTTAGTTATGTACTACTGAAATGAACTATCTATTGATTGAATAATACTAATTGTATGCTTGTATTATTAGTGTAGAACATTGGATTTTTAAAACTATTCACTGTTTAAATGTAAAGAAAAACAATTCTTACGGTTAACATGAAAATCGCTTAAAACTAAATGTTTCAGTGGTCCTTTCCAGTTTGTGTTAACGAGGTTCAACGAGGAAATTTTCTATTAACCCAAAATGCTAGATAGTTTTAATAACTCAATTAATACCACTGTCATTGTATAGGTTTCAATAATAACTGAGGTTTATGTTAAGCAATTAGGAATTCAAATACAATAATAGTACGTTTTTACAGGAGACAAATACATTTCTAATAGTTCACTTAATAATATCCTTCTTAAATTTAATGATAAGAAAGTAGAAACAGCTTAATTCAACAATATGCATTGATTTAATCAATGGTAAAATCCAAATAAGCGCAATGCTTACACTAATCCATAAATTATGTCTCTAGTAGGTACTAAAAACTAAACTGCAGTAATCGCCACAATGAGTTGCACCATTTTTGCTCTAAAATAAAAAAAAAAAAGTTCCAGTATATTTTCTTACCGGTTAAAGTAATTGAGTGCTTGCAACAAAGGTCCAAGTCACTATGGAAGATACTGCAGTTTACCTTATCACGGCAGTAAAAATTCATACGCTTACTACGTAAACAATATTAAGCTCAAAATTTAAAAAATAACATGAATATTACTTACCTTGTAAATTAAATCCTGTTAACCTTAAATTTAAAATATATATTTAATATTTATTGATTAAAAACGCCTGCTTTAAGGCCATATCACACGAGCAGTTTTCCGCCAACCCAACCACCAACCTGACCTCTGCTCCAAACCTGATTGGTGGAATTGCCGTGTGCTATGACGTAGGCGTTGGCCATAAGTTGGGGCAACTCAGTCGTTTCATCGCGACGAAGTTGGCCAACTTGGCCCCAACAACCAATCAGGTGAATCGGTTACTGTTGCTAAATTGACGTCACGGTTCTGTTTCGGTTGAAGCCAAATCTTCAAGTCATTACGCCAAGTTGTAGTTTATTTATTTTACAAGCATGATATTTTGATTTTTCGATAAAAAATGTTGAAAAGTAGTTTGTTTTAATGAAAATTGTTACTTGGAGCCAATTCCACACAATATTGATTTATATATCTTAGGGGAAAAAAATCATTTAGCACAGCTTTTAGTTAGATTTTAAGCATAAGAAATTACCAATTTTTATGGATTTACTATCGTAAATGCAATAACTTTATGTATCATTTGCTATATGTAAAGTAGATGGGTAAAATCGCCCCTTTTGTTCTAAATGTGAAGGCAAAACTTTATATCAGCTTTTACTTAAAATTTGTTAAAAAAAATATTTGCAATTTTAAGCAAAATTCCAACAATTTATAGCCTTCAAAATATCTCTCTACGCAAGTGTGTTAATTTAAAATCTAAATGGAAGAATTAAAGTTTTCAACTTATATCTCTTGGTGTTTATTTGTTTTGTTTACAGAATAAGGATTTTAATATAATGTAATCATCAAATGAATTCTGATATATAGTGATAAATTGAGTTTGACTTGTAAAATTCTTTTTAAAAGCGAGCAATCCTTATCAAATTGTAACATTGTTTTTTTTGTGCATATTTTTCACAATTGTTTTCCTTTTTATGTCACCACTAAAGGATTATATGTAAAAGAAAAGAAATAGCTTCCATAACCAAATCCCAAGACTAATATTTTTTTAATAACATATACATCAATGGTTCATTTCTATCACTAAACAATAGTGTGAAAAATAATAATTCTAAGAGAAATCCTACCAGTGCGATAAAGTATTACTCAAATTAATCCAAAGGTTCTTTTTTATAAATTGTCGCCTACAGTAGAGATACCGTTTTAGTCATGACAGTCGGAAAAGAGAAACCGTCCCCTACTCTGGCAACCCCTTAACAAGTTTGTGGGGGCCGAAATTGGGGGGAAGGAAGTTGGCGTTGCCGGTTGGGTTGGTGAAAACTGCTCGTGTGATACGGCCTTTACACATTTAGGTAGGCACCGCACCACGCCGGCGGAAAAAAAAAATGTAAACAAAGCAAGAGCAGTACGTTACAGTTACAGCGTGAAGTTAAATGTAGGAATAATTTGCATGGTAACAATTTATGTACTCGAAGTTTTAACTTGAAGATAATTCCTTTTTTTATTATTCAATAACCTTTTAACATCTAGTAAAAACTAATGAATGCTATTTATCTCTCGTTTTCATTTCTCGCTAAATAATTTTCATAGATTTATACCAAGTAATCAAGACAACACATGAGTTGGTAATCCACTTTCTAAACTAAATGTTCACAAAATTAAAAGTTTAACTTAGTTTTATTGTAAAATATTTCTTAAAATCAGTTTCTGAACATTATTATTATAAAACTAAGTGTATATAGCGATAAGTCGTATCAGAAAATAATTTTCTTTCATCTTATTAGCAATGCGGCACGTGCAACACATTCACATTGCAAAGAATATGTTTTAAAAACTTTTACAGACCATAAAATATTTACAACTATAGGAAAACCTTAGTTTAAATGCAAATTTTAGTTTAGAATATAAATTGTTAAACATATTACAATCTTCAAAGGCCAAAAAAAAAGTTAACAGCAGTACAACAGTCAGTATAGCATTTAACTCGTTCGAGTTTTGTCCAGTTCGATATGGAAGTGTTTCTTCCAAAATCTTTTTATACCACCTAAAATCTATATTTTAAGAGTATATAATACAACGAATAAAACTTTTTTTTTAATAAGCATTTACATGTTAAAAGGATTTGAAGGAGTAAATATACAAAAATAATTTTTTTTACAAGGAAATAATAATTTCAATTCTCGAAATCAAATCAACACAAAACTTAAATGTATTAATCATTATAGTGTTATTTTTTCAAAGTGATAATATATATTTTTTCTAATGCAGTGGTTTATTTATTTAAGCAGGAGTTTTATTTAATTATCAAAATTGCAGGAAATTGCCAAGCCATTTTTCAATGTTTTTAATAGTGACGCCAGCTAGAAAAAAATTTATGAGCTATGCTTTTTGTTTGTATTACAAATTTAAAATTAGAAAAAGATAAAAAAAAATTAATTTAATTAATTCATTAACTATCAAGAAGAAAGTTATAATTTAAAAAAAAAGGAATATTTGAAATGCTTAGTCCGGGAATCGAACCAGGAGCTGCAGCACACGGGGCTACAACTATAACCACTATGCCATGTTAAGTCCACCATTAATCGATCTTTAATTTATTAGCAAAATTTTTTTTTAAAATTTTCAACTGATTAATTTATTTAATTTATTATTATTATTTTTTTTTATCATCAATCAGTTTTACAGAAAAATATAGTTTTAATTTTTAAACAATTAGATAAAAAGTATTTCAATATTTTTTTGCAATTATGATTCTGCTTCTCTGTAACTTTTTTTAAGGTTAACTGTTTACTTTTTGGGAAGGAATTTCCACAAATTTTTCAATGAAACTTATTATAAATTAAGTCTTTACAACGAATTTTTGCATTCAAATAAGATTTATTACCGAAGGAAAACAAAAACCGATTTGTCCGATTTTATGAAAATCATAGATTCCGCTTCCTATATTTAAATTTTTTATTCGTTTTTAGAATCAGAGCTCTTGATTTATTGATATAAATAAAATGTCCGCAATTCTTAAGCTAAATCTAAAGTTTAAAAAATCTAAGTTATATTTTCTTCAAAAATCTACAAAGATATTTGAAGGTTAGATTTTTAAAACAAAATAAAAGTTTCAGTAATTTCGATTTTTGTGAAATTATAAAAAAAAATACGAAAGTACAATTTTCTTCAAAAAATCTACAGATTTTTGAAGTAAAAATTTTAATGACAAAACAAAAAAAAATTTCAAGAATTCCGATTTTTGTGAAAAAATGTTTTATTCTTTACCCAGGCTTAAGGCGAACTATTTCATTATAAAAAAAAAAAAAAATTAACATTTTGAAAAATTTACAGATATCTGCAGAATTTAACAATGCTTTGAAGTTGAAAAAAGTCTAAGTCCAAAAATCTTCAAAATATCTGAAGAAATTTGCAGTTATTCAAATTTGAAGTTTTATTCTGTAGATTATTTGAAGATTTTTGAAGAAAATCTGAAGATCTTCACTTTTCTGCAGATTTTTTGTAGAAAATTTTTAGCTGGGCGGGTATCGAACTCGCACCCATTATAGCGCGCAGACTGCTAGCGTTATGGTCAAAACTACTCGACCATCCAAATCCCCCCATCTATGTGTGTATCAATCATGTAAACCAAAACCCAAATAACCCAATAGTTTCAAAAAATCTTTACAAATTACATCACTACCACCAAACTCATACTACTATAGAACATACAAAATTACATCGATACACATGCGACTCGGAAGTAATGCCGGAAGTGAAACGAAGTTTGCCACCACAGCAAAAACCAAGGAATATATCCACTTAGCCTTTCCACACAAGGGTCCATGCTTTTTGTTTTCTCCTATCAGGTGGATCAAATAACATTTATCCACACTATGCTGACCGCAGCTGTTTTTATCAATCAGTAAGCATGAAATTCGTCTAACAATATTTCGTAATCCCTATCCAGTTACATGAGGCTGACGTCAGAAGAATGCAGACGGGGCATATATTTATTCGGGGGAATGGGATTTTACCACAACAGAAATATAAATGTGATTCCCTAGAAAATATATAGGGAGGGGGGTTGTTATTATTTTGAGGGAATGTTGATTTGATGGATAATCAAATGATCTGTTTACGGGACGGTTTTCATTACGAAGAATACACTGTTAAAAATATTAGTTCAAGGTAAGGTTCAAATTTGCTGCAACCATGATTTGGTAGACTGTTGAACCATAAAACGGTATTTTTAAATTGCGTAACCATAGTGAGAGGTTGAACCACATATGCGGGATTTTCCCAAAGCGTAACTATAGTGAAAGGTTGTGAACCATAAAAAGGTCCTCTTGATGCATAACATTAGTGAAAAGTGAAATAAAATGGTATTTCGTACATCGTAAGCTAACGCCGTCGGAAGTTGGACCCCACAGATTTAACGAGCACGTCTGTCCCAGTGTACACGGGCCCATCCATGAAGAATTGAGGATTTTTTTCTACTATTTCTAATAAGGAGATCCGGCTTAGAGGACGACTAGCAATTGTTGGGATTCGAGCCCCCGCTCCCCTGTGATAGTTGAATCTCTAAGTTGATGCCATAACCACTCGGCCACGGACGGGCCAACTCTCAAGCAGAAGCAGTACTACTCATAATTTTGTTTGAGTAAACAGTTAAATTGTCGGTTGCCGTGAGTAGAAGTTGAATCGAACTTTCGTGCTATTGGAGCAGAAGTCGAACCAATTTTTCGTGAACGCAGGTCCATTTCCAGAATATGATATTTGGTTGAACCATTTTATGGTGTATCTGCCAGAAATTCTTAATTTTTCACCAATATTTGGTTCATCGTTGAACTTGAATTTTTAACAGTGTTTACTATCAAACAGTTTAACAAAAATCTGTTGGAAATCAGGGTAGTTTCATAATTTTCTAACAAAGAACTATAATTTTTTTTAATAATATTCATTATAAAATTTCATCTATATTTGCCAAAAGACACACTTTCTCTATTAACAGATTTTTAGATTGTTGATGAAACTGGCAACACTGAGAATTTTTTTGAAAAAAAAATATTATTAAAATTTGAAGAGAAGTTAAACTTTGTTTCAATAACACTACCAGTAGGATATAATTTAATTATGACTTCTTTCATTTTTTCTTAGTTTTTGTTAATTAAAACGCATATTTTTTTTAGAAATTATTCGAAATATTATCAGTTGCGTTGTACAGTACAAAACAGTAGTTTATAAATAAATCATTAGGATGCTACTTTTTGCCTTATCCATGTTTTCCAAAAATGACAAAAAACTACACATAAAATTGAAAATTAAAAATAAATCACAACAAGTAAAATAAGCAAAAAGCATACATTTATTAAAAAGTAATTTCATTAATTTAAGTGTTTAATAATTAGATATTAGATATTCAGTTATTCATGATCTAATCATTATTAAAAACATTTTGCTTGTTTTTTAAGCAAAAAATTGTAGTAAGAATTTTTCGTTATTTAATACGTTTTCTTAAATAATTAGTTTCTTTAGAGTTTATAATAGATGAAAGTATAACTTGATCAATGTTTTAAAAATAATTTAAAACATCTTTCATAAATTTAGCATCGTTTCGCTCATTTCCCATACATATTTAACTATTTTATTAACAGATTTTTTTTATATTTCTTACACTTTCTAAATGCGGCTGATTTAATTGGAAAACTCCTTGGCTCAATGGGAAAAAAACTTCGAAATATAAAAAACGTTTCTTGAAACCTAAAGTAATGAACATAGATGCAACCCCCCCCCCCCCATCAGTTATAATTAAGAAAATTTCACAGCGTACAAAAAATATCGACGTATTTAGGAAGCTTCGTTAGGAGCCGCCAATCGATACAATGATGCCTAATTAAAAACAACCTTACATGTACCGCTGGATCGAGTTAAATTAGAAAGGTGAACATTGAATCGAAAATAATTCAAAATCTCTTGTTCAATTCTGCAATTTTCTCGAAATGATTTGGATGAATTAAGTAGTTTCTTGTTGTTTGAACGATTTTTTTTAACAATTCCTTTGCAAAGTTTCCCTTGGTATTTAATCGTTAATATAATTATAAATTATTTTAATTTCGTGATTCAATGAACAAACGGAATTTAAATCAAATACTTTTCAAGGATTTTATTCTAGTATAAAGAAATGTATAATGAACTATACTTACATGTTGGTCCTACTTAGCTGGAATTGCTGGATATTTTACTTTTAATTAACTTCTTACAATTTGTAGTACTTGTTTAACGTAAATTAATAAAATATCGATTTATAAACTGGCTGTAGAATGGAAACTGATTATCAAGGGCACTTTAAAAAAGTTCAAGTACATTATTGAAAACTTTAGGACAACATTATTATTATTTTTACTTTTTTATCAACTTTGTACTGCTAAGTGTGGTATCATCCGGATTCAATCGGTATGGTATGGTATGGTATGGTATGGTATGGTATGGTACATATATATTCCAGCTTGTGTGCTTGTTCAGAGAACCGCTTATAGGCTTTCGTCAAGTGGGAGAGACACAGAAAGAATTTTTACAGTCACAAAGAAATGAATAACGCATCGACAAAGAACAACATTTATTTACGGTCACAAACATCCATGCCTGACGGGGATTCGAGCCCGACCCCATCAGCTCTAAAGGCTAGAGTCCTAACGATTGCGCCACCGGGGCGGCTGGATTCAATCCACCTAACTTATATTTATTTATTAAGTATATTTATTTATTAATCTGCTATACAGAAAGACAATTTCCAATTACATAGCAGTAAAGAACATACAAGATAAAAGTACACTAAAATCGAATAAAAAACATGAACAAACATTGAAAAAGCAAGAATTAAAAATGACTAAGATAAAAGCATTAAAATTGAGTAATATACGCACCAACAAAAATATATATATATATACAGCAGATAGGATTTACAAGGTCACTGATAAAATATCTCTTTTTAATTTCGTAAAATTGTCAAAAAATAAATCACTACTTATTGGGAGTTTATTAACAAGTTTAATGAATTGTATATATGGCTGATTTATAAGGTAGTTTTTAGTGCAAAAAGGTTCTTTAAGAACATATTTATTCCTTGTAGTATAGTTAGGAACAAATAAATTAAATTCTTGTAATATGTGAGGACAATCAATTTTGTAGTTTAGGATATTGTAAAAAAATTTAAATATAGATATTGATCTTCGGCATTCTAAAGTAGTAAAACTGGATGGTCTGAAGAACTCATGGGATTTACGTGCTATGAAATATAGAATTTTTTTTTGGATTTTTTCAATTGATATAACATCACACTTGTTCGAAGGATTCCAGATCATGCAATTGTATTCAAGAACCGGACGAACAAGTATATTAAAGAGATTGAAGAGAACATTAATATCGTCAAAATCATATGTAGTTCTTTTAAGGATTCCTAATTTTTTAGAAGCTCTAAGCATAATATCCCGGATGTGTAAACCAAAACTAAAACTAGATTCATATATGACTCCCAGATCTTTTATGCAAGTCTTTCTTGCGATAATTTCATTATTCAATGTATAATTACGAAGATATGGGTCAAGTTTCCTTGTAAACGTAAGAACGATGCATTTATCAGTATTAAGAAAAAGCTTATTTTCAGTACACCATTTATCCAATTTGTCCAGTTCAGTCTGAAGAATCAATTGATCAATAGGGGATGAAATAATCCTAAAAATTTTTAGATCATCAGCAAAAAGCAAACAAAATTGAAAGTTGACAGCTATATCATTGATAAACAAAAGAAATAACAAGGGTCCCAGAGTTGACCCCTGGGGAACTCCAGATGTACTAGTGAAACAATTAGAAAAAACAGAATTAAATTTAACATACATTGATCTATCAGTAAGATAAGAACATAACCAAGAAAGTATTTTATCATCAAAACCCATATGGAATAATTTTTGAAGTAAAATGTTAAAGTTCACAGTATCAAATGCTTTAGCAAAGTCAGTATAAATTACATCAAGTTGTTTATTAAGTTTTAAGGCATTGGTAATACTACTATTAAGAGACAGTAGATTAGTTGCAGTTGACCGTTTTTTAATAAAACCATGTTGAACAGGTGATATCAAATGATAAGTGAAAGCAGATAATTTAATGTGAATAATATTTTCAAAGATTTTAGCAAATGTAGAAATGATAGCGATTGGACGGTAGTTTCTAATATCCGATTTTTTACCTTTTTTAAAAACAGGAATGATTTTAGAAGTTTTCCAAGTATCAGGAAAAACATTAATTCTTAAAGACAGGTTAAATAGAATAAGTAACGGATATATAAAACTATCAATATTGGCTTTTACAATAAAGGCGGGAATCATGTCTAGACCAGCCGAACTTTGAGCTTTAAGTGATTTAATACTATCTTCGATTTCATTGTGAGTAGTGAAGTGCACCTTAATTATATCATGAGAAGTTGTTTGTCCATTCAAAAAATTTAATTGAGAGGTATCACCATTATCATTTGAGTAAACGCTCGAAAAATACTCTCTAAATGACTCGGCTACTTCAAAATCATTAGTGAGTTCTTTATTATCAAAAATCATCTGACTAGGACCAGCATTTTTATTCTTTTTACGGAAGTAGGACCAGAAGGTTTTAGAATTTTGTCTTAGAGACTGTTCAATGTGACGAATATAATTTCTACGCTCAGAGCGAATCTCAGATTTAATAATTTGCCTTGTAGATTTAAAAAGTTCAAAGAAAGTGGAATTCTTGGATCTTTTAAATTGATTAAGATAGTAATTTTTAAGCTTAATATTACCAATGATACTCTTAGTGAACCATGGTGGATACTTAAATTTACGTGGTAAGTATTTAGGAACAGAAATATCAAGAATACTGTATAATATATAATAAAATTCATCAAGGGCCAAATTTATGCAGTGATATTGGTTCAAAAAGTTCCAATTAACTGAGGCCAAAAGTGTGTACAACAAGCCAAAGTTGGCTTTTTTAAAGTTATAAGCCCGTGCAACAGGGCCCGTGGACATCTGGTTGCAATTTGGGACTCTATCTGTTTTGTTCAGAGTAATAAGTAAGGCTGGATGGTAATTATCTTCAATAGATAGGGGAAACAGGGGTTTATCAACAGATACAGTATAATAAGAAAGTTTGACCAACACAAGATCTAGAATTCTATTCATAAAATTAGTCAAAGTGTTCATTTGATGAAGTACGTGTAATTTAAGAAAACATAAAAAATCACGTACGAAAAGAGAGTTATCAGCAGAAGTATAGTCTTGCCAATTGATCGTAGATAGATTAAAATCACCAACAATAATTATATTTTTGTGATTTGAAAAGTGTTCATCAAAAATATCATAAAACTCCTGAAACAGGATATCACTTGAGTTTGGAGGTAAGTAAACACAACAAACATAAAATGTAATACAGTTGTTAATACACACTTTTATCCATATTGCTTCACCAGTATAGTCAAAATGCGACACAAGCTTAGGGTTTAAATTCTTTTTAGCAGCAATTAAAACACCTCCCCCACGACTCAGACCAGTCAACTGAGAATCGCGATCCCTTCTAAATACCTCATAACGATCATCAAAAAGATCTGAATTCAAAAATTCCTCATTAAGCCAGGTTTCGGATAAGCAAATTAAATCATAACTCTCAGATGAAGTTAAATCATAAATATCTATAAATTTAGATCTCATTCCGCGCACATTCTGATAGTATAAAGTTAAAGGAACTTTATTATTTATATTGGATGCAACTGAATCAATATTACTTACTTGATCCAGTGATTGATTGAATTGGTAATATATAGATAAACAATCATTACAGTTCTGTAGAGAGCTAGTATTTTTTGTAGACGGATTATCTTGATCAAGAAGTTCATTTGGAGGTAGTCATTCAGAAAAAATTTGATCTTTATTTAGTCTGCCGTAAAATTTTGAAACAATACATCCATCTGGCCATATAGTTTCATCCAGTAAAATATTAATATCAGTCTCGAGTACTTCCACATGGAATGACGAATAGCTATCGTATTTAGTTTTTAATTTTTCACACTCAAGGATACTTAGATTTAAATGTTGTAAAGAGTCACTTACATCTTTAGCTTTCGTGGAGGGGTTAAGTCTTGAGACGAATACCGCTGATCTCTTGGGGAATCTTGCAGCCGATTGTAGTTTTGAAGTTTTTCCAGTTCCACTAATAACGGTTTTATTTTCATTAAGTTTACGAACATGCGATTCAACAGTAGGCAAAGCATTTGATGACCTTGCTTTCAAATTAGAAGGTGCAACTAATTCAACTCTGTTATTCTTGTTGTTTGTTTTGGTGACGCTAGCGTAACTAGCAGGAATATTACGAATTACTTCCTTGTTTTCAAGATTTTCAAATCTAGTGTTGATCTCCTGCTTCATGAGTTTAAACTGGTTGGCCAGATCATCAAGTCTTGATATTACGTTAGAAGAAGTCTCTGCAGCAGAAGCATCAACCACAATCGAATTGGCCGAAGAAGCGTCCGAATCATTCTTTTCAAAAGTGGCCAAGATCTTCTTTTTAAGTTGATCAAAATCATTTTTATCCGATGCAGAACTAGACTTCTTATCACAAACTTTTAGGAAAATTCCTGATAGATCATTCAAAGCAGAACTTAAGAATTCCAGAGTAAAATCAGGAGGTCGAAAAACGCCCACACCATCACTCGCCGCCATCTTGAATACTTTCCGATTGATGTTTATTTGGTCCAGGTTCCTCAATTTCTTTTATAAATTGCATTCCATAACTCATACGTTTTTTCTTCTTTTGCAAAAAAAAACACCTTACAAACTAGTTAAACCTAAAATACTTTACTCTTTATCCGCATTTTTCAGTCGAAAAAAATCCAAAAAACCAAAGCAGATTAATTAGATTCCTGTCGCCAACTGACACTTATGAATGACCCATTGTCATCTAACTTATGACCGGGGAGTTGGCGGGCGGTAGCGAGCAGGGGGCTTTCCCCCTAGTATAACAAAATAATACAAGAGTCATTGGAATTTCCCCTTGTTTTACTTTGCATAATAAATCAATTGTTCTGCTATTACACTTCCCAATTAACTCTCAGCAAAATCAGTTTTCTAAACAAATACTATTATCTTTACAGCGATTTAAAATTTAAAATCTATTTATTTAATTTAAACCACCCGCATTTATTATATTATTGTATGCATATAGGTTTTTATAAGAATATAATTTTTTGAATGAAAAAAATATATTTTAAACATTGTTATTTTTTACATGCATTACGATTTCCTCATACAAAAAAACCCCCAGAAACTTTTAAAAGTAAACCAAATGTTATTTTCATTACGTTATTTCATCTTTTTATATTATCACAGTAAGATAGAACCCCATTATTGGATATTTTACTAAAAGAACATAATACTTATTGGAAAGTTATCAGACAAGCCTACCACCAAACATCGCGCATTAGCGCAACATATTACTATGAAATAATATCTTACAAAATAAACCTGATACCAAGGTTGCAATTTTCAGGTCTCGAGCTAAAATATTAGATTACGATTATTTTTAAGAGATGAGAGTATGATTACAGCCTAATTAAATGCAAACTAATTTGTCAAGTAATGAGTTTTGTGTATAAAGCACTATCCATTACTCACAGTTTTTGTTGATTTGACAAAGTTTTAACGTTTTATCTTTAGAATAGTTTGTTTAATTTTGACTTGGGTAACCTATTGTATGCCGAGTGAAACAAGAATATGCCGAGTGAAACTTATTATTTTCAAAATATTTATATATTAAGAAGCGGTATCATCGTAAATAACATCTAAACTAAAAAAATGAGAAAATCGTAAATAACATTGAATTTCTCGAATTTTATTCATCAATATGCAAACTGTCATTCACTCACGATATTTTTTGCGTGTGTCTGAAAAAAAATTAATTGCATTGCTAACCTTTTGCGACTTGGCGTCCATATTTGGGGACATTTTGTAAAACCTCCCCACAACAATTAACACATCAATTAGTTTCGAAATTGAAAAGGTCCGAAAGAAAAGATCCAAATATAAGTTTTCAGACTTTGATTACATATATCAGCCATTTATTTCTGTAAAAAAATTAAGTTGAACGATACTTGATACGTTATTAAATTTTTTAAAAAAATATTTTAAACTTTTTTTCAAACATTTCAAAAAGTTATTTTATTAGTTAATTAGTTTAAAGCATTTTGCATCAAAAACGATGTTAAAATGAAACTTTAACTAAAAATAATTGATACGGCCATTTTTTTGCTTTTATAACACAAAAAATGTGTATTTTTAGAGCTTAAGGCGTATCTGTCAGTAACTATTAAACATGATTTTTTAAAAAATATTATGCAAACGTACTTTTAGCATGTATTTGTATGAAAAGTATGTTTAGATTAAGAATATGCGTGTAAGATTTTGCTCGGGTCTTATGAAAAAAATCACAAAAATTACTTACTAAATACTTTCTTAAAAAGACTTGCGCTTAATACTTTAGTCAAATGTTTTATTCAAAGGCAGAAACCACTCATTCAGAAACAACAGAAAAATACCCAGCACCCGTTGCACCTTTCTTAGAATGACCAATTACTGAGAAAGAACACAACGCACCCATTTATGTTGAAAACACTCCAAGGCACGTTATTACAAAACCGCTGAAATGAGAAGCTCAATAGGTAAATTATTGATATATACTAGTTGTTAGCTTTTAAAACCAATTAGAATATTACACATTAATTACTAAATGATAATCAATTGATTTTAATTAGATAGCAATTGATATAATCGGCATGCATTATAAGTTAAGAATTGTAATTGATTTTATAATTAAATTCAATAAATCAGTATATACTGTTCTAGAATGACAAGGAGTTCTGTGACATTTGAAAGTGTATTTCTCTTTAATTACTTTGAAAATTTAGTTCCTCTAAAATATTACTTCATTATTAGCGTACTAAGTCGCACACCGCTTTGTGTGTCCATTTCCCACCTCAATGAGTATTTTTGATCTTTAAAATCTACATATTGACTTGATTTGATAACAATAAAATATTTTAACTTTATTAAACTAAAAAAAAACTACTCCTCGGCTCAACAGAACGTTAGAATACCAAGGCCATTCCAACTTGCGTGACCAAGGACTCTGGGGTGCTAGACATATGTCCCAGGTAGGTGGTCAGCCTCACGCGGGACCCCCAGTGCTTAGTTCCAAAGCATGCTTGGGAATGATTTAATCTATCCACTTAAGAGATGAAAGGCTGAGCCAACCACATTATTAACTTTTAATAACTATAAATTGCATTTTAACTAGTTATAATTTTAAAATCGCATTTTAACTATTAGTACTAACCATAAAATTACGTTTTAACTTGTAATAACTATAAAGTATAAAAATATATTTAAATAACAATTACATTTAATCTAAATTATATTATCTAATTACTAGGGGGCTCCGCCCCCTGCTCGCTATCGCTCGCCAACCCCCGGAATTGCTGCGCAATTCCATTGACCGCTTCGCGGCAGAGAATTTCGCCCTTGCTCGTTTCCGCTCGCATACCCCCTAGAATCGCTACGCAATTTCTCTTTGTTTGCTCCGCAAACAAACATTCAAGACTTATAAGTGGGTACTGTCAATGCAGGAATGCTCATCCATACAATCTGCATTGAATAAAACATGCTTCCTGCTCATTAAACATAAATTATTCATCACCAGTGAAAAACGATTTGATTGGTCGATGCGATGACGTCAAACTCTTAAGCTTATTTAGTTACCACCTTTGGCTCAGTGCGTTTAATCTTCACAAAAAACATTTAAAAAACTGAATTTTTGATTCATTCACTGTTTACTAATTCAATATTTTTAATTTCATACTGCAAAAATTAATTCGAACAATCGGGAAGATATTTTAGTTAAAAGGTCCCGACCAGCGGGGAGAGTGCGCCAGACGAAAAAGGGAAGATGGATCGGCTTCGGCTGTTTTTACCATAGAGTTAGGAAGGAGGAGCAGAGGGGTCGATCCAGAGACATAATAGAAAGGACTGCGCATTGACAAACCCAAAGTGTCCTCATCAAAACCTTAATAGATATCACTGATATCTATTAAGACGTACAAAAGCAAAGGATTAATCTGATACCGTATCAGATTATTCCTTTGCTTTTGTACGTCTATTGAAAATTTCTGAACAATTGAATTACGTGGACTCTGTATTAAAAATTAATTTAAAAGAGCATTAAGTAGGTTTTTGTAGAGTGTTGCTGTAATATAAGTTGATGAGTGACATGGTGAATATCTTCTGCCGTCATGACCTCGTCCTAATGGTCCGATATAAAAAAATCAAATAGGTCTTTTTGAAATATTGCTTTTTCCTTTCTTTCACATGGAATATACCCAGCTTTCTAAAACGCATCAATACATTTCAAATTCAACAAATGTTCGACTTTTTAACCCTTTCAGTCCCAAAAATTTACTACACTACAGAAACATCTGATATTCACAAAATAAGCTTATTTTAGGTCAAAAATAAGACTTCCATAAGAAAAAAAAATCACTTTAATTTTTTATATGGTTTTTTAAATGATGCCAAAATTTTTTAACTGTGGAAAAACAAAATAAAAATATATATATTACCTAAAAACACTTCGAGTTATATATTTTAAGGTATCTGACCATATTATTAAAAAAAATTAGTAATTATTTTAACAGAAATAGTTTAACATGTGTATTAAATATGTGGAACTGAAGTGAACTTTCAAAAATCAGGTGAAACGCTTGTTAGTTTATTTTCTAAATAAAAAAAAAAGTAGTTTTGACTTCTATTGAAATTAATGTAAAATATTGTCCAATAGAACAAAGTGTGAGGAATCGAATGATGTGTGTTAGGATGTCATAACGGGACATAAACATTTGGAAAAAAATATTGAAAGTGATGATTCCATATGGCATCACTGGGACTGAAAGGGTTAAATATAAATAACACAAAAACTACGATTGCAAAAACAGTTTTTTTTTTTACCAAATTGTACCAAAAATATTCTACTTATAAGCTGTCAATTTCCAGACCATTAATTTAATTGACTTGGCCCAAAAGATTACTTATAATTAGAATTCTAACAACGTTGACTTAATCATGAATATGATTCTTCAGTATAAAAGAGCTTTTAGAATAAATTCCCTCGATAGAGGGTATAGTTTATAAAGAACACAATTACTAAAACTATGCAGAACTAAATAAATTTTACTTGTGAAGGTGTGACAAATCCTTTTTTTATACCTCCCTTTACAATTAGGAATTGCACAAGCATTTGGCATATTGCACAAAACGTTACTGAATTAAGAGTATTACATTCACGATTGTTTACATTCTCAGAGATTAAAAGAATGTAATTAAATATTTATTATAAAAGCCAGAAGAAAAAAATAAGAAATATGCGAAAAAAATCGTCTGCAAAAACATTAAAAAAAACACCAAGCGACTGTGATTGGTAGAAACCCACGTGACTTGGAAATATATGCAAGTCACTACTTCGGCTGGCCAGCTGATATTCAGGTCTGGCGACAATTTGTAATAGTTCGTAACGCAACGGTAGCGTTAAGTTGCCATATGTAGCAACCTTTCGCCTTTTGGCGATTTGTGATGTTTAGGACATAATGCTAATTTGCAAATGGTGGCGGTTTTTGAGAAAAAAGAGTTTTCAACGGTTTTTTCACTAAAAAATCGGTTTCCGGTTCAGACCGGCCTCATAAAAAACTTTTTTTTCTGTCAAAACCGGGGCCAAAATACCGGTTAAAAAAACGGTTTTAGTTTTCCATCCCTAACCTGCTTTACTATTGAAGTGCAGTCCATTCTATTTAATGTCTTTGGGTCTATCGATTCAAATTTATTGAAGCAATGTTGTCAGGTTTTTCGAACTACTGCTCATAACAAACCGGCACTGAGGTATCCCAAGATGCACCGCTTTAGCAGTTTTTTCAGCTACCGCGCATAACATAGTAGCCGAAACTATGGAAACTGTCACTGAGTATCCCAAGATGCACCGCTCTAGCCTGCTTCTTTTCTGCGTTACTGCTTACATACATATAGACCTCTCTATTATCTTTCCTAACTCTACGGTTTTTACGATCCGTGGCCGGAATCTCAAGACCGATGCCAATAGTTGAAAAATAAGCTAGTTTCCGTGGGACTGCTCCAGGGCATCACGTAGCTCTAGCGCTAAGAAACTTTCTCTACCAAAGCCATGGAATGCAACCTGAAGCAGCCCTGGCACAAAACAAGCACACCGGCCACACTTACTTTCAGAGTTTCTGACGTTTCTGATTGGCTGAAGCCGCGTAAGTCACGTGGTTTTCAAGCGTACGACAATTACAATTTTATATTATATAGAGATATAATTAATAAACTATTTTTTGCTAAATCAGTTACAGCTATTTTAAACCAATGCTGCCCATAGCTACTGGAAATACACTGTGAAGAGGTTGCAGAGTTTGCTCCATTACCTAACGATCCTCATGCTAAGTATATTTTTCTTCTCCTGGCATTAGGAATTTCAAAGATCGTTTAAATTAAGTCTTTGAAATGGGAAGATAAATTTCTTGTTGGAAAAATTTTAAGTGATCTTGCTGTACCTCGTTAAGCTGACGGTTGGCTGCCGATTAAACCACTTGGTAGTTTAATTTATTTTCCTCGTGATTCGATCAACCAAAGACATTTCGAATGCTTGTTTTAGGCTGGTTGTTTTGAATCATAAGGGCAAGATCCAGGAACAATGTTTCGTATTTTAGAAATGCGGTATGGTTGCAAGTAACAGGCGAAAAGAGTATAGGGAGTTAGTATGTCAAAAATGACAACTGGTAATCACCAGTTGGATAATATAAGATTTTTCATCTTTAAAATATATTTTAAGGTATGTTGACCGATCTGTAAGACTTTGTATTAGTAATAAGAAAGTCTCCATAGTAGCATTTTATGAACGTAAAAACTGTCCTTTGGCAGGGAAAAATACATTATAAACAAATTCAGAAACATCTCCGAACATAAATGGGGCAGTTAGGTGCGTGAAATTTACAGAAACGCTTTCGAGCATTTCGGAAACCTCTTTCTGTAATATTTAAAAACATTTTTGAGCTTTTAAAAAAATTACAATATCCTAGGACATATTTGATTAATAGGGTGAGTGGAAATAGGTGGGACCCTAACCTCCGCACTCCTGAGAAGGTTCAATAGCGAGGCAAACGACTTTTAACTTTAAAATCTGTTCCGAGCTATGACATTAGCAAGATATATCCAATATTTTCAGAAACAATTCAGCTAAGGCCAAAAAGGACTCTGAATTTCTTTTCAGTGTACTGTAGAGTAAATTGTTGTGTACTAAAAATAAAGCCATCAATTATAATATGTTCAAATGGTGAATAAATGTCCAAATCCAATTAAATTAAGGCTTGACGAACTAATGTGTAATTATATAATAAGCAGTTTTACAAAATCAGGAGGAATTAATGTTATTTTCTTCAATTTGAAAAAAACTTTAATCAGAAAATACATTCAACTTTTCGCAATATACATAAGAAGATTCATGAAGAAAACCGCGTGGATTATTGTCACAAATAGTTTATTTTTATAGGTATGTAATTATAAATAATTGTTAAATTTGCATGTTTCCAACGAAATATGTAAATTTGTACTAATAAACAGTTTGCTCTAAAAATTTGCATTGTTTTCTTCATGAAAATTCTTTCCTCAAAAGTAAGGAATGTAACGTTCACTCTTCTAATAGAAAACGGGTTAGTCTCTCATGGAAACCACTTCGTAACATTGCATACCGAATTTTTTGATAGTATAATAAAGATTAAACTTGCAAAAAAATAGTCGAAAATTTAATATCTTACTCTCTCTATACAAACATTTATATATACATAAACAAAAAATAAAATAAATATTCCACACATGAAGTTAGAAACTGAAAGTAAATCATTAAAACATACAACTCCAATATAAAATGTTTCGCCCGGCATTTAACGAGTCCGCTTCAGTACTTAAAATAAATGGAAACAAATAAATATTTAAATTATAAAAACTGTGTAAAAACTCTCTCCAATCGCAAAGATCGCCTAAGCCTTTTTCAACCCATTAAAGGGAATCATTTCTTCCTGATCCGAGAGGATTAAACTTGTGAACCGCAGGATGAATTTCCTTATCGAAAAGCGAAAAAAAAAAGTAATTTCGTTTCATGAACGGTTCGCTCAAAACGCAGGAAAATTATTATTTAAAAAATGAAAGTTATTTCCAGTAAATCTTTCTTCATTATTGACGTTAACTGTAATCCCCCCGCAATTAATTCGTAACAATCTCCTCGCGTTATATTTTCACAATTAAAAAAACAAGAAACGAAAATATTTCTAGATTATATTATAAAAAAAAGGTTTCATACCGTGAAAATATGACAACGTATTTATTGCCAATAATTCTTAGTCTAGATCAAACCCCTAAGGAATAAGTAAAAACCTGAAATTAAAGTATTCTATTCAGAGAGAATTATTTATTAAAAACAGTTATTATTCATTCCTCTAATCCTATTGAAATAAATTTATTTAGAATACTTTATTGCATTTGATCTTCGAGCGAGGAATGCTAGTTAGATTAAATTATGCTTCTTGTTACAAACGGCAGGCAATTTTTTATCTCAAAATTTAAGTTTATTAAAAGATCTAAAAATGTTGTTTGAATACAAATAAAAACTGTTTTGAAATTAATTTACATTTCTTCATTTTTAAGTTATAATTATTAATTATAATATTAATTTTCTTAATTTATAATAAATAATTATATTGTGCTACACTTACAGTAAACAGTATCGGAGATAAATTGAAAGATTTTTTATTTTCGATTGAAAATTACAAGCTATGTACGGATAACATCAAACATATATTTGCAATAAAGAAACAAAAAATGCTTTCAATTAAGTATTCTGACTTTTAAGAACGTAATACGTAATAAACTTATAATTAAGGAATATCAAAATATTTTAGAAAACCCTAAGATTCTACGAAATATAATTAAAACATGTATCTTTAAAAAATATTTTATTTTTGTCCAACTTGATTAATTATTACTTTGAAATGAACATTACTTTGAAACGAAGTTATTTAAATGGACTTTTTAAAATGTATTTAAAACCAGTTTGTAAATAATTCCTACTTTCGAGAGAATTTAAATCTAAAATAAAATGAAAGTTTATGACTAAACAATTCTTTTCGACTTGAATATTTGTCAACAAAAAAAGAGCATGAATTGTAATTTGCAAACTACTGGTTTTTTTCAAGATGCAGCCGTGAACAACTGTTAACTAGTACTTAATTTGAAGGTTTTTTTTTTTAATTATGATTTTTTAATTTGATGAAAATTAGTAATGTGGACTAATTGAAACTGACATTATTCTTAACTTAATACAGTTACCTTGATAGCTATGAGTTTTTAATAAACTACGAAAAAAGCACAAGAAGACTTCTAGGAAATATAAAAGTCATCAACCAATCCAATTATTAACTTAAATGAACTGCTACGGTAAAGTTATTTTGACTTTAACAGTGGAAAATAAAAATATGAAGTATATGTCCTTAAAAAAAAAGAATTTTCCTTCTAAATTATTCTAAACGGAATCTAAGACATAAATTGTGTTAGGCACTATATAAATATTAATATTCTATTTTCTGATGGAAAAACGAAGTTTATAGTAGTAAAAACTGTAGGTACATATGGTAGGTACATATATATTCCAGCTTGTGTGCTTGTTCAGAGAACCGCTTATAAGCTTTTGTCAAGTGGAAGAGACATAGAAAGAGTTTTTACAAGCACAAGAGACACACAAAAAAAGGACAACACAAACGCATCGACAAATAACATTTATTGACGGTCACAAACATCCAGCCTTACCAGAATTCGAACCCGAACCCAGCAGCTCCAAAGGCTAGCATCCTAACGATAGCGCCGGCGGTTAAAAACTGTATTAACTACCCTATTTACAACTATTTATATAAGTATCGTAAATATAAATAAACATTGTTTTAACACTGGCTTAGTGAATCCGTAACTGGTCCCCAATGTGTAGGAAATTTCTCATTTAACGTTATCGTTGAAATTTTTGGAATATACGTTGAGGAATTTTACACTGAAATTACATTCAATGTTAAACTTAAGGTGTTATACAGGTTTGTAAGAACAATGAATTCATATACATTGTGAATGTGTACATTAGTAACATAGAATTATTGATTAAACAGGCTAAATCATCTGCTTTCCGATTACATTACTTTGCCTTTTGTCTATGATTTATAAAAACTACTCTGACATCACATGGGTGATTCCATGTAACTGCAGAATAAGTCACAATTTAAGAAGAGATTATACGCTTCTTAAATTTGCAAAATAAATTAAATGAAGCACGTTACATTATTTACTTTTAATAAGTATATATCAGCTATTCCACCATTTTTTTCATTTTATCTTAACACTTGTAGTGATAATCACTTTTTACACATGTAACTTACACTACAGAAAGGATAATTTTGAATGGAATAAGCCTACATGTCTTAACTACCACAATGTAGCAAAAACAAGTTTAACCATATGTTTTGAATGCTATGTTGAATTCTTGTAATGATCGCATAACTTATTGTTCAAAATACACAAAACAAAATACATCTCTATATAATATAAAATTGTAATTGTCGTACGCTTGAAAACCACGTGACTTACGCGGCTTCAGCCAATCAGAAACGTCAGAAACTCTGAAAGTAAGTGTGGCCGGTGTGCTTGTTTTGTGCCAGGGCTGCTTCAGGTTGCATTCCATGGCTTTGGTAGAGAAAGTTTCTTAGCGCTAGAGCTACGTGATGCCCTGGAGCAGTCCCACGGAAACTAGCTTATTTTTCAACTATTGGCATCGGTCTTGAGATTCCGGCCACGGATCGTAAAAACCGTAGAGTTAGGAAAGATAATAGAGAGGTCTATATGTATGTAAGCAGTAACGCAGAAAAGAAGCAGGCTAGAGCGGTGCATCTTGGGATACTCAGTGACAGTTTCCATAGTTTCGGCTACTATGTTATGCGCGGTAGCTGAAAAAACTGCTAAAGCGGTGCATCTTGGGATACCTCAGTGCCGGTTTGTTATGAGCAGTAGTTCGAAAAACCTGACAACATTGCTTCAATAAATTTGAATCGATAGACCCAAAGACATTAAATAGAATGGACTGCACTTCAATAGTAAAGCAGGTTAGGGATGGAAAACTAAAACCGTTTTTTTAACCGGTATTTTGGCCCCGGTTTTGACAGAAAAAAAAGTTTTTTATGAGGCCGGTCTGAACCGGAAACCGATTTTTTAGTGAAAAAACCGTTGAAAACTCTTTTTTCTCAAAAACCGCCACCATTTGCAAATTAGCATTATGTCCTAAACATCACAAATCGCCAAAAGGCGAAAGGTTGCTACATATGGCAACTTAACGCTACCGTTGCGTTACGAACTATTACAAATTGTCGCCAGACCTGAATATCAGCTGGCCAGCCGAAGTAGTGACTTGCATATATTTCCAAGTCACGTGGGTTTCTACCAATCACAGTCGCTTGGTGTTTTTTTTAATGTTTTTGCAGACGATTTTTTTCGCATATTTCTTATTTTTTTCTTCTGGCTTTTATAATAAATATTTAATTACATTCTTTTAATCTCTGAGAATGTAAACAATCGTGAATGTAATACTCTTAATTCAGTAACGTTTTGTGCAATATGCCAAATGCTTGTGCAATTCCTAATTGTAAAGGGAGGTATAAAAAAAGGATTTGTCACACCTTCACAAGTAAAATTTATTTAGTTCTGCATAGTTTTAGTAATTGTGTTCTTTATAAACTATACCCTCTATCGAGGGAATTTATTCTAAAAGCTCTTTTATACTGAAGAATCATATTCATGATTAAGTCAACGTTGTTAGAATTCTAATTATAAGTAATCTTTTGGGCCAAGTCAATTAAATTAATGGTCTGGAAATTGACAGCTTATAAGTAGAATATTTTTGGTACAATTTGGTAAAAAAAAAAACTGTTTTTGCAATCGTAGTTTTTATGTTATTTATATTTAACCCTTTCAGTCCCAGTGATGCCATATGGAATCATCACTTTCAATATTTTTTTCCAAATGTTAATGTCCCGTTATGACATCCTAACACACATCATTCGATTCCTCACACTTTGTTCTATTGGACAATATTTTACATTAATTTCAATAGAAGTCAAAACTACTTTTTTTTTTATTTAGAAAATAAACTAACAAGCGTTTCACCTGATTTTTGAAAGTTCACTTCAGTTCCACATATTTAATACACATGTTAAACTATTTCTGTTAAAATAATTACTAATTTTTTTTAATAATATGGTCAGATACCTTAAAATATATAACTCGAAGTGTTTTTAGGTAATATATATATTTTTATTTTGTTTTTCCACAGTTAAAAAATTTTGGCATCATTTAAAAAACCATATAAAAAATTAAAGTGATTTTTTTTTCTTATGGAAGTCTTATTTTTGACCTAAAATAAGCTTATTTTGTGAATATCAGATGTTTCTGTAGTGTAGTAAATTTTTGGGACTGAAAGGGTTAAAAAGTCGAACATTTGTTGAATTTGAAATGTATTGATGCGTTTTAGAAAGCTGGGTATATTCCATGTGAAAGAAAGGAAAAAGCAATATTTCAAAAAGACCTATTTGATTTTTTTATATCGGACCATTAGGACGAGGTCATGACGGCAGAAGATATTCACCATGTCACTCATCAACTTATATTACAGCAACACTCTACAAAAACCTACTTAATGCTCTTTTAAATTAATTTTTAATACAGAGTCCACGTAATTCAATTGTTCAGAAATTTTCAATAGACGTACAAAAGCAAAGGAATAATCTGATACGGTATCAGATTAATCCTTTGCTTTTGTACGTCTTAATAGATATCAGTGATATCTATTAAGGTTTTGATGAGGACACTTTGGGTTTGTCAATGCGCAGTCCTTTCTATTATGTCTCTGGATCGACCCCTCTGCTCCTCCTTCCTAACTCTATGGTAAAAACAGCCGAAGCCGATCCATCTTCCCTTTTTCGTCTGGCGCACTCTCCCCGCTGGTCGGGACCTTTTAACTAAAATATCTTCCCGATTGTTCGAATTAATTTTTGCAGTATGAAATTAAAAATATTGAATTAGTAAACAGTGAATGAATCAAAAATTCAGTTTTTTAAATGTTTTTTGTGAAGATTAAACGCACTGAGCCAAAGGTGGTAACTAAATAAGCTTAAGAGTTTGACGTCATCGCATCGACCAATCAAATCGTTTTTCACTGGTGATGAATAATTTATGTTTAATGAGCAGGAAGCATGTTTTATTCAATGCAGATTGTATGGATGAGCATTCCTGCATTGACAGTACCCACTTATAAGTCTTGAATGTTTGTTTGCGGAGCAAACAAAGAGAAATTGCGTAGCGATTCTAGGGGGTATGCGAGCGGAAACGAGCAAGGGCGAAATTCTCTGCCGCGAAGCGGTCAATGGAATTGCGCAGCAATTCCGGGGGTTGGCGAGCGATAGCGAGCAGGGGGCGGAGCCCCCTAGTACTATATAAGTTATTGTAATTTCCAGATGCACAACACGATTGCATAAAATTTTAAAATTTTCCAAGCATTTTTTTTATCAGTAATTGGTGATCATTTCCCATTTTCAAAAATCAAATTAAGACATTCGTATCCTTAACCTCTTTCACTTCGACCTAGTTACAATGTTTAAAATTCTATAATCAGCAACAATACTAAATCTTCCTGCTAATGACTACAAACAAATATGCAATTAAGCCATACATTCATAAGCCTGGAAATTAATTGTTATTTTTGTGGTACTCTTGCATTAAGTTATACAAGCGATTTATCAGCGCAATGGATGGGCCAGGCAAAACTTTGTTTGCCATTAATTTATTCTTCTGGGTCTCATATCATCTGTGAGCCTCCCTTAACTATTTACCTCGTTTTAAATGCAACTACCCAACAAAGACATTAAAGTCTCTCGCTAATGACTAACAGAAGCGTTTTACATCCAGAATTAGTGAGTTATCCTTCAAATGGAGCAATTCTCGAAATCTCTCTTGAAAATTATAGTCACAGTTCACTGCCTTTTCAAACTGCAATTATGTTGTATCAGTAGTTTGAAATTTTAATATCATCTCGAGACTTCTTTTTAAAGTAGAAGAATGCATTTTCTTTTGAAAAATGGTGGAACTTGATACTTGGTTCTTACATTTGCGTTCTTTTAATACAACAGATCATATCTATTTTGTTATTTTAACTTATGATTATCTCTTCTAATTTGTCTCTTTTTATCGTTTCTACTGTAAAGATTATTCAGAAGT
This sequence comes from Hylyphantes graminicola, assembly GCA_023701765.1. Taxonomy (NCBI): domain Eukaryota; kingdom Metazoa; phylum Arthropoda; class Arachnida; order Araneae; family Linyphiidae; genus Hylyphantes; species Hylyphantes graminicola. The sequence continues at coordinate 12,243,045 of CM043123.1, forward strand.
AAACTAGTTTAGGATAGGCATGGAAAACGACATTTGGTTATTAAGTGGCCAAAATTAAATTAAAAAAGTACTAGTGTCCTAAACCAGTGGGCAGGAAGACAATAGTATCCACAATAATAAATTCGAGCAATTTTGTTCGGAAATTAAATGTTTTTATTTACATTCTTTTAGGTCATCTTTCTTGACTACTTAAGAAGTACCAAGTTAACGTTGGTTACCAAGTTAACGTTGTAAAAACTGTATTTTAACTGCAGATGGCAGTAATACTTATCTTATGGCTGCTCTACCCTTAATAAGGTACATCTAAAGGTAAAGATTAAGTTGTCATGGGAAGTTTTACTACATTATTGTTTTGCATTTTTGAGAAAGTAGCCATTTGCAACAAACTGGTTTTAGGAAGAAATTAACCACTCGGCAAAAGAAAAGCCTTAGAATATTGAATGGTGTGTTGGTTAGTTGGTATACATATATTTTCAGGCATGTGTGCTTGGTCAGAGACCAGCTTACATCTTGAATACTTAGCAACATTTTCTTTAAAATAAAGAGCGCATTGCTTATCAGTACATTTTTCGTGTTTCAAGAACAAATTGTTGTGGACTACTTTGTGTTTGAAGAACTGCTCTTAGGACGAGACATTCGTTAATTTAAGACAACATAAACCTACAAGTCAAAATGGTAGAATTCGGTAAGACCTAGCACAAACTCTGTTAAACAGTCTCATTCTCAGCAAGTTCTGACCAATCTGTCGCCAAGGCAACCACGAATTTTATAAATTCTTCAATTCACTACAGTTCCATTAAGAAAGTCAGTCATTACGAAAAATGATTTTATGAGAAAGTCACTTCATTGCAGTTGCATCTTACCTCATAAACGAAGCACAAAATAACAAACCGTTTTATTCTCCCCCGCTCTGCTCATTTGCAGCTGGATTGTGGCCAAAGTGTCCCTTCCAATCGCTCGGCTTTCAATTCCCCTGCACTCTTTTTTATCACTTCAATTATTTCTCAAATCAAAACGTCTCTTCTAATTCAGTCGAGTCCCGTGGCTCCTCTTTGCCACCTTGCAAACAAAGTGCCAGAAAGCGATTAAGAATTCTATAGAAAGGCAGTTATGGCGTCCAAAAGAGATTAGGGCGACTGTGACCCCGGTAATGACATTTTTTTTATAAAGTGGCCGGTTTTTGAATACGTTTTTAAAGTATAATAAAATTTTAGTTATAAATTACTAGAAAGATGCCTGTATATTTTAGATAAATAATAAAAATATGCTTGCAATATAAAAAATTGTAGATATAAGTTTATTCAAATTTTTAACATGCACTTTTAAAAAAAAATTTATATCAAATAAATTGTGTTGTTATGCTGAAAATTTGGTAGGCATATTTATTCATTACACTATTTTAATTATTTAAGATGAAGTTTTAGTTTTAAATGTTTAGACAAGTCTCATGCAATTATGTGGTTTTCTCGGATTCATATTTCAGTTTTAATTTAGGAGTTTCGAAGAAACATAAATATTCCCTTTATTTTCAATGATACATATTTCCCCCAAAACATTACCCCCACATCCCCCCCCCCCCCAACTTACTAAATTTTTAAAATTCTCCAAATAATTTTGCGAATTGAAGGTATTATATTCAAAAACGTCATTAAGCAGTTAAAATCGATTTTTTGAAAAGAAATAAACATTTCTGTTTCATATTTAAAATTGAAAAACAATTAGTGAAATTGCAAAACCGAAAAAATAAATAACTACAATTTGAAGATTAGAAGTCGTTTTCTAAATCATAAAAAAAATCAAGTGCTTTGATTTTCTATCCCGATATATATACATTTTACATATGGTTTTTAGAAAGCAACAAAATCATTTTTATATTCTAAATTTATTTTATTAAGAAAAGTTAAATAGTGTTCATCATTTACATTATAAAAGTATCAATTAAAAACGAAGTTTACTTTTGTCTTAAATTAAATTTTCCGTTTTGAAGTCCTTATAACAACAAAAGACACCTTAAAAACATTGAATTCTGCACAATTTTACGAAGTTTTAATATTATCGTCTTTACTCTTTTTAAAACCAATATCGCTATTTTTTCACACACATTTTAAGTTAATTTAAAATTTACTTTTTCTCTCAACCTTTCCTTACAATTCCATTATATTCGTCCCCCTTATAAAATGCTTCAAATGAATGTGTTTAAGACTTTTTTTATTTTGTTAAATTTGTAAAGGTAGCTGTAAACATTCAAAGCAAATATCCTCTTCAAAGCGGAGTAGAAAATAATTAACGGTCTTATTTGGTTCAAAGCAATTTAAATCGTTTTTTTCCTGCAATCTACAAAGGAAAAGAACTCATTCATACTTTTCTATTTTGTCTTTCTTTAAGTGCCAGTTTTTAATTTGGAGAGAGCGAAACTTTTGCAAAATAACCGCCTATAATATTTTTTTTCTCGATTAATGCTTTTTTTTACCGCTTTACCTTGGGTTTTTGGAAAAATCGGGTTTAATCGGGTTTTCTTTCGCCAAGTTCCGGATTCGTCGCCAACATAAAGATTGTGCCACAAACATTGTATTCTTCTAATAATGTAATTATGTTATTTCAACTTCTTATTTAGCACCAATCACGGTACACTTCACTGTACAATTTCGGTGTAAGGTAAATTTTTGAAACTTGCCACCTTGAGTTTCGTGGAGTAACGATGCACCAGATTAGAATTAATGCGTTATGTGAATACCTTTTCTTTCTTTTTCTTCTTAAATTTCTTCAGCTGGAGGCGTATAGGCTTCCACTAGTTTTATGGAGTAACGTTACACAATAATTTGAAAAGTGTAAGAAAAATTCTGTAATTTGCTATCTAGGAATGTAAGGAATGTAAGAAAAATTCTGTAATTTGCTATCTAGGAATGTGGTTACCTTGATTTTGTAAATATACCAGGAAAAAAAACCTTGATAAGATATCTTCCAAATTTTCATCAAAATTCAATTAATCCGTTTATTTTAAACAATATTACGTTCTCATAGCAGTAGTTATCATATATAGTTGCTGTTGGTGAAAATACGTAGTTTTATAGGTTTATCGAACATAATAATTGCATAAGGAAATAATTTATTATGTTTGTTTCATTATATAGTTAAGTACAATTGAAGAACTTAGTTTAAGAACGAATTAAGTAAAACTTTAGAAAAAATATTGACACATTAGTGTGTCAATAAACTTGTAATCCCTTCCTTTAAAAGAAAAGATTCTCCCTTTCCACAAACTTTAAGTTTTGTATATTTTTTAACTTCTTGTAAATGGGCCGTTTTTAGCGTATCTAATGGCAAACGAAAAACATTAAAGCGCATTTTCACTTTTTTGTCACTTAGCACATTCTTCCGCTAACCTCGTTAATTGTATAACATAAATCTAATTATTGTATATTATTATATTATCAAATTATATTGGTATGGTATGATACATATATATTCCAGCTTGTGTGCTTGTTCAGAGAACCGCTTATAAGCTTTCGTCAAGTGGGACAGACACAGAAAGAAACTTTTACAGTCACAAAGAAATGAATAACACATAGACAAATAACAATATTTATTGACTGTCACAAACGTCCATACCTGACCGGGATTCGAACCCGACCTCAGCAGCTCCAAAGGCTAGTACACTAACCATTCAGCCACCGAGGCGGCAATTATATTGTATATCGAATATTTTTGCACTCTATAAGTTGAAATGATTCTGGCGACAACCGGCAAGCTTGGCGAAATAAAACCCGATATCTCGGATTTCCCCCGTTTTTATGTGTCTTCATTCCAGATAACGCCCCGATTTCTTTTTTAATAGACAATTTCGGTTGACCCATGTTTCACATTCAGATGCCCTATTTCATTAGTACGGTAAAAAAGTGAGGTATTAATCCCGTTTCGGTAGCTACTTTAATCGGGTGATTCGGTTCAGTTTCGAGTAAAAATGTTTTTTAAAGAGCTTAATTACAATTCAGAATTGTTTTTCTGTTTTATGAAGAAAGTAATTGAAAGTGCTTAAAACCCTCTGAGGGACATAGATGTATGAACCCGTCACCTGACTCTAGGGTTTTCCAGAAGAAAAAAAACATATTTTTAATATATAAATTACATCATTTGTTTTAAAATTTAAAATTAAAAGCGTTTGGTAACTTTTAGCTAGAAATATATAATTTGAAAAAATTTAGAAGTTAAATTTTCAGTTAAAATATTAATTTGAATCTCATAGATAGAAAATAAATTTATTGCAATGGCCTAAACCCTTTTACAATGGTTGGCAGAATTTATATACATAATACTAACATATAATCTATTACATAATACTAACTTATATCTATTACAAGGATGCTTACAAAAAACAAGCACATGAAATACAAACAAACACTTAAATACATAAAAAGAAGCACAAGGAAGTAAACAAATTGTCAATTTTATCGAAGCTAAATATAGATTGTCTAAATTTTAAAACTGATATTAATTAGTTATAATTATTATAATAGATTTTGTTATGAAATTTTAGAAAAACCGAAAGATAGTTAGAATGAATTAAGTATTTTCTTCTGAAAGATTCATAAATAGGGCAAGTTGGAATGGAATGGAATGCAAATGCGCCCTCTAGAAGGGAGAGTGTAGGCTTTATAGCCCATTACTCAGCTAGCCAGAAGGGACAGTCACAGGAGACACACAAAGAAAGGACGACACAAACACATAGACAAATAACAAAATTTATTGACAAATACAAATATCCATGCCTGACCGGGATTCGAACCCGACCTCAGCAGCTCTTACACTAACCATTCACCTCAGCTGCTAGTACACTAACCATTCAGCCACCGAGGCGGCAATAGGGCAAGTTAAAATTATATGTTTCCAGGTTTCATTTCCGGATGTATTACAAATTTTACATATAGTGTCAGGAAGAATTTTGTAAATTGATCCTTTAAAGTATAAGTGTGTTTGATTACAACGCAACTGCATTAGAAAAATGTAAATCTCATAGAGTGAAGACAAATTTACACTTGAGCCAAATAGTTTATCGTTCAGGAAGGATTTAAATATAAATAAGCCTGAAAGTTTTTATCTTTTCAGGAAAAGTTTCTTCGTACTATTTAAGTGCTCTCCTAAAGTAATGTTACAATCTGATATGTATTATTCCATTAACAAAAATGAGAAAAAGAATATTGCATGTAGTTTATACAAATTACGTTTTTAACAATCTGAAGGACACAGGCTTATCAACCCTTCAGTTGGCTAACTGGTTTTATAGTAACGCACATATTTTGTTTCGAAAACTTTTAAATGTTAATATTTTACTATATTTTAAACTGCGAAACATTTACATCTACAACTTAAATAAATTTTAAAACTATTAAAAGAAATAAAATTTCCTTTCAATTTCAATCTCATAGTATGTAAACAAGAAAACACAGCAAATCGCATATCTATCGGATGATTAAAACAATACCTTGTGCATTACAGCTGATCTAGTCTGTCTTACTATAACCACATATAACTTTTATTAAACCTAAAAACCTGTTTAATAAGGAGTGTTCAAAGTACATATTTTCTAAACAAAAATGAGATTACATTAAATTTATTATTATTTTTAATATTAACATAAATAATTTTGTTCATTTTCAATATAATTAGTATTATTTTTTAAACTTTCTGTTCTAGTTTAAATCTCTAATTCAGTTTTTTTTGTTTACTATTCTAACTTATTGTAGATTAACTAAAAAATATATATCACTTTCTGAAAAAAAACGCAGCTCTACGACTAAGATCTCTTTTGAATTCTTCGAAGTTCCATAAAAACAATATTATGAAAAATAAAAAAATAAAAACTTTATCATAGATTGAGAATAATAAATTTTCCTCGGAATTGTTTCACTTTCAGTTTTTTTTTTTTTTTTTTGCTTCAACATTTTCATCTTCTTTAAAAGTTATGTTTGTTTTAATAAAATTGTCTCGGTTTAGATTTTCCTTGAAATAACAATGAAATATTTACTTCGAACGTGTGAAATGTAATTGGAATCTGGCATATAAATGGTTTCGCAAATTTAGTTGAAATATTTTCATGCTCCAGATTTTTGTACTTGAAAAACAGCCTGCTCCAAAGATTATTTAAGATTATATTTATAAATAAAGTATCCAATTTTTAATAAAGACTTTAATAAACTTGAAAACACATTTTATATATTGTGGAGTCTCTGAGAAAGGGGAGATTTGAGAAAATAACCTTAAGTTAATGGAAAAAATTGCGGATGAAATTATCAAAATACACTCTTATTTTCAGCGTTATTATTAAGAAATATTTTTTAGGTATCAATGTCGTTTTTTTATTTCTTTGCCTTTTGTGATATTTTTTTTAAAAAATATGAAGAACAACTTAAGCTACCGCGCAATATTTTTTTTTATGAAACTTTAAAACTTGAATTAAATCTTCATTTTCATTTCACGAATTTTTACAATAAGGTACGATAATATTTTTCAAATGGCAATTTAATATTTTGCTCACTAACATCAATAATATTATTAAACCATTGATAAAAAAAGGTAGTTTTTTTTGTTGTTGGCTGGGAAAAAAGATATTTGAATCAATTGAAACAATACACACATAGGGACGACACTCGGCCTACTCAATTTGCAAGGTCAAAGAAGCTCTCCCTAAATCCGTTAAGTTTCAAGTTACACTTTCAAGAGCCATTGTTCCTAAGATGAAGGAACCTGATACATTAATGTATTTAGAACCACTCGATCAGAGTCGGCTACAGTTTTAGTGTTCGGAATGGTTCTCGAATGGTTTCTTCAACTTTGGCACTCGGTACAGTGACCGTCGGACATTCCGTCCTTGAGCGTGCGTGCCTTCTTTGCCTTTGTAAGTTGATGACAATAAATTTAATTATCCCAGTATACCCGTTTCCATATAACCTCTCTAAACTAACTAAACTCCTCGGCGCAACAGCCCATTAGTGGGCAAAGGCCTGCCATAACCATTTCAGCTTACGTGACCAAGGGCTCTGGGGGTGCTAAGTATACGTCTCGGTCAGGTGGTCAACCTCACGCTGAACCCCCAGAGTTTAGTTCCCAAGCAAGCTTGGTATTCATTTAATCGACCCACTTAATGGATGAAAGAATGAGTCGCCCAATCCGGGACTCGAACCCCGGACCTGTGGCATAGTAATAAGAAGCAGTACCACTAAGCCACTGGGCCTCACATAAACTCTCTAATAAAATAAAATATGAAAAAGAAAATATTTAAAAAGTTGTTTTTACGACAACAAATTTTATTTAATCAAACAGACATGTTATTTAAATATTTTAATTTTTTTTACGTCGTTCTATAACTACACATGGTCATGGTTCTCGTGGTCACTGGTACTTGTAATTTCGAACAACTGGTCAAGTGGCATCCATTTCAACAGTTAGTTCAATATTATATAATAGTATATATTAGTCATTTAATTTACTTTGATTAATAAATTTATTTTTCAATAATGTTACTTCAATAAAAAAACTCCTTGTAAAGTGCGTTAGTTTGATTAAAATTCCTATCGCAAAATTCAATAGTCGGTTTTACAGTACATTTTGGTTTGTGACAGACTTCTCGAACATCCCTGTCTATTTGAAAGTCTCCATTCTGATTATTTTATTTTATAAACCCTGCAAATCCGCGCAGCTTTAGAAGCCAACAGACACTACCTCCCCAGTCAGCATTGTTAGACCCGCAAAATGCAAAATTTAAATAGACTATCTAAAACCCAATGCCATTTTCCACCATAACAATGGCGTTTCCCAAACAATGTCATATTTATTCCAACCAGGCGACCCAATCCTGAAACTCGCGACTGGCAGGATGTCAGTCAGAATACGCTTTCGGCAAAACGCGTCTGTGTTTGGTACTGTGTCATTCGGATTTGAAAAAGGATGTCTCATTCCAAGTCTTATGGAGTTTTATGGAAGTCACAATATGTTCCGTTTTACCTGATACTTCAAGGGACATATATTTGGAAGGAGTTTTGGGATTATTCTATCGCATGGTTGCGGAGAAGTGGAGTAAGTGACGAAATTGACTTTTAGCTGGCGCCAAACTAAGGCACACCCTTGTGATTTTGAACCATTCTTTTTCCTCTGCATTAAAATATAAAAGTTTAATTGAAATTATTGCTAATAGGCCGTTCCAAGATTTACTAAAATCAATTGTCTTTTTTTATTATTTAATTATTAAACCATTCCAAAAGTGTGCAATATATTTAGCTTTTTAACGTATCAGATGCAATCATTTTGCAAAATTGTGTTACCACTACCTCACTTTATCTCAATTTTTTAATAACTAGTCATCAGTTTTTATTGAATACTTCCTATAAAAAAGCCGCAACAAAATGTTAACAAGCTCCTCTCTGCTGGCCTTATAAGGGTACCAGCTGAAAAAATAACTAATAATAAATATTATCATTTTAATAGATATGTGAGCATACAATAACTTTAAAACACCAACAAATGCAACCTGCAATTTTGTGCGCGAGATCTACCCAAGTAGCACACAAAAGTAGGATCCGCTAGAACCCATTTGGGTAATGTAGGCACTGCCTACCTTACCCAGATGCCTATATGGAGCCCAGAAAGATATCATTTTATTGTTGATGATTGCCCACCTGAGATATTCCATTGCACACTTATAATTCCACCCCCCTTACAATTAACCCTAAGAAAACTTTTCAAATTTATAACCTATTTTAATAATATTTTTTTTATTTTATTCAAATGTTTTCAAATTAAGGTAGGCGAATACCCAAAATTCTAAAATTTTTACTATTTGTTTAATCTTTTCCAAATTTGGCATAGTGATTTCAAATATAATGACCAATGCTTTTCGGGCAATTTTTTTTATTTAAATATAATTTATTTATTTTAAACGGTGTTTTTCGACTAAAAAAAGGGGTTTACGCTAACAGTTCTAGCATAAAAAGTTTTACATTAATGTACCTGAAATTTTTTACAAATGCTATTTCAAAATATATCTGTGACATGAACCGCTAGCATCTGGTGAAAATATACAAGTTTTTTTTTAAAAAATGTCCTAGTGTAAGTTAATCGAATAAAATCCTTTTTTTGTGGTTAATTTATTACATTTTTCTTAATAACTTCTTTTCTTATAATTTGTATGTAACTCTAGAGGGTCATTGCATGTATCAGTTCAAAACGAAGAGTTTAGCACATAATTAATGTTTATAGGATGGTAGATTTGTTAGCGCAAACCTCTATTTTAGTAGAAAAACACCGTTTAAAATAAATAAATTATATTTAAATAAAAAAAATGCCGAAATAGTATTATTCATTATATTTGAAATCAATATGCCAAATTTGGAAAAGATTAAAGTAATAATAAACATTTTAGAATTTTGGGTATTCGCCTATCTTAACAGCTAAATATATACAACAAAATATTCTACATCTAAATCACTCGATCTAAATATTAATAACTAAAAAAGTGACACTTGGGATAACCGAGGTTGGCCTATGTGGTTTGATAAAAAAATAAAGGCTCTCTGGGCCCCATCTGAGTAAAGCCCACACTGATCAAGAAGGTCATATACGTAGATCCCACATTAGTGTGTTTACAAGGTAAGCTTTCAAAAGGCATTTGTTTAATTAACCAAAACAACCTATTCAAATAGGGTAATAAACAGCTTCAGGGGGGAAAAAAGCGTTACCAAAAATACTGAAAGCTAAAAACTATTATTTAAAATAAGCAGAATATTCGACCCAGTACTCGAATGCAGCTTCCAGATGGTTCTTAGTCTTCTATCAAAAACGTGCCTGCCCTAAGGGTCAGAAGATCAGTATAAAGAATAAACAATCGGTTGTCTAAATGGGCCAGTTTAAGAGACAAAAAAAAGTCGTAGGCAAGAAATCCTGTAAAAACAGGAACTTTGAATTTGACTAGTAAATTTCAAGAAAATATTTTTTTAATGGAGTAAAAGTGGTTTATCGTTTAAAAGAAGAACTATTTTAATATTATATTAAATTAAACTTTTAACACCCAATATCGTATGAAAATTTTCCGATATAATTTTAATATGGCGAAATAGAGTTAACCTAGAGGGACATCATAGTTTATTATTTTTTGAAACGGATTTTAATGCAGTGAATGAAGAACAAAAATCCTGAAATAATAAATTAATTTTAAACATTTGTGGGCTTTTATATAACGTTTGTTTAAATAGCTCTACGTAAATAGAGAAAGCTCACTTCTAAAGGTGTGAATTACATAAAGGGTTAATATTTAAACAGAATTATGCACAAACCAATGCTATTGTAAGGATCAAAAGATAATATGCTTCGCTCTCTAAAAATAAATATTTTCATCTTTGAAATGTATCATTACATCATCTCTTACATAATGTGAATGGAATGTTCCAAAAGTATTATGTTACATAGTCTTATTATGTATGATATGTGTACAATATTTGATGATTACGTAAGATGATAATATAAGATGTTTTGTATGGGATAGTTTTGTGCGTAAACATCGAGATGGTATGAATCAACAAAGTTTCCTTTATAGGATGCACAAGTTAAAGTCTTTGAATACGAGGCTTTGAAAATGACAAACATGATTTTTATGTTTTTTTATTCTTAAAATGTCATTTTCCTAAGCTATCTATATCATTTAAAAATACATTTAATTTTTTTTAAAACTTAGTACAGTATTATTTAACTTTATATATATAATTTTTTTTAAATAAATACATTTTAAAGCAGGGTTGGATATTTCTATTAACTACAAAAATAACTATGAAACTTCACGAATTTGTTTTAAATAAATGAAAGAAAAAATTTAAAGAAAAAAATAAAAATACTTTCTAGCTTAAAAACGATCTGGAATTAGAGCTTTTTCGAATGTAAACACAAAAAAATGCTGGAAGAGGAGAAAGTAAAACTCAATTGACTTATGTATTGTAATAAAATGCGACTTTTTGGTTGTGAGAACATTGCGGAATATATGTGGAAGGGTTCATTTGCAAATAAAAATTTAAAACAATAAAAAACATAATATTTTCCTAAAATAGTTTTTTTCTTAACTTCTTAGTTCTTATCTTGTCATAATACGTAATAAAAGTAAGTAAAGTAAATACTTTCAATGTTTTTCTATCTATACTTATGTTGATAGTGGCAATTAAAAGTAAGTTCTTCGAACAATAAGGTGTATTTAAAAATTGTATTTAAAACATTTTAATTTTCTTACAAATCTCATTATTTTAAATTTAAGTATTTCTGTTTATACTTTATAATAAGTCAGTACTTCTCGACAGTATTCCACCAAATAAATTTTTTAAATGATTGATATTTTTCCTCTCTATAATTACGTTGAAAGCCATAGGTATAAGTCATGTAGGTATATGACGTAAATTAACATCTACTATCACATTGAAGCATACTTGTTATTTAATTAATTTAGAAATGAAGGAATGGACGTCCAAAAATGTTTTATTGTAAAGATTTCAGTTAGGAGTATAGAACGGGACAGTCCAGAGCCGAAGCTCAGACCTCCAAAAGAGCACACAACCTTACATGTTGGAGTCTGATTAGAAAGTGCGTCACAGCTATAAGATTATGATTGTTCATACTTCGATCGACCAATCAGGGTTAGATTTTTTGTTGTCATAAAGTAGTAGCTAGTGTGCTTGAGAATTAAATGAGTAAAATATGTGTGGGGTTTAACCACATCATTGATTAACTGGGTAACCTTAGTACTGTAATTCGATAATTCAATAAAACAACATAGCAACTTTTCAGGTTTCATGTGGTTTGTGTGAAAATATCGAAGACAGTAAGGCACCGAAATGGCATGTAACGCACATAAATAATTTCATCTTGTAGTTGCAATGGTTAACTTTCGATTAGAGGAAGATTCTTCTGTTGATTGAGTTAAAAGTTTATTTTGAACTGAATCTTGTGTTATACTTCATCACACAAACAGATATTGAAAGAACAGTGAAAATACAAACACACTCACAACACAATGCACATAGAAATATACGAATAACACCTGGTATGTAATTTGATTGTTGTTGTTATTATTATGCATTTAAACTTGAATTATAATTCTAAAGGATTCAATAGTATAATAAGATAATTTACACAAAAGTGAAAGACAATACCCTAAAGTGTGAGCAACAAAAACACAATGACAGAAAGTAAAAAGGCTGTCCGTAAACAATTCGTATTTACTGAGGCCCTAAGAACCATACATTGCTTTGTTAACTCCTACACCCGAGCATTAGACGTGTTTCAAAATTATGCCACTATTAAATAATCAGCATTTTTTATGTAATTAAATATTATTGAGAAGTCATTCCTGATTCTTATTAGTATAATAATTCAAGAAAATTAAGTTAATTGTATAGATTGATAAGAATTGGAATTTGGGACCTAACTTGAAAGTAGAACTTTTAGTCATATTATTTGAGCGATAAAATAAAATATAATAACTAAACTAAAATAACAAAAACGAAACTTGTCTTTTCTCAATATACAAATAATACCAACACGAGAAAATTGTACATTAGTAATTTAGAAAAAAGCCATGTGCTAAATCACTTTATATAAAACATATGGAAATAATAAAAATAACAATATAAAAAGTATTTGGGATTCATGTTAATTGTAAACAAGACAAATTATCATATCAATAATCTTCAAAAATTTTTTTTCACAAGAATCTTAAATGTCAAATTTGTCGCACATTTAATGCAGTGAAACACAGAATAACTAAAATGCAAATGTAAAGTAGAATTGCAAAAGATTTAAACAAATAATAAAGCAAGTATTCTATTTCAGCTGTTTCATTTAAGCAATAAATCAAAAATAATAAATTTGATCATTTTGTAAAAGGATACTTATCGTGTGTCCATATAGTTTGCTTGCACTTAAAATCGAACATAGAAAATATGTAAAAGGAAATTTGGCTATTACTTTTATGATTAAAATTGTGAAGTTTCGAACGATAGAAAGCATATAATCATATTGGGGCTGACGCACAATTTCGTTAAAAGTGGAGAATACACTGGAGCACATCTTCGTTTTAAAAGTGGAGAGCACATAATTTAGAAATTTTCATACTGAGGATGGAGTACATGGAAGATTATTATTCCTTTAGCAGATAGAAAGGCACACATTTTTGCATGTCGAAGGCACTGAACCACTTCGTAGATCTGCAAGTTTGGGACAGTGGGCGATGAGTGGGGCATCCCGGCCGGAATGGGGCGAGCTCGACATCACGGCCGGAACAGAGGCGCTTCCGAAGAGGACATCAATGCAAGGGGCAGGTTGACCGCAAAATTTCTGTGCAGAAGGCAGATGACCCCCCGGCGCGGCGAAGAGACACAGCGAAGCTCCGCCACACCCAGGCAAAGAATGCAGTAGAAATTGATGAGTCAGAATCAACCAGGAACTTTTGAGTTTGTTTTATATATGATATTGTAGAGAGGCGAGAAGTTAAGTTCAAGTTGTAGCAGACGATGAAAAGTTTATGATTTGTAGTCCATTCAGCAGCCGAAAAGTAATAGCAAAAAGAAATGGTTGTGTGCTTTGGTACTTTGGAAGGAAAGTTTATTTTGAATGAGGATTGTCTTTCAAACTTAACCTTTTCACACTTTCCCATAACAAATTTCAGTTCTCTGATTGGTCATCGAGGAATGAGAAATAATAATCTAATAGATGTGTCGCACTTTCAAATTAGATTTCACGATGTAAGGTTGTGTGCTTTTCGGCGGGTCGAGCTTCAGCTCCGACCCTGTTCTCTACAAATGCCTTCTTTACAATAAATAACCTTTGGACGTCCAATATTTGTTTCTTTCTAAGTTAACTAATTAAGAATTATACTCTCTTGTGTAATAGATGTTATTCTATTACATATATGTGGGGTAAAATAAGTCACGTGGTAAAATAGGTCAGTTAAAAAAAATCCCAAAAAAAGAAAAAAACCAAATGAGATAATTTTTGTTTTCCCGATGTCAGTTTTATATTTTATTGTGATACTGTTCATCGATAATTTTTATTCAGTAAAATTTCACTTTACATGCTAAAAGAAATGTTCATTTGCATATCCTAAATATATTTTACCCTGAACAGATTGATAAATTACTCTGAAGATGTGAATGTAAAACGTGCTGGTTTTTTAAAACCTATTTTAACCCACCTGACCCTATCTAAAATTTTACTCTCTTCCCCAGCCAGTACAAAATGTTTTCCCATCTCCTCCTCACTGCAATATTTTTTCTCCTGGGGTTACATGGCCGGGGATAAACGTCCACCCTTTTGGGTAGAATAATTTAGGGTCTAATGATTGGCTTCATTTGTTGGTGGGCGAGGAAATTGAAAATCCCTGAAATGTCTCTTGCAAAGTTATTTATGGACTTGGGAAAGTATTTCGCCTGACAGTTGAACGGGAACTTAGATCCATCCTTGTTAGTTCACCGAACAATAAGGTGTACTTTAAAAAATATATATTAAAAAAAATTTAAATACCTTGCAAATCCTATTATTTTACGCTTTTCTGTCCATACTTTACAATAAGCTACTACTTCGTGACAGTATCTCGCCAAAACCATTTTGAAAATATTTAATATTTTCCGATCTTTTTTTCGATGTTCAAAGCGATAGCGTATCTAAAATTTACTCTCTTCCCCATCCAGTCCAAACTGTTTTCCCATCTCCTCCTCACTGCAATATATTTTTCTCCTACTGGGGGTTACATGGCCGGGGATAAACGTCCACCCTTTTGGGTAGAATAATTTAGGGTCTAATGATTGGCTTCATTTGTTGGTGGGCGAGGAAATTGAAAATCCCTGAAACGTCTCTTGCAAAGTTATTTATAGACTTGGGAAAGTATTTCGCCTGACAGTTGAACGGGAACTTAGATCCATCCTTGTTAGTTCACCGAACAATAAGGTGTATTTACGGAGGGCCTTTTTGTTTCGTTCAAAAGCTCCACTGGCAGACAATAAAAGCGGTGCGATTGGATGAAGCGCCGTACTTTCTGATTTCTACTTTGAAAAGTAATAAAATAGGTTTTATACGGTTTAGTAAAATAATAAGAAATAGTGTATTCGAATAACCACGAAGGAAGTCTTTTCCCTAAGTCAGGTGTTATTTTCTTTTGAAAGTTAGGGACTGATATATGTTATTAAAGAAAAGTATTTGAGTTGTATAAAAACACTACATTTCATTCGCAGTTGCTTTAAGGGGGTTCAGTATGTTGTATATCGGTAATGTTAAATTGGCCAATTGCAATGTACCTTTTCACAATAACTACTGATCAGATCATCTTAAAATTTTTTGTGTGTGTTATACCAACCTTATATATTAATCTGAGGTTAAAAGATTTTTGTAATAACTGTTAGATTTTTTTAAATAAAATAAGTTTTAAAGTACCCAAAAAATCATGAAATTTTTCACTTTTTTGCCCCATAAATTTTTTTTCACTTTAGTTTTATTAAAATTTATAACCTCAGATTAATCTATACTATGTATTACATTATATAAAAAAAGTTTACGAGAAAACATAGCATAGTTCTTGAGAAAAGGTACATCGAAGTTCAAAAAATCAAGTTCTGAGAAAAACGCATTTCAAGTTTTTATTGTTAACCCATTTCCTTACGAAGCCATGACATTAAAATGGCTTTTAATGTCAAAAATATTTTTCCAATCGTCTTGATACTTTGTGACATTATTGATAAAGGTTGTAATAGTATTTTAAGTAAATAATTTTTGTTTTGATTTTTTCACCGATTTTTGGGTATTGAACCCCCTTAAAACATGGTTGGTGTTTTAAGAATAACGTTATTGCTCTTAAAGGCAAGATATTATTTAAATTCAACGAAACTCTAAAAATTATAAATTTTCCTGCATTTGTAAAACTCTGATTTTTTTGTGTGAAACAAATTTTTAAATTTCATCTTTTAAATATTTAGTAAAGCTTTGTTAAAAAAATATTTACTTAAGCTTTGTATTAGCTTAAGTAAATATTTTTTTAACAAAGCTTTACTAAATATTTTTAAAAACAAAGCTTTACTAAATATTAAAAATTGAAATCATAAAATATTAAAATATATGTATAGATTATTATCTTAAAGAAAACAATTTCAACAGAATAATGTTTTATTATCTAAATTACAGTTGGAAATATACAACTCAATATGATGTCCAATATATACTATGCCCTCTTAAGCACTTACGCAATTTATTTAATGACGTACTTTTAATCACCATTTCCATAAACTTTCGTTGATTAGAATATTAGTTAATGTATTGTAATCTTTATTTTATTGTGATTGAAAATCATTTGTTCCAAGGTATTTTATTTGTGTTCTGTAAAATAAAAAACGCAAACCAAAAAATTAACCATATAACACAAACATCGTTTCATATTCCTTTTTGAATGATTGGCTTAGGTAAAAAAAATTGTTTTGTGGTTTCATTTTGTTTGTTGATCATATCGATCAAAAATGTTCAAGCATGATGAATTATTTAAAGTTAATGGCAATATTTTTTTAGGTAAACATAAAACATACAGTATATATGTTTAGTTCCATTCACATTTTTATTTCTTTGTTGTCTAGAGATTAAAAAATACATTAGAAAAACACGGAAAATGATCGTATTTTTTATGAAACGTTCATGTGCAGATTGTTTTGTACATCTCCTAATATGTTCTTTTTCTATTTTTTTGATAAAATAAACATAATGCTGTTTTTTCAAAATGATGTGTGCTTTTTTTTAGATAAAATATATATCTTCTTCAAACATTTTTTAGGCAACTGCAATTTTCCTTTCGTTTTAATAACTTATTATTTGTGGAATGGCTTCATACTGACAAGTCGTCATCAATCATTTTGGTTTTTCAATTTGTCTATTGCTCTTTTTCTAAACGAGATTACATAACAATAGAATTTCGTGTGTTTATATAAAAAATGAGCTAAAATTATAAGAATATTTTGAAGCTGAAACTAAAATATTAAAATTTTTTACTTAAACGTCATTAATATATTTCAATTAAGAGGCATTTACTTAGTGTATTTTTTTATAATTTTTGTTCTTAATAGCATTTTAAATAAATTGTAATAAATTAACATCAGGTGAGAAATAGTGACTTAAAAATTAAATGTACTGAGCCAAATAAGTTACATTAACTAAGTTTTAGTATTAGTAAAATGAATTTATCAATTAACTGCAACATGTACTTATAGTTGCATATTTTGAGGATCAGATTAGTTAAATTTACATAACGCTTAAAATAACTGCAAAATGAAAAAGTTATATTTGGAATGATTTGAAATGTGCTGGAATACTTGCGGAACGAATATATCTCAAGATGAACATATAGCAATATTATTGTTTTTCTAATTTAATGCTATTTTATGTTGCTTTAGCAAAGTATAGTTCGAGTATACATGTTGCAAACGATCATACACGCATAATACGGATTAGGTAAAATCTAATAATTAAAATGTATTTAAAACTTTAAATGATATAGTATACATTTTAATGCACTTTTTGCGGCACACTCCTTTCAAAACATAATTTTTAAACATAAATCGCATTTTTTTCAAAATATTTTATTTTACACAGTTTATAACAGCATGTGTTTTTTTACCTACTTTCTTCTCACATTTGCAATTTGATGCAACTGTTAAAAAAGGAAAATTGGTCTTGACATCGTGGAGATCCAACCAGTGTCTGATTTCAAAAATCCTTTTTTGTAAGACAAAATTAAGGGAGCATCTTCTTACGTATTTCAAATTGTTATTGTTTAATATTAGTATTTGATAAAAAAACATTATAATTGCTTGCATGCATTGCTTAGTTTAATGAAAACATTCTAGTTTTTAAAATGTACCTTTTTTACCCAGTTCCTTTTGGAACTAATGTTTTTTTATGAGTCACTTCCTCAGATTCTGAAGGAAAATCTAATTTAATTTGGAGTTTCAGGTGCAACTTTGCACTTATCCCAAAATGTGACAACTGATAATAGTATTCTGTAAAAAAATCGTTATTTGATTAAAACTTCCCTTTTTAGTTACACCCGTTTGAAAAATTTCCATTTACCGTGATGCTTAATGATAAAAAACTAAACTATATATTTTTTTCAAAACACACCTTCTGTAACCTTTAGAATTTTTAATAAACTAGAAATTACGTGTTGAATATATTTGTATATAGTGTTTGGAAAGAAAAAAAATCAATTGCGAATCCTATAACAAAATATTTTGATTTGAACGGTTTGTCGTAGTATGCGACTGCATAGCGATTTTGTGTGTCTCCACGTGAACCGAAACATTCTTAGATTTGTGTATTAATCCTGGTGATAAAAATACTTTCACACTGATTTTTAATTAATTTAATGACACCTAGCCTCGTAAAATAAATAACATACAAGTCCCTTGAAACCACTATTTGTGGGCAAAAGCAGTACACACATTACACAGTCCAAATTTCTTTTAGTACCCTTTCCGATCGTAAAAAAGTCCCAACAGTCTTTTTCTCTGGTGTGAAGGAAAGATAGGGACAATAAAAAATTGTTCTTTTACACCTAAGATTTAACTGATAGTAGTAGTTCTCTGAGCTCAACAATTACAATTTGTGTCAGTGATTAACTCCTCGGCGCAACAGCCAAGGCCTGCCGTGCCCGTTCCAGCTTACGTGACCAAGAGCTCAGGGTTGCTAGGCCTGCCAGCCGACCCACTGGCACAATGGTTAGTGTACTAGCCTTTGGAGCTGCTGGGCTCGGGTTCGAATCCCGGTCAAGGCATGGATGTTTGTGCTTGTCAATAAATGTTGTTATTTGTCTATGTGTTTGTGTCGTCCTTCTTGTGTGTCTCTTGTGACTGTCTCTTCTGGCGAGCTGGGTAATGGGCTATAAAGCCTACACTCTCCCTTCTAGAGGGCGCATTCACTGTCACTTGTCATTTGCTAGGCATGCCCCAGTGAGGTGGTCAGCCTCACGCGGGACTTCCAGTGTTTAGTTCCCATGCATGCTTCTCATATTATCGATCCACTTAAGAGATGAAAGCCTGAGTCAACATCACACAGACCGGGACTCGATCATTAGACATTTGGCGTGACAATGCGAACCATTACCACTAGGCCGCTGGGCCTTGTGTCAGTGATTATTTGACCTATTATCGTATACTAATTATTTTTAAATGTACTCTCAAAGTTGTGTAATAAATAGTTAGTGACGTACATTTGTATCTTGTTTATTTTTAAATTATGAAAATCATTAAATGTTTCACTTTCGAGTTTATCAATTGGCTTGCATTACGTGTAGATCATACATGAATTGGTTGGTAGACATATATTTAGGTTTGTGTGCTTGGTCAGAGACCCACTTATAAACCTTCGTCAAGTAAGACAGACACAACACACACATAAGTGACAGATGCTGCCATCTATCGCCACCTCCGACATTTAGACATGTAGCTGAAGAAGAGGGAAATAGTCTCCTGGGGCCTGTACCCGTGGGACATTTCTGGATTCCGTTGGTGGTTTCAGTGATTGGTGGTATTTCCTGTGAAACCCACCACCAAGCCACCCAATTCATAAAACATGACCATTCAACGGACCTCGTAATTCTAAAAACAAACATTCTCACTGGTCTTATTTTCTACATGTCAGTAACGTTATTCCAAAAAAGTAAATTTGGAAACCATTAACTCATTAGTAAACGAAACTTTAATTAGTATTTAATTAGTAAATACTATTTTAATACAAAATTGTAAGAATCTAGTCGAAAGTGTGCCTTAAATTTTAAACTTCTAAGTTTGAACTTAACTGTTATTTTAAGGACTACTGAAGACATCTATATTTGTATACTCTCCCATGCCCTCAATTTTCTTGCTTATAAAACTATAAATTCACAAGTATTAGTAATTTATAATTATATCAACTTTAGCACAGTTATTAAGCTTTGTTCTATCCCCTAAACAGATTATACATCTTCAGAGCTTTTACAGTAATTAATATGCTAAATTAAATTGTTCCGATTTTTATATTTTGCATTTATTTGATTATCCTGTGATATTTGTTCTTAATAGCTGTCTTTGTTATAAAATTATCCATCTTAAAATTCATTCGCACTTCCAAAATAGGCTTCGGCCTTTTGTCTATGCATACACTTTGTATTATATTTTTTCTCATGATTAAAAAAATATGATATGAAAAAAATTCCGACCCTAAAAGAGACAAGGATAAAACGAATTGTTCTTTATAAATAATAACAAAGCCCCATCTGTGGTGCGGCGTTAAAAAAAAAGGGCAAAAACGGCTCCCACACTTAAGGTTTTCTCACTGCCCATTAATCCATAAATGCAGGGCGGAAAATGAACGACCGTTTCTTTTGTCGCAGGCGACCCGAATTTGTTTGAGTATAATTAATTGAGCGAGGAATCAAAAAGGCTCTTTCAATTCTGACAAATTCCCTTCTGCCGGGTGAATTGACCAGGAAACGTCTTAATGATGTCAAAATCGATGGACCTTGTCTCGATTTCTTTTATTCATTTGCTTCTGGGCTTAAGTTGATAAGCTTTTAAAGAAGCGCCCTGATATTAACTGGAATGAGTTAATTAAAGTGGGGAGGTAGGTGAATGACATTGTCCTAGGTTAGTCGTAAGTGCACTTCACTTCTTATAGAAGCAACCTTGTTTTGAATGGTTAGATGTTCGGTATTGTGCGGGACGGTTAAGTAGTTCCTTATTTTTGGAAATTTCGCTACAATAGCAACTTTATTTGAGCTTATCTATTTTACACCTGAATAATTATCAATAAAATAACTGCCAAACTAGAGTGTCAATAGTTGATATATCGAACTTTATTTGCAAAGACAACTTCGATTGGGCACAGCTTAAAAGATTTATATGCAGTGGGATGGTTTTTAAGCTTAGCTGGCGATTTTTACGACTGACTATATTAGCCTCTTTTTATTGCAAATGAATGCATGCCATAAACACCCTTAAAGTAAATACTTCAACCCTTTAGTAAGAGTAAGCAGTCAAATAAATATTTGCTAAAATTCGAGGAAAGTTATTTGAAAGTTATTCTACTCTGAGATAACGCTATCAGGTTGTAACCTGTGTGACAGACGCATGTAAATCAGGCTTGCAATAAAACTTTTGTCATATACACTCTTAAAACAAAAGAGTGAAATCCACTCCAGTTGGAGAAGTGCATTTTCGACACCCTAAAGGCATGCATATTTTCTCAGACTGAGTTAAAATCACTCGTTTGGAGTGATCCTGTCGGAGGTTTAACACACAAAGGATCCACTCCAAAAGGAGAAGTGCATTTTCCAGTCTGGAGGAGTGAAATCCACTCAGACTGAGGTAAATTGGGAGTGTTTGTTTTAAGAGTGTAGTGCCTTATCAAAGTTGGCTCTTGCGTCTATACTTATATGAATAGATTTTTCATTCAAATATATCTATTAAAAAAAGCATGTTTTTTTAATTATTATTTTAGCCTAATTAGCCTAAAAAAAATTGCGGTTATTAAAATTAGTATTGTTATTTGTGATAACAAAATAGTAATTTTTAAATAGCAATATTAAAAGGATTAAATAATAGTACAGTTTTTTCCTGTTGCATTATTGAATATACAAGTTACTTAACGTCACACAAAATGAATATTTTGCTGTTAACAAATGTTTTGTTGTCCAAAACAAAATGTCAAGAAAAACCTTCGTTTATTTTTGTATTATAAACAAAATCAAATTTAAAAACTTTTAATGAAAATATTTTCACGGATCTTCAAACAAAAGAGGGAATTTCAAAGCATAAGTAAACAACAATATCAAATTCAGACACTTGCATAAAAGCGTAATGGTACATCTATCAAAAGAAAATTTATTTAAAACAAATAATTTGAAAACTTTGTCTTGCCATTGAAGGCCAGTGAAGCGCTGGTAATTTCATCCCAGATAATAAGGCAACTCTTTATGCAAAAGACGTAATGCCAACACAAGGTAACTGATTAGAAAATCGCATTTAAAGTGCGAATTATTGATAAATCTTGCATACATATGTGTTTCATTCTTGGTACACCAGAATTTCCAATGACTTGAAGCAATTTGTAAAATAGTTTTTGATTTCCAATTATTCCAAAGACGGAATAATGCATTATTCAGACAGTGAAAGAGGCTAAATAAATTAATTTCGTAAAAATATTTGAGTTTGTGCTGTTGTTGTTTACTTTCTTAAAAGGAAAGCAGATGCATCTACCTCAAGTTTCAAATTATTAAAATTATACTTTTTATAGAAGCTGACAGAAAACCATCTTGATCTCCCATCTAGAAAAATATATTTCTTTTGTATATAACGTAGATAAAAAGAAGGTACAAGAGCCTAAAAATCGAAGGGGGCATTATAAATAGGCAAATATCTGAAGAGCACATCACAACAATGAAGGGTTACGACAGAAAAAAATATCGGGTATGAAAATCCCCCCCCCCCCTTTCAGAATTGTTCAAAATAAAATAAAACTTTAGTTCAATATTTAAAATCCCTAACTATCTGCGAAAGTGGAATGTTTTGAACTTATCTTCCAAATAAACTGCAACGCAAGAACTTTATTAATTTGTGTTAGCCAGTGTACTTATTTTCAAATACACAATTCCGATTTTAAAATAAAAAGACACCTAAATTATTCAGTAAGAAATATTGTATATGCGACCTGTGTCAATGTCTCAATACCAAAAAAAAAAAACTGTTTAATTCTCCAGGAAAATGTAAAATGTTTTGCATTTTCATTCTAGGTATTAGCTTCCATACATCCAATAATAATAATATTAATCATTTCCAGCTTATTGGGGAATTCAGACAGGTTAGTTTTAGAAGCAATTTGGCAGTTTTGGATGAAACACCAAAATTACAAGATATAGGAATTTCTTATCAGGTAATTAATTTTAGAATTAATAACACACATAGCTAGGAGATTAACATTTAAAAGTTTTGATCAGTCAGCCCATTTTAACTACTTGTTTACCTTTATCCACAAAAAGATAAAAAATGACAATGTATGTATACAATTTAAATGTATTTTAAAATTATTAAAAAAAGCATTATGATAAATGTTTTGCGAGTAAATATTTTTTAGTTATTTTATGGGTTTTAAAATTCCCAGATTTTTCTAAGTACATGCTTATAAAACATGAGGAAATGTTAAATTCTTGTGTATATGTTTTATGTATAATAACTAAAAAAAATACAATAAATGACACAACTCGTCTTGACAATGAGAACCTAAATTTAATTTATTTTGGAACTTCCTTCAAAGTAAAATAAAAATACCAAACGAAATATATACAAGCTCTTTCTTTAGGAATAGCATAATTCAAATATACAGCAATCAATTCTTGGGAAACAAAAGTCCACTGTATAAACTAATGTAAAGACGTTTAATTTTCATTTTTTTTCTTTCTAGAATAACATTTCAAGAGTCTCTCATCTGACAAAAGAATAACGTCCATTTCTTTACATCCACTGGTTCTGGAATGGAATGACATGTACCAGTTTGATTATCTGTCCAAAACAGTTATAGAAAATGAAGATATTCTGAAATTAGGCACTCACAGTCTTACACGGTTCCAACCACAATTTACAAGAATTTCCACACGTACAATGAAGGGAAAAATACTAATGATTTTGAACACAAATATTAAGTCCAACAACTTGATGGAAAATCACAAAGTTGACTCGTATCACACTATGTAGCCACTTTCTCGCGACTTGCAGCCATGTCCATTGCCTGGGTTTCAGGGATTAACAATAATACGTATAAAACCACTCCAACATGAACGTTTTAGGGATTCACAACAGCGTTGCAGGCATGCAAAGAAACAATTCCAAGCCAAAAGAAAATGAATGAGAGATGAGTTTGGAATTTCCAATCATTTTAAATGATCTGGACAGGAACACCGGAAACCATGATTTGTTTATCAACTATACAAAACTTTTTCTATACAAGTTTATTAAAATTTGTGTTGGCAAAATCCAATGGTACACATTAAATGTGAGTCGAAACCTAAATACAGGATTGTTCATTTGACACAATTCACAAAGCATAAAAAAAAATCTCTGCCTTCTTTCTGTTATGAAAATCTCGTCGCAATTAATGGAATGCAAAAAGTGATGGGGGATTTGTTCATAAATTTTGAAGCCCAATACTGTTTTTTTACTAAAAATGTTGTTTCAATCTCTCGAAAATAAATTCTCAGAAAATGTGTGAATTTTTTTAGAGATGTTTCTTTTATATACAGTAGAGGCTTCTTCTAGTTTTGTTTTTATGCATTTAACCTGCAACACGAGAGGAAAAATAAGAATTCCGGAATGATTCCTATTCAAGAAAGAAGTAGCACAGCCAGGTCTATCACAGTTCCGTGACGGGGGTCATCTTCAGAGATTGCTGGGCCGCCTGAAGAATAGTGCTTTCCTCTTCGGCACTGGTCTTCTGATACTGCGGCTCCTTGCGACCTCGACCCCATTTGGTCTTCAGCAATCCAGCCAGCTTATCCCTGTATTTGATTCCGAGCACAACGAAGATCAAAGCAGCCAGTGCAGAAACCGAAACAGCAATGATAATGACTTGGCGCCGGCCCTCTAGGCTGTAACAGTCCAGATCATCATGTGGCAAATTGGCTAAGACCCTATCTTTAAGTCCTGGAGGATTTACACAGATGACTTGGGTTGTATCAGCTTGACCCTCAATAGACGAGAAATTTTTGGTCACCAACAACTTCCACAGCCAGAGGAGACTGCAATTGCACACCAACGGATTGTCCCTGACATCCAAAAATTGTAATTCATCCCAAGGAAGAAGACCATACTGTAGGTTTTCAAAAGCATTTCCTCTGAAACTGACACGCTGGATATTCGGCAGATTGTCGAATGCTCCAATTTGAATATGTTTCAACTCTCTATTGTGGTTGATAGTGATGACTTTCAGGTTAGTATTGTCGGAAAAAGCACCTTTTTCAATTTCACTCAAGTTAGGACAACCATTTATCTCGATGGTGTGGAGGAATTTCAGTCTCTGGAAAGCCCGTGCTTTCAAGGTTTCAAACTTGTTTTGCCCAACGTGCAGTTCTTCTAAGTGCGTGACATCATACAGGGCTTTCTTTGGGATTTCATATAACTCATTATCATGAATACGAAGAATGTGAAGTGAGCTTAGCCATTTAAAAGCTCCATCATGAATTATTTTTATACCGCAACCATCCATTGATAGTTCAGACAGCTGATTCAGATTCGGGAAAGAATTTTCTGGAATGCTTTCAAATGGATTCAAGCCGAGATCCAATTTATACAACTTCAAAACGTACTGGAATGGCGTGCTTGGAATGGTGGTTAGCTTATTATCTCGCAACAAAAGAGTTTTTAAGTTCTTTAAACCAAAGAAAGCTTCCGGGTCAATCGAATGGATCCTATTTTGACTTAAATCAAGCAACTCAAGACTTTCAAGCTGGATAAAGACTTTAGGTGGAATTTCTTGAAGATAATTCTCATTTAGGTGTAACAGCTGCAGAGTATTCAGACCTTTGAACGTATCATTTTGCAGGACAGATATTATGTTGTTGTTGACAAGTAGAATCTTTAGGTTCCTGAGATCCACAAAATTGCCTTTGTCGAGTGTCGGTAGCTGGTTATGAGAGACATCCAGGATTTCCAAATTGCGATACACACTGAAGGCAGTTCGAATGCCTTTGATGTGGTTGTTGCTCAATCGCAGTTCTCGCAGTTCCGGGTTCAGAGTAATGGGGACTACATCCAAGTTTGCATTATCGCAAGTGACTCGAAGAATTTCATCATTGCATTCACATCGGATGGGGCATAACCCTGTCGCTCGACTCCAAAAGCAGATGAAGTAAAACAACAGGACTAGGATCCGAGATGAGCCGCGTAGCTTATGCATTACCATCACCCCACACAGGATTTCGCCAAGGTTCCCTGAAACGAAAAGGAGGGTTTTAATTTTCGTTATTCCAAACAAAATACACTGAAAACTATAAACTTTACTACACTATTAACTTATAATAGAAACTAAGGTAATAGTTATTTTTTCAGTTAGATTTTTTAAATGGTACCGATGTTAGAAAACAGCGTACATTTTCGATAGATTTCTTATTTTTATTTCACTCTACCCACCCCACTTAATGCCAATTATTAAAGATTTTAATTAGAATCTAAATTCTTAAACTCTAAATCTGTAATTAAACATTTTATACCAAGAAAAATTTGAAATTGCAGTATAAATAAGATAAAGGAATTATAATATCAGTATTGCATGTGTGACCCACAGATTGCAAAATATGTAACAAATACTATAAAAATAAAGCCTTTATAATGAGTAATATTTAAAATCTTTTTATTATTTTTGCGTCTAATTTCAAATGCAGTGTAGTCAATGTCTTTCTTCAAATGGATTAATAAATAATATCATATTCAATTGATATCTGTTGAATTTATTATGGTACAATGCCCCTTTCAAAGAACTATTAGATGTCAACCCTATGGTGAATAGGAAGAAAATCAGACTTCAAATAAAAAAAAAAGGTCAAGTGAAATACTTTAGCGACGCAGTGGCGTACAGAAACTTCTCAAAAAATGTGTTTGATAAATGATTCAAGTTTTGAGCTTGGTTCGTAGACACCATGTCTCTGTTCTAACTGCGAACTGGGTCACACATGAATTGCTGCTTCGGTTTTACTAAGTTGTAACTGAATCCCAACTGACATTTAGTAAAATGGTTTATAATATTAAAATTGTAATCATTAGACAAAAATGTAATTATTCCTATCTCAAGTATTGTCCGACAATCTACACTTAGACAGAGTACTAGAATTTTGCAAGTTGTTCCATGTTGATATTTTCATAAAATGGAAGACAATAAATGTTAAAATCTTGCTTTAATACCACCAGCAAAATATACAAAATATAAAATAAAAGATTCAAATCATTATCATTACTTTTGTAGCAAAAGCAATTATGTATGAATGCAGTATATTCGAATTATGCCCTCTGAACCATTTTAATTATGTTTGAGGGTATTTTCCGAAATTTACAGGGGAAAATATAAATTCACTTAATAGCCATAAAAACTGCATTGGTATATTTTTTAGGTTCTGTCTTTAGACCAAATAAGATTTATCATGAATAAAATAAGTTTCAATGTCAAAAGAATTTGTATGCATCACATTTTTGCTCTGATTTAGCAAAACAATGGTCTTCTTCAACATACTATTGCCGAAATTTTTATAGTTAAAGTATCAGTAAAACTTATTTTTATGCAACAATAAATATTAATACAATAAATTTTGATTCAATTTGTTACTCAACAATTTTTTTTTTTAAATTTTTTTGAATGATTTAATATGAACGCGATAAAATTATACTTTATCTATAAATTTAATTTTAACACAAAATTGTTCATTACAATTATGACAGTCCAAATTTGAAACACTAGTGACACACAGGTTCAAGAGAAAAAGAGCTTCAAATCGAAAATAATTCCTAAGCGCGAGTTTTAGAGTTAAAGGAATAGGAATAATTTCTTACAAAAACGGCAAAAATTTCAAGGAAAAAAAACCGGAATCGAGACAATTTTTAAAAGTTTTTCTTTCTATCATCATGCGTGGTAGAATGTAAAACTCGCATTTAACGATCTGCCTCACAAGTAAGCTTTAGAGTAGAATATGATAAGGTTATTTTTTTCGTTTCGATTCTAGCTTTGCGTTAAGATCCCCTCTGCTTTTGCATCAGAGATACTACTAAAGTTGAGACTCTGCCAGTTTCGGAATTAGCTGTGAAATACAAATGAAAAAACTCTTCGTAATACCATCGGGAAGAATGAAATTCTTTGTAGAATTCACTTTGTCTGTATCCCAGAGGGTAATTTCTAAAAGTTCTCAAGAAGAGTTTAAAATTTTATTTTTATTCGATGGTTTAACACTCAAACAAAGGTAAAATTTTAAGTTACACAAATTGAAGAATCATAAATCAATTTAATGAATAATGTCTTATACTTTCATAGCTTTTACTATATTGATAATGAATAAAGCTGAAATGTTTTTTTCTGCGCAAACCCTTTTTGCGTTAGATGGCGAATACGAAGGGGAAAAAAAGTTTATTTTGTTGTAACCGATTACCCCTTGACCAAAAGCAAATAAATTTTTCTTAAGCACAAAATTTTATAATAATATATAGCATGCATACAAAGACCATGCTCAACGTGGCTACTTTAAATTTAAACACTTTATACTGATCTTAGTTTATTTTAGTTTAAATATGTTTGCATAGTTTTAACCATTTAGACAGCATAGATATTTTTTAGTTATGGAGCACATAAGCAAATAAATATCCCTTGGGAACAATAAGTTACTGATGGAACGAATATATTATTATTAGAGCCACCAGTATTTCGAACAGCCATTATTTGTTCCGTTATTTTTCATTTTTGTATGAAAGAATACAGAAAAATAAAAGATTATCTAAACAAGTTAAGAAGCAAAGTTAACAAAACACTGCTTGTCTTTCATAATTTAAACTACGACACTCTGACAAATAAGAGAAATAACAGCTAAATCGAGGGAAAAACTAGGAGTGGTTTCCCTTGATCTCAAATCTGATAGTCTACTTTACATTTTGAATCAAGATTAAAAAATATATATAAAATAATGAAATAAAAATAAAAAATGTAAATTACATTTGAAGCACGCAGACGCAAGTTCAACATAAAATAAGAAACACATTTGTTGAGAAAGTGAGAAAAAAAATGAATTATTTGAATAAGAAAACATCCACAAATTTGTGCCACTAAGAAAAATGATTGCATTATAAGTTCGGAGGATTTATGAATGTCAGTATTATCAATGAAATTGAAGGGGGAAAAAAACGAAATGCTGATATAATTTGGTGACATTTTTGAATTTTTAAAAATATATTTTTAGAATTTCCAATTCTTTCAAAAATTTTAATTTGTTGGGCAATTTTATCTTTTCCTTTTTCTTTCTAGATTTTTCAGATTTTTTTTTAAGGATTTTTAAAATTTTTGGATATTTTTCAGCAGTCATAAGTGAAGTGTTTGATATAGAATGTGCATAAATTCATCATAGTTAAAAATATAATATTTTTAAGCATGATAAAACGCGCACGCATCCATTATATACGTTTACCCTTATGTAATTTATCTTTATCACCCGCCTAAATACACACAAGAAATCAGTAAAAAAAATTACAATGTTACTGAAATTGAACTATTTCTCCATAATTTCGCTTTGACAGTAAATATATAGATAATTGCTGCTTATTTTAAACACAAAAGATAACCAACACTGCAGTTTAAATCTATTTGCTGTCTTAAAAAAAACCAGGAAATTCAATTTTTGAAGTATTATACTAGATTGAAGTACCGTGGACGAATAATTTATTAAGTTCTAAGTCATTTAAATTTGTTTATTTCTTAAGCCAAATCTATAGTTTCAAGATTATTTTAGTTTATTAAAAAAAACTATAAATGGCTCCAGTACTTTATCTTTTTAATCCAGTACTTTATCTTTTTTTAATCTTTAATCGTACAAGAGTAAGGTATGATTAAAGTTTCTAAGGTAGATTTAGATATGTAAACACAAATTGTTTTGAGAGTTTTGAGACTAATTGAAATTTTGGGAGTCGAGTATACTCAATTTCTGCATAATACTTTTTTATTGCTGAAAAAAATGTTTAAATCGCAAAATATTCTAAATTACGAGGCTTGTATAGACTGAGTATAGTCAATTAAAACTAGTGCTTAAAACCAAAACCACTAATTGCATTATCCGCCAATTTATTTCCAACTATTTTTTGGGTTATTTTAACTAAAAAACTAACGTCATTAAAACTATAATTTGAACAATAACGACGATATGAAAATAAAAATCGAAAGTTACAATGAATAAGGCTAAAAAAGGTTCTGCTAATATAAACTTGTTTTAAAATATCTTACTAAATTAAATGAAGATTTTTATCACCGCAATGATTAGGAAAACTTTTTTTTAATGTATCCATAATTATATTCCATGAAATATAAGACGCATAACTTAAAAGTTACTTTTGATAACTCGATAATTGATATAATTTGCTTTTTTCTTCTTCACCGCATTCCTTTTGAAGTTTTTTCGGTCATTTTAAGTAGATAATTTTTGTAAGATTACGCTTTATGCATTCGAATAAAAAAAATGTAAATCTCTAATAAACACTGGCACAAATGAAGTAAAAGTTAAAAGATTTTAAAGACTAATTTTTTTTTATTTGCTCACTGCTTTTCAGGCATTGGCTTAATGATGCAGAATGTCAATATAATTATTTCAACTTTTAGGAAAAATTATGAATGTCAAATGATGAAAATAAATTGAAGCTGTTTTTTGTAAAAATGTGTAATGAAGTTTAGTTTTGATGTTTTGAAGGTATTTTTTCGAAGTTTTATATTGAACACATAATTAGTGAACTTTAAAAAAAAAGCGTAATTTTAGGAAATTAAACTCGTTAAAAATTGTTTTCGTATTTTCAACATAAATAGCATAATTTTAAGCACTATTATTTAAGTAACAATACATATATTTATCAGTAAGATCAAGTAGTCGTTAGCCATAAGCGGTATTAAAAGTTTAATACGACAAAATAAAATGTTATAGGTTTCATCTTTTGATTAAAAAAATCAAAATTTAATGCCAGAGTAAAAAGTTGTTTTTTTATATTTAAATTTTGTATTTATAATATTCGCTTGATAAAAATAATTTAAACACACAGTGTCTTTCTTAATTTGTTTTCAAAATTAACGTTTTACTGAACACCATTTAAACTTACTATTATAACTGAAAAGTTGATAAAGACCGACTGAATAAATAATCTAAACGTTTTTGAAACTCTTTTAAAATCTTTAGTTTGTATTGTAGTTTCGTTAGAATTTTATTGAACTTTGCTTATTTAGTTTTGTACTGATTGTCTTTGCAGTTGATAAAAAGTATGTAAACATTTTTTTTTCATAAAAATTCTGAAAATATATATTTTTTAAACCAGCAGGTGAAAAATTAATTCGAAACAAGTCATCAGAAATGATTAGAGCTTGATAAAAAATTGAGACTAAGTCAAGCTATTACGACAATTTCGACATAAACCTCAAGCAATAAATGGCGCTTCAGACTAAATAACATTTACCACATAAAATAATGATAGTCGAGCCCCACCCAACAATAAACCCAGCCACCCATCTATAACAGAGATTACAAGCCCGTTAGCAGACTAAACAGCAAAAGAGAGAGAGAGAGCTGATTCGTATACAGGGGTAAATATAAGGTTCTTGATTTTGGAAGGCCTACATGAATAAAAAAAAAGAAAAACGAACCATAAGATAAAGCCTTAGTGAGATAAAAGTCTTAGAAAGTAGGTGATATTTGAGGTTTCATATCAGCCAAATAGTTGCTGTGGGTATATAGTGCTAAAATAAAAGATCAATTGGCAAAAAAAAAAACCTAGTGTAGTTGTAACTAGGGTTAATAAACAAAGATTGGTATGAGGTGGACGTTTTTAATGCTGTATCTTAGTGCATTTCTCAATTAGTTTTAAAATGTACTTCATTAAGAAGATGATTTAAGATTTAGTTATTGATCCCGATTAGTGCAACCGTAATCTTTCAGGTTAATTGAAATCCGTGATTAAACCGAATCTGACTTAAGTGGACATGGGTTTTGAACTTAAAAAACCACATATTTTTTTTAGAAACACATTTTTTTTCCAGCACAATCTTAATATTTGTTTTAATGAATATAATACGTAATGCATAAGCTATATTCATACACACATGTATGTAGAATTAATATAAAAATAATCCTTATGAACGAATTACATAAAAGTTTTAGTTATAATTAAAATCGCAGCTTATTACTATTAATTTAATTATTTGAATAACTCAGTAGGAACCAAATTAGAGATATGGTAGCATCGTGTAATGCCTAAGTAATAATCAAACCGTCATCCTTTAAGGGGTCATAGGAGTCTTAAAAATGTGCAAAGAAGGAACTACAAAGCATAGTTTGATCTTTCATGTCATTTTTTAATTACACAATATACAAGTATAATTTTTTATATGTAATTCTACAAGATTTATTTAATATGAAACAAATTTTAAAATTTGTGAAACTTCAGCCAAAACTAAAATAAATGATATTAAACATAAAGCATAAGTCTTTGTTTGTACATATTTGTACAATATAAAGTCATTTTCTTGGTCATGTCTTCAATTTTGACCTCACAATTTGCCGCGCAAGCCTAATCACAATGTGTTCAAATAGCTTTATGTTTAATATCATTTATTTTAGTTTTGGCTAAAGTTTCATAAATTTTAAAATTTGTTTCATATTAAATAAATCTTGTAGAATTACATATAAAAAAATTATACTAATATATTGAGTAGTTAAAAATTACATAAAAGATCAAACTATACTTTGTAGTTCCTTCTTTGCACATTTTTAAGACTCCTATGACCCCTTAATAAACTCGCTAATAAACCCTACTGTCGACGTTACACAATGAAAATGAGCAAAATTTAGGGGTATAATTCGTATTAGTGGAAAAATGTGGATCGAGAGAATCTAGATTTTTTTTATTACAAGGCCCCAATTGACGGCCCAGAAAGGACGAGAAAAAACAATAGGGGAAAACTAAGAAGCGATAGGTCCAAGATGTAATGCAAGGCGAAGCTTGGAAAGATAGGATTTTCGTAGTTTCATAACATGAAACATTAGTCGAACAAAACTGTATGTAACTATTTTAAAATAAACGCAGTAAGAATACTTGCAAATGTAGGTCTCTAGGAATAGAACGATGTTAATGACAAAGTTGTGCAGTTCCTCTCAAGAAGAAATTGATTCATATTTACATATAATGTAGTAATTTCGTTGTCAGGTGGCAATAAACGTGATACTTTTTAGATTTATTCCCTTTAAACATGGTTTATATCTTACATTTATTTTCACCCATAATAATTTCATTACTCCAAAAGGGTTATTTTCAATTCCCACCATTTGCATTTTATATACTTAAATTGTTCTGTAACTAGCAATGTAATTTGATCATGTCTATTTTGAATAAATATGAATATTGGTTTACGCAACGTGTTGCACCTGTAGAAACAAATCAAATAAAATCTGCAAAACAAATGAGAGTTAAACTTTTGGCAAACAAATATAATGATCTGTCGTCAGGGCCTGAGTTCGGATTCTTAGAGTAAACAGGGCAAGAAGGAAGTAATCAAAACGAAAATACATAGATATAGTTTGCGAAGTATACGCCACTGGATATTTGAAATGAGAGGTTTGGTTGAAATTTTAAGATGTATTTTATTTAAAGGGCTGTTTCTTTTTGACACATGTGTTTTAGAATGTTTTACTAGATTTACTGAGTACCTATTATGCGTTCGTGAAGTTGATACAAGATTAAAAATAAAGTTAAAACTTGTTAGTTTCAAAAATGTGGTATTTATTTTTACTTTGTTTAGTTACCAAATTTAGTATTTTTTTTTTATTTTCTCTTGATGCCCCTTGAACAAAATTTTGGAAATTATTGCATTTGGAGAGGTTTAAAAAATATGTTCGGTGGCAATAACTTTTATTATTATAAAATTTAACCCTTTACAGCATTCTACACAAGTAATTTCCTTAATATTTGTAAACAACGTAAAAAAAATTGTAAATGCGACTTTCTTAAGCTAAAAATTCAATTTAGTTAAACCTAACACTAAATATTTTATTTTATATTTCCTAACGCTAAATATTGTAGTCAGGAATTTAGACATTTAACATGTTTGATCCTCGACTCTCTTCCAAATAACTTAAAAGCTTACTTTTTACTTCGCGTATCAATATAAAAAAATAACCATTAATTTTTTCTTACAAACTGCCTCTCACTGATGGTAATTTATTCACAATAATACATATATTACACTTATTGAAATTGCGAAATGCATCCGTTTATTTATGTTTGGCGCTCCTCTCCCAAGGAGGCAAAAAATAACGAATTTCATACATTATGCAGTGAATCTAGTTTGAAAGGGTAGGGGAAATGCAATGAAGATTAGTCGGGAGAGACTCATTCGGGAAATTCTGCTTAAAAATGAAAAATTGTCAACCTCATATTTACGAAAGTTTAAATATTCAGAAGTAATCCTAAGCGTGAGTGTGCAAGCATCTTTCAAAATTTATTTCCTTCAATATCTCAATACTATATAACTCCAAACTTGTAAAGAAAAGAATCTGAGCTCTCGATTTTGTTCTGCAACATAAAAAAATCTAGAGTTGTATCTAACACACTTTCAATCTTTATAAATCTATATTCTGTACCTTAGTGCAAAAGCGGACAATATCCGACGTTAAAACAAGGGAAATTTACCTCTTTTCTACTCAACAACAGAATTTTTCTATCTTAAATTCTTCATTTATCCTTATTTAAAAGAATGATTCACACTGCGTTGTAACTTTCCTTTCAACAATATTCCTGTAGCACACAGAAAACTTACGAACGAAAGAATTATGAAGACTGTTCATTTTGAAATGGAACATGAAAAAGAACCATGTCTGTAAAAGTTCCATCTCAGCCACGTTCTGAATTTTTATAAATCTTAATTCTTCCAGTCTTAAATTCTTCATTTAAAAAATGATTCACACTTCGCTGGGACTTTGACTTTATCTCCTGAATATTAGGAATACAATTTATTGCACAGAAAGCAATAACATCTCCAAGGCGATTCGAATACAGAATGTATCCCAGGTCTTACGCAAAATAAACAATGGAAATTTGTTTCCCATTCGACATCGTGTCGTATCGACTTGAGGAAGTAAAGAATTTCCTGTTTCAAGGAAATCCTCTTCGTATCCTTCTTCTGCCAGTGTCAGGCGAAGAAACTAGTATTTTTCTATTCGGAAAAGAATAACAGTAGAAAGTATATTTTCGGGAAAAGCAATGTAGTAACACAAGAAAGGACTGGGATCATTAAATTGTCGAATTCTTCGTAATTTTTATTAAAATGATAGTTTTAATGTACTAGATATACAAAATATCAACAAAATGAAATTAGGGAGAGGAGAATCTTTGAAAGTTGTTTTTATTAAAATAAATGAAAAGTGTTGTTGAAATACTCAAACACTCCAGAATATGAATAAGATATAGGATTTAGCCCGTTCATTGTTGACATGTGATGATTATCAATTCAATTGTTCGAAATCAACAGTGATCGAGTCAGACCTTATAGTGATACTTTGAACAATGTGAGATTCACAACTACATCCTTCATATTATTTATTTTTCTAAGCGACCATAAACAGTGCATATGATCTTAATGATTAGCTTTGTAAGTCTTATTTTGATTCGCCGAATTTGTTTAAAATTGAAAAGAATCTCTTCGCCATGTTAAATTTTACACAAGAATTTTTAAAAACTGATAATGATCAATTTTGAAAATATTCGGTTCTTGCTCTGAGGAGCAGTTTAGTAAATACATTCAATTGCTGATTAAATCAAGCTTTTGAAATTATTTGAGAAAGTTAATTAAATAAATTTTAGTAATCACTCTGATAGGAATTTTGCTCGCTATCTAACATACACATGATAAATTAACGGGCATTGTACGAGGCTTTTATGAATTTCAGATTTAATAATAAAATAATTAAGAAATTATTCAAATCATCACGTAGATTAAACCTTACAGTCTTGCCAACAAAAACTTGATTTTTACAATCATGTGAATAGCTTTTAAATAGAAATATACATTACTTAAATGCTATTATCATTAGCTATTGTCACTCAACTGTTATTTAACAAAACATTTTCAGGCCATCGAATGTTATTTCGAAAGATAGCGAAAGTAAAACGCATAAGTAGTTCAGCATCATTACAGTCCTTGCAACAAAACAAAGAAAAGAACTTCGACAAAAGCTCCTAATCTACCAAGAAACATCGTCGAAAAACAAAGCTTTAAGTAAACAACGAAGCCTGCAGAACAAAAATATTTATCCATCTTGTGTACCCACTTTAAGTTCTCGACGGCGTTTGCTTATTTCATACTTAACCGATTTACGAAAACTCTTTTCTCTTGTAAACCTTTTTTTTCCTATCTGGTAAAAATGCCCAATGAAAGTTCAGCTTTGTTTGTGTCTTCAACTCATTAGACTTTGGAACGATCTCTTCATTACGACAAAGTCGCCTCAAAAGAAACTTTCCCCAACGAAAAGCTCGCTCGTCCGAGAAGTGGAACTTTCATATTATATTTAATTTTTCTTCGCTTTAGAAAAGTCGGCTGACGAGAATACCACGGAACAACGCGTTTCCTCAAAGCAGCGGGGAGGGAACGTTTAATATTACTTTAACGCCGATGAGAGTCGGGAGAAAGAAGATCATTGGAAGTGGACATTAAGACTGATACTGGCTTCCCGTGGAGATACAAACAGACATTAGGCATCCCGTTAAATCGAATCCACCAAGGATGCATAAAATGTTGGTTATCGGAGAGATCCTGGAATGAGACAATATGCAAAGAGATGTCGCTGAGTTAGACAGGATTCAATTCTTAGGGGATTTCGTTAAAATGTTTATTTGTAAAAGTTCACAACATACAAGGAGGAATGATCAGTATTAGAATGATCCTACAACGAACAAAGTGACTGGGAATCTCAAAGGGGAAAATCGAAATGATAGATAACGATATCCTTTTAAATGGGTTATGTGTTAAATGAAGAGAACTAATGAATAAACTAGAAATAAATATTGTATTGGATATTCGTTTCAAATAGCATTTGATTATTTAACATCAATACATAGTTCAATGTAAAATTTTATTTATATTAAATTGCAATAATTCATACAGGTCTTTCCTAAAAAATATAATAACGTGATTACATGTAACGTACATAAAAACGGAAATCATTTATACAATCTTCGTCTTCCATCCATGTTTCAAAATATTATATGTAAACGTGCGGAACCAATTCCTGCACCTTTGCGCTAGCACTCGTCAGATTGCAGCCAAGGGAATCAAAAGTTCAAAATCAAAAATTCATAAACGTATTCGGGAGAAACACCACGGAAAACAGTAAAAACTGCAAAGGTAGACAAAAAAAAAGCATCAGGCGATCCTAGCCGCGAATAAAGCTAAAATACGCGATTCGGAAGCCTGCAAAAGTAAAAATACATCTTCAAAACTCACTAAAATATTAAAAACCAAAGAAATATTACAAATCCAATGGTCTATAACTTTGTTCCGATTTAGCCCCCCTTCTTATCTGAAGGCGCAAGTGGTCAGTGGGCCTATCGAAATGCTACATACGCATCCGTGGCTGTAGTTCCACGGAAGGCCTTGGCCATAAAACAGCAGTAACATAGTAGCCATTGAGGGAGGTTCTAATCTGTAGCGGAGAGGGGGTTTTAGCACGTGCCTGATACGACCCACTGAGGGTAGGGCGAGGAAAATAAATGACCACAAAACGTACCTTCTGGAACCCCGCTCCGTTGAAAAATGACGGCTAGCGGGGTAGTCGTAGTTTCGATAGTCGAAATTCGCAACACTTCGACATGCATAGGTGTTGTTTTTTTCATTCGAAGTCTATCCTAGACATGCAATTTGTATAGTACAATGATTTTTTTAAACACTCTATAAACACGAGTTTGGACAAGGTATTGGTTCATTGATTCAATTTCCTGGATAAGTGATTTTTATGAATTTCATGATTTGAGGAATTTGTGTAGTAAAAATGCTAGCGGATCGTTTTATAGAAGTAAAAATACATTTTACTTCTACATGGTGAGAAAACGGTCAAATGTCGATCTAAACTTTGAAGTACGATCGTTTGTCGATCTAAACTTTGAACGATCCAAACTTTGTCATATTTGGGTATCCATTTCTAAGAGAGTAATTTTATACCATAAATGAAATACAAAGCTTTTGGTATACAGTTTATCTTATTCTGTAGATAACAATTATAATAAGCTGTATCGACAATAATAATAATTACTTTCAGCTTAATTCTTCCATAACAATATACATGTGTTTTTAGTAAAACATTCATTCGACACCATTTTATAGTTATCTAGTATTAAGACACAAAGCAGGCTATACGTATGACACTGATGTCCCTAGGGATATTTCTTTAGAACTAGTCAACTATTGCCAAGCTCAAAAGAAAAGGGGAATTCGCAATTGACGGCTGGATATCGTGTAATGGATCGGTGTATAAGAGGATGAGTCGGGAAGCTTTTTTGTCACCATCTGGGCTAAGATGGGCGTCATATTTCTTGTCACACAGAGATGTTGAAATCCATAAACTTTTCTATCTTCCCTTAAGTAACATAATATATGTGTTGGGATATATTACGGGTTAATGCTTAGTTTTGATCTCTGATAATATAAATTATAACATGTATGAAGCATGTCACTTACATCATTGAGTAGAATAATACTACATAATTACTTATTTTAGTTTGTTATTAAAAAAAAAAACCAAGTATTAATACATATGTTTTGTAAATGCATATTGAAATCCGACTTTTGTTACTGTCGAAACAGCAAGTTAGGTTGGTTTTTTTTTTTAAATCTTCACCATATTTCCAATTTAAACTTTTTGTTATTTTAAGTCGAGAGGGTATTAAATGGTGTATAAATGACATCTAAATTCACCAATTCGGTATAGCAGTTTAGACGCTGCAGGACTTAAATTTATTTCTTCATAAAATCAATATCCCGCCATATCCTCATAGTATTGTAGTTGGTAAACCCTATGCATCTCCCCTGATGATAGCATATTCGAATATAACGATTGTTTATAGTACCTAAATTATTATACAGGCTCAAAACGTGAACAGCAAATGATTACGATGAGTAAATTGGCACAGCGATCCAAATACTGACGCATTGGTTACTAATGGAAACTATGGCATCCGCTATGGCACAGTAAATCCAGACGCAAATGGTCCCGATGTTCACGTTACGGGGAAATCAAGTGGTTTGACTAAGCTATAAGACCTAATCTCAATATCTCCCATTATTTGGACTTAAAGGTTTCAGTAATTGTTATATGTAGCTTTGCGATGAATGTATAATTGTTATTCAAAGTTTACCAAAAGACGATTCTGGATCCATTTCGCAAGCGTTTGAATATTATAAAAAGAAATTAACTTCATATAATTTGTAACAATAACTGATTAAATATTTGAATTTGTTGATAATTTTCAATGCCAACAAATGTAATTAAATTTTTTTTAATGTTTTTCTTTGTATCTTTATTTTAAACCGATGAAAAATCTTTTTAAAATGACGATAGTATAAAATGACTTTAAAAAAAATGTCAAATATTTAAGTTGTTTAATTAAAGCACTTCTTTTCAATGCCTGAATCCTCCACCAATCGACAAGCCTTTCAATGCCCCTTTGACTTACATTTAACCTATACGTTTTTCAAGTTGTTAAAAAAATATTTAAAAAACTGTAGGAGAAATTGATTTATAAAGAACTCATTTTTAATTAAAAGTCAATTTACACTCGGAATGTCATACAAAATGAAAAAAAGTTACTTTTATCTGGCAATTCAAAGATAACTTTTTAACACATCGATCCACTTTAAATTTATTTTTTTTAAAACTTAAATGTTACACAAAGAGCTTTTACAATTAATTGAAAATCAGTTAAATAAAGACAATATGAAAAAACACTGCTGCATCTACACAAAAAGAGAAAATGTTCCAAGAATTGCAAGCAAATACTTGCGGAACAATAAAAGAGGGGAACTTGGAAATTAGACATTTTTTATATAGTTGATTTAACTAGAAAGAACAGATTTTAACCGTACTCGGTTGCCCGGGAAGAGACTATCTATAAATCGCATTACAAGGTGAAGTGACGTATCGAAATAAAATACTCTTCAGTCTAAAAAAATGCAAAAAATATTTTAATTTAATAGTAATGCAATTTTTTTTTAATTTTCCAAATAGTCAAAATAACGGTTGAGCAGCAAAAGGTAATTACATCAGTTTTCCCGGTAATAAATACATTAGGAACTCAACATGTTTGATTTTTTTTTCTGAAAAATCGTCCGATAAGTCACTTTTCCACGTACATTGCGATTGATAAATCGCAATACCAGGCAAGAATTTAAGTCGCTACAGTACGTGTACCAAAATTCACCCTCCCTAGGAAATAACTAAATTAACAAAATTCCCATGGCGAATTCTTGTATTTTTAAAGCTTTTTTGGAAAAGGGAAGGACCTTTTTTCTTTATCGTGAGAAATCTATATAAAAGAAGCCTTTTAAATTCGCACAACACTAGACTCCCATCAAATCCTATTACAGTCCAGAGCGAACAATAATTGAAACTGCGTAATTCATTTTTGGCCAAGAGATAATCATTTTTCAATAATTTTGAGCACAAATTCAAAATCCATTTTGTACATTCTCGTGTCTTCGTTTTCAGAAAAGGTAATGCTTTTTAGATGCCAGAATTAGACGCAAGGCTACGTGAGAAAATTTTGCACCAACAAAATACTTTTACTATCGTTATTTATTTCTTTTTATTCCATTTCATTCCAAATACGATTTTCAATTTTGGAGAAATTTTTTTAAAAATGACCATTTGTATAAATGTAATTGAACGTAACCAGAGTTTGGAAAGAGATTATGGATCAAATATTAATTCACCAAACGAATGCATTTATTTGCACCACAAGAATATAAATGTTTTTTTACGCAACATTATTTCAGAAGACCGGTACCAAGTGTTAAGAGCCATGCATTTTGAAAGGGTAATACACATATCTTAGGCAGAAAATGGGATTAAACCCACTGACATTAGAACAGATTGCAACCATAAAATCGATGTGTTTAACCTTCTAATGCATGAATTCATCCCCCCAAAAATATATATGTATCTTAATTATTACTCATACATTATGGGAAAAATACTGAAAATAATTTAACTGTATTAGAATTAAAATAATTTCAATTTTTAATATTTTTTTCATATGACAAAAACCAACTACAAAATTCTAATTTTGATAATAATGACTAGAAAACTAATAAATATATTTCAAAATAACACTTTTTAACTATAATTAATATTTAAAAACAATTTAATTGTATTTAGTACTAATATTATTATACTTTGAATACTGCCAAAAACCGAATTTCACAACAGTTAATAACCTCACTCTTTAATTTTGAATACACTTTTACTACTGTCATCTATGAGGATTATTAGTAACTAAGACTTCAAAATGGAATGTAATAGATGAAAAAAGCACAAATTTGTCGAGAGGGAGCTCGACTTTAATAGAATTAAGTGGATTATGTTACGTGTTGCCAAACGGCAACAGTATGCATTAGAGGGTTAATTAGTTTAAATTTATGTTTCATTTATATAACAATTTCTGATAGTTATTAGCAGGTCGTTAGTCTAAAAATTTAACCTGACAGATGGCATTTCGAAAGAAATTAATCAGAAATTCCTTCAATGTAATTTAAAACATAAAATAACTCATTTTATTTAGCATGTATAAAACAAATAAAAAATGGCTCGTATGATATGTTTTAACTTAAATCATAAAATACACACATAAACTTAATTACTTAAAAAATGCAAATAATGCACGATATCATTTATTTCATTAATTTGGAGGAATGAGTATCAATTTTATGACCGTTAAAATTTTGAAATATACAAAGAAATGCAAAACTACATATCTTAATTTGCTTTTCATGACTTTAAAAGATTCAGAAGAAAGTAACGGATGACTTTTTATTGTGTCAATAGATGGCGCAATATGAATAATGTGGCTAGATTCTAGCACGGAAACAGAAGACACCTATGGTAAAAGTATTGATTTGATAATACGAAACATCCGAGTAGAATATGTATTAACAATAATGTTTCCAAAGATAAATATTAATTGTATAATCATTGCATAATACTTTTATTGTTAGTTTGAATGCTATTGAAAGTTATGCAAAGTAGGCAATCTTTCAAACAGAGGTAAACTCTTTAAGATAAATACTAGGGTCAAGTGGGGTAAGTGTGATAGGGTTTCTGCATTTTTCATTAAGAAAATTCGTTCTCTGCTTCAAGTAAATTCAAAATCCTAAAATTGGTAGTGAATTATTATAAGAAACATACATATGTAGAAAAAAAATTATATGTTTGAATTCCAATTTTAAGTGTACAAAATGTGCTTTCAAAATCCATTGCTGTTTTATCACACTTACCCCACATAGGAAAACCCACATAAAAAGAAGACAGTTGCACTTAAATTCAAAAGCTCAAAACTTTCTTTAAACAAAAAATAAGGTCAATATTTCTTTTTAGTTTAATTATAAGTGGTCTAATGTTACATATTGCAAACTTTCAGATTTTTAGAATGATTTCCAAAGTTACAAGAGCTGTTTATCACACTTACCCCCAATCACACTTACCCCAAATGACCCTAATTTAATATTTTAGAAGAAACTTGAATTGAATGGATATTAAATGCTTCAAATAAAAATGCATATTATTAAAGTTGGAATGGTAATTATCTTTCACATTTTGTCGAGCCAAATTCATTTACATTGCTCGCCTGTTAAATACCATAAGATGAACATATTGTAAGATTTTCTAGCAAATAAGAAAATTAGTAGTTAAATAATTCGAATTAATCATAATTTGTATTTTCAATGAGAACATATTAAAAATATTCGTGATAGATTCAATTTTATTTCTTTCAAAAGCGATACAAATGACATAAACTGTTTCAAATTTTATTTGGTTAAGTACCTTTTCCAAGTTTATAAAAAGTCATTCAGCTAGGATCATACAGCAATGGATTTCCAAAGCTAATCGAAAAAATTTAAAAGTTTCTGGATTTAAATTGTAGACTTAGTCGCTGTACATTAAAACTAAAATAATACTTTTTCTTAAAGCTTGGATAGTAATAGCTAAGAATTAAATATCCAATCGAGAGATAAGACACTCTGAAAAAATATTCAATAAATTTCAATTACTAAGGCTTAAAAAATACTGCCATTCAAAGAAGGCTTAATGTATTTTGCTTAAAAATTGGAAAAGTTAACGAAGAACGCATTTCAATAAATCCTTAACAAGTCATTCATCTTCTAAACGCCGAAAATCGAAAAGTTAGGTAATACAAGAACACATCCTTCCAGTCATTTTAACAGTTTTTTCCACAGTTCTATCTGTCTTGTCATATTACTGCAAAAAATTACATTCTAAAAGCTTATTCCTAGTGAAATGAAGGCCCTTTTATCCAAATCAACATTTTATGGGACCGTCAATTAAATGACATCAGAGAGCGCTTTCCATTCTCGTCCTTTATTTCGTGTCCCTGAGCGGCATTTTGCAGAGAACAATAGGAATGTAAGGAGTTAAAGGAGTTTAGGGGCGGGGGTGAACTCCTCATTTTCTTAACGACACAGATCCAACTTATCTTCGAAGAAAGAAAGCTTAGGAGCGATAAATGAATGTTCAGTCAGCAGAATTACCTTATCAGTTGCTAAACTTGCCATCTCAATGCGATGGGATAATAAAGCTGTATTTGATATATTTTCGAAAATAAAGAGTTTCTGTTGACGCTACTTACATGTGTTTTTTTTTAAGTATACGAACTGAAAAAATTAGTGGCTAAACTATTTAGAGAGAAAGACATTATTAACATCATAAAAACTAGGAGAATTCAATGGCTGGGACATATGGAGAGAAAGGACGATAGCAGAGGCACAAAGGAAATTTTCAAGGGGAAATGTCAGGGAGAGAGAAGAAGAGGAAGACCGAGAAAAAGATGGATAGATGATGTGGAAAGAGATTTAAAAGACATAAAAATTAAGAACTGGAAAGCGAAGACCAAAGACAGGCGGCTTTGGAGTCGTATTGTAAGGGAGACCATGGTCCAACATGGACTGTAGTGCCGGGGAGTTAGTTTTTAGAACTGAAAACATGTAGGGAGTTGGAAATAGAAGACTAGTAGGATGCTTTCATAAAGACTGTTAGTAGATGGCGCTGCTTATTTCTGCCAGCAATCTTGTTTAACA
This sequence comes from Hylyphantes graminicola, assembly GCA_023701765.1. NCBI lineage: Eukaryota > Metazoa > Arthropoda > Arachnida > Araneae > Linyphiidae > Hylyphantes > Hylyphantes graminicola. The sequence continues at coordinate 12,287,196 of CM043123.1, forward strand.
ATGAAAACATTAGTATAAAAGACGAAATAACTCATCTCTACCGTGAGGATCACTTTGGTATACTATGGGTTACCGAGGCCCCTACATTTTTTTTATTCCATGTCCAGATAATGTCAGTTAATGTATTTTAAACTGAAACAAAAAAATAATGAGAATGATGTACAATTTCCAGGCATCCGACACAAAAATGCTGCAACAGAATATATAAAGCAATTACAACGTAATACGGAAAAAATTAATCGATTATCAGTTGCGATTTTTTCAAACCAAACGAAGAGATCTCTTAAAGAGGTAGCGAAATCTACCTTTTAACAATTTAAACGTCAACTTTTTCTCAATCAATGGTGCATGCCCTGAGAGATAAGCGATGTGGCCCATAAAATAAGAGTTTTTTTTAGGAGTAAATTCAACGTCTTTATGATTATTATGATTATTGTTATTATGCTTGGGTACATTTATCCAGACTCCATTTTATCTGCATAAGTTGAAATCGGATTTTATTTGATAATAATACAGTTTTAAATGTATTTTTGTGTTCATAGAAAAACACTGTTATAGGATTTTGTACAGCTCCATTCGGGTCATAAAAATGGGTTATTTTTTCCACAAAGGAAAAAAAAATCGGGGTTTATTTTTGAATATTTATAACTGAATTATTGGATTTTTTTGCATTAAGTTATATGTGGATTTTTGAGTTAGGAGTTAAATACTCAACAAATGGATCACTTAAATGTTTAAATACTATCTAAAATATAATAAAAAAAACTTTATTTAAATTGAGTTTATACGTAGTCGCAAAATTAATGGCAAAAATATTAAATTAAATAAATTGCCGAGAGAAAACATTAAACTTTGATCTTGAAAGCATACTATAAACAGGAGTAACGTAAAATAGTTACGAGAGAATTGTTTACAAGAAGAGTTTTATTTTGATATTATGTTTTTTTATTTCGGTATTTATGATAAAATATTTCATCATCTTAAAAAATATACATTTCAGAAAATGTAAAACAAAATTGAAATAAACATGCTAATTCAATTTCTAAACTAGTTTTTCAGTTTCAGTAATAAATTCTCCTATCAAGCAAATGCAAATATGCTAAGCTAACCAAAATAAGATTTATCAGCTCCTATAAAATAATAAATATGCATAACCATGTCATAGAAAATAGTACACCAAAAAGCAAAATATTCCACTGAAAATCAGACTTTAAAGAAACGAAAGTTTTTACGACAGCTAACACATAAAAATGAAATATATCATTTGTTATGTAACTGTCACTACTCTACGAATATGATAACCAACTTCAAAGTTTTCAAATACTATTTCTGACACACAAGAAAGCAGTGAATATAAAAAGATATCGCGGCATAATACGAGCAAAGTATTTAAGTGTCAAGAATTTTTTTTTCTAGAAAAATAAGTTCGAGTGATACTCTTTTTCTGGATAATTGCCAGAGAGCCAAACTCTTTTAAAGTATTTCTAATACTCAGTTATGCATTTAAGGCTAATGGAAGTTAAAAATAAGTGACGATAGCTAGCCACTTTCGTTTGGAAATATTGTAAACTCCATATTTGGCAAGAGTAAAAATAAACAAATCAGAAAAAAAATGCCAGCATACATAAAACTAATAAAACATGCACTAGCTGTGACTTCAAAAATTACTAAATAACATTTCAAGACATTTCTACATTTTCTACAGGCCTTTTAATTTCATGTAAAAATCTTTTATACTATAGACTTAAAATGTTTTATAGGGTTTCGCAAAAAAGAAGGTTATCTAGGAAAAGTTTATTTTTTTGTGAAACCTAGCAAATTTTAAAATTGCAAATCCAGTCACTAGTATTCATGTCTTTCTACTGGCAAATTTAGGTCGAAATCAAACTATCTTCTCAGCAAAAACGACCATCGCATTCTTAAAATAACAAAATCCCAGTTAATTGCAGTTAGAGCTTTGTCAATCTACTAAGTATAGCTCCCAGGAAATACTTTTCAGAAGCGGTTAGTTAAGGAGGACAGGTTCTAGGCTATTCTGACGGCTTTAAGTGGATAGAAATTATTAAATAATCGCATTACGGTTTGGTTATCAAACGTGGGGGAGGTAATTCAATTTCTTGATAGATAAATTCATTGGAGAAATATTTCACAGGTTATTTATATTTTCTTTATTTAGGATGCAAAAATAACTCTCTCGGCAAAGGTTTAGGTTTGGTTAAAATGACGACGCACTAAAGTTACGAGAGTGCTATTTTTAAATTATTAGGACTTTTTAATTATTTTCTTTATGATTTAACAATAATCCATTCAAAAATTTTGCGATTTACAATTTTAATTATTTTTTGTTGGAAAATATTGCTTGCAATTGACATTTACTAGCTACTAAACTCTTAAGAGCAACAGCCCATAACTGGGCCAAGGCCTGCCACGCCAAATTCAGCTTTCATGACCAAGGGCTCTGGGGTGCTAGGCACTAACTACTATCACGCCAAAATTCAAATCCCCTACACTGTTAAAAAGTTCGGCACAAATTGCACCATAACCGTGGAACTTATTTGGTAACCTATTTGGAAACCTTATTGGAATTTATTTGGAAAGCGAATTCAAATTTTTTGTGGTAAACCCAAATTTTTATGCATCGCAAAAGTAGTGAATCAACGCTCCAAATAGTGGTGGCTACAGCAAATTTGAAAATGGAAGAAAAACTATTTTTAAAGACAAAGAGGTTTGATTTAAATAAAAAGGCAACAATTTTGCGTTTGAACCGTATGGATGGATAAATTCATAAATTGCAGTGATAAAATTGTAGTTCAATATTAAAAACTGCAATTTCATGCATGCACTAAATTTCACTACACATACAATGTATATGTGTGTCTGAGTGTATGTATCAATCGAATCCATGGCAGCATACAACCGTTGTTGCAAACCAAAGTTAAGGTAACAATAAAAATAAATAAAAAAAATCACTGGCTCCAGCGCAACAGATAAGCTTTGAACCCAAATGTACAATCTTTGCTACGCAATCTGATTTCCAACTGTAGGACGCTGTGAAAAATAACAAAAGAAAAAGTAAAAAGGAAAGCAAAATTGAAATTCTCCGCCATGTTGAAAGTCCGCAAAAATGGGCCGTTTGAAATAAACGGAATAAGAGGCAAAGTTGTGCGAGACGAAGGGAGAAATATATTCTTTTGCCTTCCAAATTTTCTGACATGGAGCGCAATCGAAATCTTATTTTGACACTCACATCCAGAGAGTTAAAGCCGCGACCGATGCTTTTTGCCAGGATGCTTGTCGAATATTCTTCTTATTTGCAGTCTGCATTTTGGCAGATAGGGTGGACAACCTTGTAATTCATATTTATTAACTGTATATTTGTGCAGTCACATTAAACATGTTCTTGTAAAATTCTGGTCATTAGATATAACGAAAAATATAAATTTTGCCAATATCAGAAAATTGCCTCAAAACAGTTATTACCTATGACGATATAATCCTACCACAATATATATTTTTAATATATATTTTATATACATCCAATATATATTTTAGGAATATTTAAGTTTAAAATAAATGCTAAATTTTCTGATGACCTCTCCAGTGGTAGTAACTTCGATGATGATTTCGCTTAGGCCCTAACTTCAAGCCTAACTATGGCTGTCTTTTACGGATTTGCTCACAATTTATTTAAATTACTTGGTGGCACTTTAACTATGATTCATTTAAGACAATATTAATTAGATGTTAAACAGCCTAGTATTGAGTGACAAAACATAAATTAATTAAATATTTATCTCCATAGCGTTAGTTGTCTTACTTATTCTTAATATTCCATTTATATATAACTCAAAATATGCTATTATACCGTTATATAATATGCTATTATACAGCTATATTACAGTTATTTTAAACCAACGCATCCATTTGCTGGTTTCCTTTGAAAGGGACCTCTTTGAAAACAAGACAGCAGAAATACTTCGTTCTTAAACAGCCTTCGTCTGATAATATGCATTTATGTATGACATCAGTGTTGCTTGGAACATTCACATGCGAAAAACCACAGGCCGAACAATACTGCCTTCAAAAAGATATCAATAAAAAAATATGGCTATTCCAGAAAATTCTTCTTAAGTCTTTCAACTGCTATTCACAAATGAATCAAATGTCCTGTCGTCAAGATTGTGTCTGGACAGCATCGACAAAAATACTATACAAAAGACCGATCCAGCTTTGGACTGTAGAAACGAATGTGATGCATGTCATTCGAAAAATAACAAAACTTACACAATTTACTTGACTGGGTGTCATATAGTGGCTTAGATGCATTTTTCTGAGTTAGCGTGAGTGTCACATATTTTATTTATGGAGATATTATAATATCGATATTTACTGCATATTCTTATGTTGTAATGAATGATTGCATTTGAAGGAAAATAAACCTATTCTAAAATATTTTTTTAAATATTTCTGTCAAAAGTTTTTTCAATTCAATTCAAATACAAAAGTTATTAATTAAAAAATAATTGACAGCGATATTTTAAACAAGGAATAAAAAGAAAATATGGGAAAGTCTTTTCTCAAAATGTCAAATCTCAGAAATTTATTATACGGATATTGCAAATGGTTCAAATAACTTAACGTTGATGAATTCACAAATAATGTATCTAAAAAGATATCTATAAATATCCATAAGGAATTTTTTATTGAAGTTTAACTAGACATAAAAATAACGATTTTTAAATAAATATAATTGCAGCATTTATCCACCCGCTATGGACTTTTGATAAATGTTATTCCACGATAAATTTTGTCAAGCGAATAAATATCCAGCTATAAAGCGTGTTTCCGGTCCCTAGAGAAAATTATGAATTTTGACAGTAATTTTTTTCGAAGGTACAGATATATGGTTCATTTTTCTAAATATGACATAAAGCAATGAGCTGTAACTAGGTTCGCAACTGGTAAGAATAATGCTTCAAAGTAGCAATTCCCCTGTTTTATTGTACAACAGGATTAAAATCAATAAGCAACTATCCATCATGCTGTTAGAAATGTCATTTCATGGCGGCATAAAACATGCAACTTTTTTTCCTCTGCCTTTTCCTGAGAGATTATAAAACTTGGCATCTTCCCAAGTTGTTGAAATACCCCAAGTTGGAAGACAAGCATTTTCCTTATTTAAAAATGGGAGTGAACCATGTTAAAGAAACAGGCAGTATGTCTGAGTTTTAGATTAAAAAAAGCCGATGTCCACTTATTTACCATCTTACAACAAAAAGGTAAAAATATTGAAATTTATCAATTTAATCTTATAAATTGTTTAATGCGTCTGAATAAAATGAATCAGGAATGTTTAGGTCAAATTATCTAGAGTCAAAGGAGGACTATTTGAATTAAGAATGGAGCCCATAGTTAATTTAGTAGAAAGAAAACTGTGTTCATGTTCACGCCTAATTAATGTTTAAATCTTTTCCGATAGGTATTAATATTTTGATGCTCATCAAATTAAATATGCAATATTTTACCAAAATTTTGTTTGATTCGAATATCCTTCAAATATGTAACATTAGTATAGTTACAAATTAATAAATATTATTTCAAGAAGTATTTTCCAAAACAAATCTTTAAAACAACCTATTAATAATTAGTTCGATAAGTTTAAGTTATTGCTAAAACTTATAATGCATACATGAACTAAAGCGATTATATTTATCTAAAATTAATTTAAGTATATCTACGTAATACATCACAAGTTTCCTAATACCCTAACTTCTAAATAACGTTATAATCTATCATTTAAGATGTTTCTTTATCAAACAAAGAGAAAAAGAAAATGTGAAGGATCAAAGAAAAAAAAATTCCAGGTGGCAGTGAAAGAGAATCTGTCTTATATTTTCATCAGACAATCTTTAGCTGAATGATAAGGCCAACCTAGTATCAACTTTAAATGACAAGCTGAATAATTGGATTGGGCTTCTGAAACGTTGGATGATAAGAATAGTCTAGCTTGCCTGAGGGAGCAACTGGGCAGGAATTTTATTGTGTTTCATTTAATTAAATAGTTAGACATAGAAAAAATTGTCGTTTGAGTTCAGTTAAGTTGACGTTTATTTACAGAGGAATTTTATTTATATCGAGTCAAGCAGATTTGTTATAAACTAACTATTATAAGTGATATTGAAAATTAGTAGTAATAACGGTAAGATTTATATTTTTAGATATGCCTTGCAAGAAACATGATTTAAAATAAAGTAATAATTAAAGTAAAATATTTTATTTATATCGACTACCATAAATGCCATAAACTAAAAATCTATACTATAAATTAGTAGTAGCATAAAAAAGAGCAAATGTGCGCATTTTTTATAGCTGTCTGATCATAAAAATACAAATTATTGTATTGTAAAGCCAGTCATCGTAAAAGTTGGTTGACAGATTTTGATTTGGTTGAATAAATGTCGCAGTAGAGCTATACGACTAAAACGGGACCTAGAGCAAAGGCTTTAAAGAGACAAAATACAAATTAAATAAGAAAATACTTACCCGTGGTGAATCTTGTAATTAAACCGGGTTAGAGAAAGAAGTATTAAGTTGGTCCCACTAGCTGCTTAGACACAGTAGTGAAACTTCGTCACAGTTTGCATTCTAAAGATGTCTGAAATAGAAAAGAATCATCAATACTATGTTGATAAATTCATCACACAATAATCATAAACATGCTTCGACACTTTCAGTTTCAGACATTAATAATAGTGATGTATTGTAAGACTTGAAACAAAATAACAATACTCAATAGTACGGTAATAGGGGTAGAAAAATCCGAAAACTTTTACTCGTTAAGGTCGTTGGCATTTACTGCCAAAAAATTTACTTTCCAATTTTATCTATAAAGCTAGCACTTAAATATTTCTAAACATTAATAGCAACCAATGACTGCAGATATTTTTTATTTGTCATATTTTAATTCTATAAGAGTACAGTTATCAACATCAACAGTGAAATTTTTTTTAACTTAGTTCACTCAATTCTTTAAAAAAAAAATCGAAAACGGGAAAATAATTCTTTCCCGTTTGAGGAAGACAGGGAAAAATTATACTTGGTAAAGCAATTTTTCCTAAGTAGATTGTTATAAATTTAAAACCTTCCAAATGGTAGTTGAAAGAATATCAGTAGTACATACTACTTCAATATCGAATAAGCTCGACTTCCTATTCATTGCAAACTGTCGCGATCTAAAACGGATAAGACACTTATTTATCTTGTTTTTCTCGTTGTTTATTCTGGTTTTTCCGTATATAAGGCAGCATCTAGGGTAGAAAAAATAAAGACCAGGGGATAAAAATAATAAGAAATAAACGCCTTCAATCGTTCTCTGTCATCGTTCAGGCTTTGGGCCCTTGATCGTAGAAAGTAAACTCGGCGGGGTTTTAAAAAGAACAGCTATCGCTGATTTATGTTATGAAATAATATTTTTATCAAACAAGCTGCATTGAGCATTTTTAGTCTGAAACATAAGCATGAATAAAGTATGTTTCATTGATTTCGGAGCAGTTTTGCTGAATATTTAAATCCTGATATACACGGTCAAACAAAATAAACGGATTTCTAAAACAAGAAAAAAAAATCATAATTGAAAAACATTTAAACCTTTCGTTGGTTACTGATTAATTTATTCAGATTATTAGACCATAAAAAATTAAAATAAATCACTTCAGTAATTTTCGTTATATTTTAAAAGATATTTTTTTTTCAACAGATGCAAATCACACTAAATAATATAGATAAATAATGACATTTATTGTTTTGAAATTGAATTTTTCCATTTGAGCCACGTAATTCTGAAACCCAGTTATAAGTCACGGTCAAAAAATGCTACCAAATCACTACGTATGTGGATTTTTGACAGAGTGGGACATTAACCCTTTCAGTCCCAATGACAATTTGGCGTCATCATTTTAGAATTTTTTCTGATCGTCTATAGAAATTTATAATATCAAAAAGCGCATCATTCGATTCTTCAAACTTTTTTCCATTAGAAAACATTTTTTATTAATCCCAATAGATGTTAGCCCTATTTTTTTTTTAAAAAATTATAATCACAAAAATGCTGATGCCAAATGGCATCACTGAGACTGAAAGGGTTAATGCTTTTTGCCTTTTATCATTACAAACAAAATAAGCTTCTACAAAAAATGTAATGATTTTAATTCAAAAGACAGATTTAATTTCACTTTTTTTTTTTCAATGTTACATTTAGTTTTAAAATTTCATTCAAATATTGCACCGCCGTCCATTCATGCGAGTTCAAAATAAGCAGATAAAAACTATCAAGCCATTCCATCTTCAACATCCCCTGTTCGGGCTACGTCTCCGTTTGGATTTACTAGATGTGCTGAGAAATCCCCCACGCTAGGCCTCAGGTGACTTGGAATAAATGAGAATTTGCGGATCCTCCAGCCCACCCACCCCTGAAAGGAATAAATAAATAGAAAATAAACAAATAAACAAACAAATGAAAGATGGCGTGACAAGGGACGGGTATGTGTGTCCAATGACGTTGCTGTCGGGATTTATGGGAAAGGAATTCAAAGGCGTGCTTGTTACACGATGCCAGAGTCGTTATCGTTGGTGGATGCCTTGCTTTGCTGCCATCAAACAGGCCAAAATGATGGAGGGTATCCTGTCGCTTCAAGTAGGAACGTTTTTGCGATTTTCTAGTTTGTCGTCTTGTACCATAAACTGCATGACATTTTTCATGCATTAGGATAAAAGACAATTTGGCAAATGTGATTGTTCTTTTTTTTAAGTTGTCAATCAGTAATTAAATGAAGAGTACACGGGAATAACCGATTGATTTATTAGGCGGACGCACACATTGTCTGCTTGGCTGACATTGGCGGCAGAAAACCGGTTTCTCTCTTTCTTCTTCGCTTGGTCCAAGCGTCGGGATCGTCAATCGCCTGAATCTTGGTAGCTAGGAACCACAGAGATAGTCGTTAAAGTATTAGAGTGGTAGATCACGTGATCTACAACGCTGGCTTCATTGGGACTTTTCTGGGAGCTCCTTGCGCGTCCAGTCGTTAGCATTTTAGGTCACGTGATCTGCCACTCTACTACTTTAACTAATATCTCTGTGGTAGGAACTGGTTTCCTTATACAAGTTTAGGCGATCACTCGCTACCATCGCCAAAGTTTCCTTACCTACAAAATCAATCGGTTTTTCCCGTGTAGGGGAAGGTGCCGAGGTTTGGGACAGATTTAGATTTTTAATTTTAGTACTTTTTTATAAACCGATTATTTAAAAGTTTTCAGGTATTCTCCTTTAACAAAATCTTGCCTATACTAAGGTATTTTTTTTAAAAAAATTTCTTTAATATTTAACCCCACAGGTACGATGTCTCCAGGTACATCCACTGTCCACAGGTACAACTTCAGTGATGTACCTGGGGACAAGGCACGATGTACCTGAGGACATTGTTCCAAATGGGCTAGAACACAATTATGTCGCACAAATAAGAAGTCAAATACATTTTTGGACGTCGTATAGAATAACATCTTTACATTTTTCTAAAAAAAAAGTCGAACTGTTCCTTTTTCTTAATTTAAAATGTATTTCTAAATACGTTTTATATACAATTAACGAATACTTTTTTTTATTTAAATGCTTTTTTATTTATAAAAAACTAATAAATGTAATCCCCAAGACTTGGAAATAGAGTAAGTTTGTTGTAATTTTAAATAGTAGTTTTATTTTTTAATAACATAATTTGCAAATTTGCAAGATAACTTATAAGCCAAAATTATTAATAATAATTCAATCTACCCAAGATTATAACCATCAAAAAGACGTAGGAAAAGAACTGTTGTCCTCTTCTTGTGGCTTGGCTAACAACATTTGGTGCTGGAAGTTTTGGAATTGCATCACCTCTATTGAGTTAAAATTTTTCAGTATATTTTTCAGTTTTCGTAAATATGTATTAGAATTTTCAATATTTTTTATGTATTCTATATTAAATTCATTACCCTGAATTTCAATAATATTGGCCAAGTTATATTTGACAGATGTTTTCCCCAGAAAACTCACTAAAACAAAGTCCCCTACTTGAAGTCCATCATTATTTGTTGATTAATTATGCAAATTTAGTGTCAAATCATTTTCAAATATTTATGTTTGAATTAAGAGTCGAGTTCCATCCTTCCATTCAACATCCTTCAAATGTATATTTGCTTTATTTTTACTTGGAGCCGACTTTTTGCTTTTGGTCGTTTTCTGTTTAACTTCTGTATTATCGGTTAAAATGAGATTTTCCTTTCTGCCTCTCTTGGTTTGTTTTCGTAGAAGGTGTTTTGAAAGTGGGGGCAAATTTCTTCGAGATATACAGAAGAGCAGGTCTGTGGCCTCTGATCAGAACTTAAGGACATTTGAAAAATCAGAGAAACAGTAATAGGCACAGTAAACAACAATTTGCAGTGCAGCAGAAAAATTGGTTGTACCTAGAGACGTCCCTAGGTACAACCTAAATACTGTCCCAAGGAACAGCACATCGGGTATTTTTTTAAAACGCATTGTAATAAGAAAGTGTTAAGTTTTGAAAAACACAAATAGGATTAAAAATAACTTCGAACATGGCTTATTAAGTAGTACTAAGAAGAGCCGACAAGAAGATTAAACCGACACGTAATACAAAATATAAAATGATAGTAAAAGTTACTCGAGATGTGTGAAATCAATAAATCCTGTTTATTATGCCTCCATTAGCTTTCGGCGACCCTTCTTTAACAAGAGAAGATAAAGTTTTGTTAGTAGTGTTGCCACTAAAAATACAGGATTTTTTCGATTTCCCTAAAACGAGTTATTACCCATGTCCCCAGGTACAACTGTCCCAAAGCTGAGCACTTTCCCCTACTCTTCAAATATCTTGTTGATTCTAGTTGAACCATTGAACGATTAAGGGACTTCTAGTTTTGGTGTCATGGACCATAAATGTGATGTCACTATTGTGATTTTGGTTATAAAACAATTCAATACATGCGGATAATTTTACTGCGTTAATAAATTACTGATCAGTGATTAGATATCAAAGCGCTTCAAGTTGGAGCATTTTAGAATATTCTAGTACGGTGTCTTGTGTCATAAACCGTTCTGTTCATGACTAGTAACAACCGAGGTTAAACCGGGAAACTATAGTTTTAATAATAAAGTTACTAATCAGTAATTATGTATCCTGTCGTTACGTGTTGGGCTATAAAACGTTGAGGAACCTTCTCATTTGACTACCATTGCAAAATTGACTAGATAAATAATCTGATCATTAAAAAAAAATATAGACTAGATTGTAATAAACTTGTCTATTAATTCCGTGATTGGGTTGTCTGCCTTTAAGTGGAGCTAAATTAGGGAGGATATGATGCAACGTTCAGTATATTGTAAGATTTTATAATTTTGAAAGCATACTTCAATTTGTAAAAAATTATGTATTTTTGATTTTAAAAAAAGTAACTTGGAACTCGAGAAGTTTTGTTTCAGATAATTAGTCAGAATTGCCATTTTTACAATTGCGATAATCTTTTTTAATACAAGTTTGGTTTGTTATGGCAGCAATAGTAAGACACTTGAAATATTAAACAATTTAAACGTTTTCCATTTAATTTTTTTTTTCAAATGAGAAGTAATGCTTCGAAATAGGATTAAGCGAAAATTCCCAATTTAAACAAACTATTTCCGGTTCCAATTAAATGAACAAACTGTTTTAGATTAGGATTAAACTGCAGTGCCTCTTTTCCAAAGACATGGAATAAAACTGAAAAAGTAAACTTCTAAAGAATAATTAAGAATCGTGGTGGTGGTGGCAGCTTGCAAAGGACAAATTAGTTGTTGCTCCAGCGAAATTCAACATAGATAGTTGCTACAGCTGCGGATAAACAGCTGTTAACAGGGAAGGAATGAAGTAAAGTTGTAGCTGCTGCGGTGTTTTTATGGGTTGCATTCAGTTTTCACTTGTTTCTTAAACCATTGGTAAATGAGGAGATTAGTCTAACAATGCGACAAATTCATTTAACCCTACTTCGAAAAAAAATATTAAAACACTGATTAAAATGGACAAATACTTAAAAGCTACTTAACGCTTGGGAGAACACGTTAAAACAATGAACAGGACTTCTAACTGGATAGATAATTGATATTTTTTAAAAACAATATTAACTTTATTTGCAAAAATATTTTTAATAGATATAAATAAACACTGAGTTTTGTTCAAAACAGCAATCAGATAACTAATACTTATGTTCATACATTAAGCCACAAAAACAGTAAATATTAAAATATTTAAATGTGCTTTGCATAATTTAATGATCATTTTCCATAATATATGCATTGAAAAAAATTTGACTCATTTGTACATATTAATATTAAATGAGAATGAATGTAGATATTTTTGGAATTGGAATTACTGAAATAATCTCAAGCGTATATTGTAAGGTTAAACTCCACCGTTCAATTATGCAAATAGGACCACGCTAACAGTTATGGTTTAACAATTTCTAAATGATTTTCAACACCCTAATCAAGAACAGAATGGTTCCGTAACTCGCGTCTAACAAGCCCAGGGCTACTTGGTTCCAAACTCGTGGTATGCAAATATACCTCAAAATCTAACTTTCATTTAGGCGCCTGGAAATGCTGGATGCGAAGTCGGAGGCATAATTTAAACGACAATGTAAATTAATCATTAAGTCTAATATAGATGCAACAAGACTTTAACAATTGAATGAAGTCTTGGAAACATGAACCTTTAAGAATTAAATGACAATCCAAGATTGAGAGATATTTGAATCAATAGCTACAGCATGTTTAATAGTTGTGATTCAATGAAATTTGATGACAAACTGAACTGTTAAATTGAAACCCTTTACTATCTAAACTAGAACTGAATAATTACTAGTTAGCATTGTATATATACAAATAACACCAAATATTAAAATAACAATAGTTCTTTTGTGAAATTAAATTCCTCTACTAAGCAAGTTTCTATAGTTTGTTTTATCATATTTATATTGTTTACTACGCAAATAATACTCTCAAAGTTTAAACTAAATAATCCTTTGAATATAAAGGGGGTATTTGGACCAAAATCGTAGGTATGTTGTTACCGTTAGACACAAACTAATAAACATTTGTTTTTAAATCTTACAAATCACAAACGAACTAATCCGAATACAAAATCCGCTTACGATTTCACATAACGTACATTTCCAAACGGCGAATTTCGGCCGAGAAATCAGCTTACTAAAAACAAACAAAATACTTTAATGTCTATTTGGGTTTCCCATATCTTTTTATTGGCGTCAATAGTGTTTTTTATGGCCTCCTTCCTGCTTCTGTGTCCTCCTCCAAGACTGATTATAAAATTATACAGCACCTTCCCTGCATTACTCGAAGATTGGTAGGCAGTTCTGTCGACAGCGGGGATTGCCGAATATGTTTAAAAGGGGAAACTTCAACTCAGTTTTAAAGTGACTCATGCTACAATTACTTGCAGTTTAGGTGCTGGGGAGCCCAGTCGGTTAAGCACTCGCTTAGCATGCGGAAGGTCCCAGGTTCGGGTCCGGGCATCGCCAAAATAGCTGCCGACCTATAAACGGCCCGTGCAGCCAAAAATGTCCGACGAATAATACCCCGTGTAAGGGAGTGCACGTTAAATATCCTTCAAAGTCCTAACGCTGCGTACGATGTCGCCCTTAACGGTTGCGTTGGGTGCCTATTCAGGTGTTGGCTCGTCACCTGACTGTGGTTCTAAAATTCGACGCCCGTCGACAATAGCCCTCGTGTAGCTCTAGTGCGACGATAATTCAAACCTAACCTATCTTGCAGTTTATCAGTGGTATGTGCCATTTCTTGTTTTGCTGAAGTTGCTATAGATGTATTTTTTGATTCAAAGATTAGCTGATTGATTTCATTTGAGATTCTTATCAAAATCATAGGTATGGATACTTTAAACACTTATTATTATAGTAAATTGAGAAAATATGTTAATATACATTTACGTACAAAATATGTAACATATATCAGTATATTACACACAATCTTAGTTTAGTTATCGTTATAAGTGAAATTAGTGAATTGAATGTAAATGTTCTTATGAGATTTGAATATTAAAACTAACATAAAATCTTAATACTTCTTATTTTCCAGTTAAAAGTGCATTTTAAAAGTAAAATACTTCAATCAATAAGACAAGAAGAGAACATACAACTCTTCATAAAGCAAACAGAGTAAAAAATTTTAAAAATATTTAAACAAAAATTGGTTTATGAACATATTTTGAAACCATAAATATTTTTCATAAATTAGTTTGAAATTATATTCTAATTATATCAAATTAACAGTGTTTCAACAGGAAATTTGTGTCATACAGTGACAGAAACCCAAAATTGTATTTTCACATCAAAAGTTAACTGCAATATTAAAATCCTACGCTAGATCATTTTATTTCATATAATCAGGACATTTTAAACGTTCTATTCAAAGTGAACACAAAAGCAGTACCTACAAACGTGGCTTTATGAATGGAAGACGGAATTCTGGTTATTCGAATTGTCAATAAACTTTGAAATGTAATATAACCCGAGAAATGCGTCGTTTCAATTGCAAGGAAACGAAGGGCTTCTTTCTATTTAACTATTCAATACCTCAACCAACATATAGGACCAAATAATATATATTGTAGGTTAAATTTATGGGAACCGGTCATTTGATTACTTTCAAGGATTAAACACTTCCAGAGACTGGAATTGTTCTATAGAATTTAAGCATAAAGTTCTATTTCGTATTGCATACATTTAAAGAACTCTAAGCTATTTTTAAAAATTTATATGCCTATATAGGGGGTTATTACTCCTTCATTACTCATTCACTCAAACTTTCCTACAGCGTTCAATTTTATTCGCTTTTTTTTAAAAAAATGTTCTATAGTATATCAATATAACAAGTATAATAGAATTATTTATATTTTTCACGCATTCGCATCTAATTAACATGTGATATTCTAATTACAGTGATTATGAAGGCTTCAAAATTAAGTTTCAATCATAAAATTCAACAAATTTAAGAAATTATGAACACAAATAAAAATCTCGAAATGCACAACGTTTGATTCAATTGCTACAAAATAAAGGACTTAGATCGTTACAAATGCAAACCAGAGGGCGGTTAGATTGCCAAACCAATGTAAAAGGAGTAAACTGCAACTTTCTATTCTTTTCAAAAAATGCAGATAAATAGTTCGATTCAAACTCGAGAAACTGTTATAGAAAGAAACTTTCAAAACCAGGGAAGAATTTTTTTTTTTACAAAACAGCACCTATGCATTCGGCAAAAGATTGAATTCTTCCGTCATAAATAAAATGCAACGGTTCTTAAACTTCTGTGTATATCTATATACAAAAAATATTTTGACTTGTTATATTAGACAGAGAAAAATATTTTGATACCAGAACCAAAAAAAAATTAGTGAAAAATGTTATTCTATCATTTCACATTCAAATTCTTTCCACAGTTGGCAACATATACATTTTGAAAAAGCTAAAATAATAAATCCGCTTAAATTTATTCAAGTGGATAACAATAGGCGATATAGGATTCAGATATTTCGAGATATATATTTCAATAAAATGCCTTAATTAAAACACATTTTTTTCAAACAATATCATATTTTAAAGATAATTTTAAAGTAAAGTTTCAAATCAAAAGGCATTGGGACGATAATTATAAAAATACAATATGACACCCATATATAACCGTAATATATCTTTTATTACATTCAATACATTTAAAATATTATGTGTTAAACATTGTCTGATAGTCAATTTAACTGGTATTTGCGTTACATTAAACATAAATGATTTTACTAAAACTGATATTTTACAAGCGAAATAATAATTCTAGTAAGCGATTTTAATAATTCTTAAAACACGGAGGCATAAGTAGCATGTTTAAGCAACACTTAGGCTGAATGATTTGCTTATAGCATACTTTTATTAATTTACCAATTAACCAACCACGCTACACTATAATATGAAATTAAATCACTCAATTATAAGGAATCCATATCATTCGCTTACATTATAAAAGCTAAAGAATTTTTCGAATGCACGAATTTTTGTTTCTCATTATCATCAATTCCAATTGACTATAATGACTTTAATTATTCCACAATAAAAATTAAGTGAAAAAAAACCCATTAATTATGCGATTCGTGAGTTTAAGTCTTTCATAGTTGGTATTAATTACAATTTAAGATTAGTTTTCCCAAGGGCCTAAAATGTTTGAATGAATAATTAATATATGAATGTGATAGAAATTAATAATCGTAATAGTCAGTTTTATGTAATAATACATTTAAGTTCTTTGACTTGTTTGAAAAATGTTTTTTTACTAATATTTTAAAAATAAAATTTTATTAGTAAGAAATATTCAATAATAATGACGGCATTCATACGTTTTATAATACGTCTTATACTGTGTGGACAAGATTTGTATTTAACAAAGTTTAGTAGCTATAAATAATCCACACTTGCATTTTCATGCCTCTAATCATGTGTAAAATTTAAATAAAGTGAAGCAATTGTAAGTTTCTCTGTTCCAAATAATAAAAAATGTAAAATTAATTTAAGGACATATTTACTTTACGATATTGTAACTTCATCTTGCATTCATAATATCATGTTCCTTTAAAAAGAAAAAAAAAATCTTGTATGACATGAGCTCGTGAAACCTCAAATGAAATTAAAACCACAAAGGATTAAAAAACTTTAAAAAAAATAAAGCTAATTCTTAAATGTTAGGGGGGAAAAAACTCAAATTTCACATGGTATCTACATTTTACGTTAACTGTCGTAAATATTTAACGAAATAAAACATTTTTTTTACACCTACACGTACCAAGATTTTTTTTTATATAAAAGTGTATTTTTTTATTGTTCAAGTCTGCTATACAAGATCGACATATTTGAAGCTTTTTATTATTAAATATTGGGAGTAATGAAAAAATATATTATTATTGCTTGAACTTATTTTATGTCTACAAAAGTTTTTGATGCATTAGAAAAATTGTTTTAAATAGTCAAAGAAAAATTATACAGAATGTATTTTTTACCTTATGATTTTGAGGAGAAAAATTAGGTTTATTTATTAAGTTTTATTCAGTGATAATTATTAAGTTTTACTTAGTGATAGCAAATGTTGTATCATTGTAACGCTAAAATGTTTTCGGTGCATTAGTTATATAACAAATGAGAATAGCAAAATTCTTTAAATAAATTGTATTTTGTAAAATCTTAATAGATTTTTATTACTTTAATTTTATATATTTTCATGTAGAAATTAATTAAGAAAATAACAGATTAGAAAAAATATAAAGGTTGTTTCTGAAAGACTTAATATTTTGACCAGTTTAAAAATATTTTTGTTCTCAATTATTTGGTTTTATTAATAAATTCTTCACTTCACAGTAAGCTTATAAGAATTATCAATGAGAAAGATTCAAAATACAACGTCTAAAAATTTTCCGATTTTGCTGCCAGATAATCTATATGATTTTAGAAAGTGTGAGTCCTGTACAACTTATCTTTAATATTTTATGATAATGTTACTGAAGACTTACATAAAGACAATATGGTTGTTGTTATTTACATCGATTTCCAAAAGGAGTTTCATAAAGTTCCACATGAAGCTCTCTTAAGATGAAAAGATTTGGTGAAGTTATCGATTAAATTGAAAGTTAAAGAAATCATGCTTTAAAAGAGACGAAAGAAAACATTTTTATAATAGAGTTATCATTGAGTGACATGCACTACCAGATTATGTCGTGCATTCAAAGAGAGTAGACGAATTCAAGAATAATCTTGATAGTTATTGTAAGCTTTTGAACCAATCTAGCTAGGCATCTGGTCTCTTGCAGGTTTTGCGGGTCAATTTTTGTATTTGAAAGTAAATTAATTCCAAAATTGTGGTTTTCAAGAACTGTTTTAGAAACTGAAAAAGTTAAGATTTGCAATTGCTCAATGATATTTTGTAAGTGCACGATTCCTATAGAAAATAAGACCGAACACTTCCTATAGAAATGATAGCTGAGGGCTTGCCGAATGGGTTTGATAGTTAGAAGTGAGGGGCTTTAACGTGGAAAGGTTTTTAACGTTAGGTTTGCTAGGAAAAGTTTTTAATGGTCTTTTTAATAGTTGAATTATATGGTAATATATGCCTTTCAAATGATAACGATAAGTATATCAGCTCTCCAAACATAGCTGACGCTACCCTGTTTTTGGTAGCGCATTGTCATCCTCCTGCTGTTAGCTTCATTGTCACAAAGTTGAAAATGACTGCGTATGTTCTGATCTAAGGAATAAAGTGTTATTTTGGTAAATGAAGAATGTGTCCTTGTCATTTCCTGATCGGCTATTTTACTAAATTAGAGTAGTTAAGCTATTAAATAATAAGAATCAATAACAGATAACACTGTCACAAATTTAAAAATATGAAATTATTTTCCTTTAAATACAAAACGCTTAAATAAAATACTAATATCACAAAATAATCAAGTAACATTCAGACAGAATGTACGTTTTTTTTTTTTTTTTTTTATTATGCAAGTAGGAAACAGCCCCACAAACCCGAACTCCTAGGAAAAATCAGGGACCCGATGTCGCACTTCCATCGTGACACATTTTAATCTAAATTTCCAAAGATTCAGAAAAAAATGAGGGGAGAATCATCCATTATATTTCTTTTCGTATAAAATATCTTTCTAATCTTTTAGTTTCGGGGTGGAAAGTGAGATCGAAAAAAAAAAAACTTTTTCCTAAATTAAAAGAAAAATTACGACCCCTTCGTGGGCAGAAGACGGCAGGAAGCTGAAAACTTGTCGGAAGTATATGATTTGTAACTGGAGAAAACGGAAGCATCCATTAGGTAGAGTTAGAAAGAAAGTTGATCCATGTCTGTGACATGTTTGCTGAAGAGAGGCCAAGACAAGAAGTTTTTTTTGAAAAAAATATACAAAACAAATAAGGGAATAAAATAAGACAGGTAGTTTGATTGAACGTAATGAACTGCAAACTACCCCGGTGGAGGAACTTAATAAAAGAAATAAAAAAGACGGAAAGGATGGAGGCATAAAAAAAATGGGGAAAGAAAAAAAATCTGTCAAAATGTAAAGCCTCATCTTTCGTTGGGCATACCGCTTCCGTGCCAATAGCTGGAGATTAAAAAATAGCGATTTCTTAGAAAATGGAAAAGGGGACGCGTATTAGAGAAGAAATATATAAAAAAATGAAGAAAAAGTGTCATTGATGAACAGTACATTCCCTGAGGCATTTCACAGAAGCTAAAGGTAAAAAAATGTAAGGCATGGAAGGCCCCAAAGGCCCGTTAAAATTCAAACGGGCGATTTAAAGAATTCCCAGTGAGAATTTGCGAAAGAGCACCTTATAGAAAATAATGGTGTTTGCTTAAGGTTAACAAGCAGTGGTCGATGGGAGTATTTGCATTTGAATCCGAGGCACTTTAATGAGGGAAACAGCATCTTTGAGATTAAGGCAATCAAAAACGAATTTTGCTAAGGGTAAATACGAGTAGTCTGGTATAAACTGCTATCGAGGCACAAATTAGAACTTAGAGTATTTATTCATGAAGGGGTTTATATTTAATTTTCTTTTTTTTTTGCTTGCATTATGACTTTTTTTTTTTTGGGGGGGGGATAAGCTTTAACTTTATAGGTCTCTAGATGTTTATATTTCTTCGTAAATAAATATTCTTACATAGCACTATTAAAAGCAAAGATTTGCAAAATAAATGCAATTAGTTTTGTGTTTAAAAATGCATACGCTTTAAGTTTTTCAAATATAAAATAAAAATGAGAAATAGCGTTCAAATTGACGTTAACAAATCCAGTGAATTATTTTACTATAAAAATTACTATATAAATAATAAAGATCATTTTATTATAACCATTACTGAAAAGAATACTAAGACAATACTAAGACACAATTTATTATATTTTATCGATTAGGTAGTGCTTATTTTTTATGAATGAAAGGAGAATAATGAGCCTTTAATCTATGTGTTACATTATACATTCTTGGATTATGTGATTTTTAAATTTTTACACATCATCATCAGATGATTCACCTATTGTTCTGACTATCCGAGTTTGGGGTTGGACGTATATTAGTAGGTGTTAAATTTTTTGGGTATCAAACATCCATACAAAAGTTTGGAAATTTATAAAAAAGCTTTAAAAAATGCAAATTTTGAAAAATCTCACTTGATATTGTGAATGGGGTCGAGCCATATATCTCGAAATATCACCAGGGGGTGGAGTGGGTCGCATCACATGATTTATAGACGACCCCTTAAGGTGAAAAAAACCCTTCCAGATCACAAATTGGCTGGTTTCTTGAGAGATGAAATCGATCTGCAAAATGTCTCCCACACATGATGCCAACCACGTTCAACAAGGCAAAGAAGTCAATGGCCAAACCCTTTGTGTGGCCAAGGAAATGTCAATCAGGAGAGTTTGTTGCTTTTTGCCTCTTTATTTCATTCAGTCCCTTTGCTTTCTTTTATTTCTCTGGCGTAGCGTTTCAAGGTGAGAACCAGCCAGGAATGGGGAGACAGCACTTAGGCCCGATAGGAGCCACCCATAAGTGCAGCTTTTGTAAATAATTGCGCAGAATGCGCTGCTCGGCCATTAAACATAGTGGCGGTATATGCGACTATAAGAGGGATAGTGGTACAACTAATTAAAATAAACGTTTTCAGCTTAAGTCAAGACAATTGATGAAAATACTTAATACATAGGATTGGTAATACTGTTGCGATAGTTGATTTAGTGGTATTTTATTGTTAAATGACCATGGGTGTGTAATTTTAGATGTTCATAAAAAATTTAAGTAATTCTCTTCCATTTTCTTTTACTCGCGCTTTGATAGATAGGCCACTTTTCCACGTGAGGTTCTATATGTGGAGTCAGATTGGACGGCACCGAAAAAGAAAAGGCATTTAGGAGGACATGGTTTTTAAGAGGTAGTATAAATGACATGGGATGTCGTTTGGTCCGTTAGGTTGGAATCAGAAAAAGAGTCCAATAACTCGTGCATCTTTGCATTTTGTGCTGCTTTTATATGGTATATAAAAAGTTTTATAAAGAACTAAATGGGTGTTTCCGTTGTTTATAATTTGTTCGAAATATTATCTTTTAGTAAAAATGTATTGTATTTTAATTTGTTTTTCCGAATTGTTAAAGAACCATTCCTCTAAATAACAACAACAAAAATTAATAAAAATGTCGAAAAAAAATTATTTTCTATTCAACTATGTATAAAAACCATTATTTTCGGTATTTTGTTTTTCAAATAGAGGAACAATTCAATTACTCAAATGAAAAAAGGTAGAAAATTTATATTTGTTCAAAATAAAAATAGCCTTAAGGCTTAAAATAATAAGTGCTGAAATACCCAAACAACTAATAAACATAACTAAATATATTTTCCTTATCATTTATATGACATAAAATATTATGAAATCACTACAATAATAGATTTCATAACGTTTTTTGTCCAATCCATTTTACCGAAATCCGGACAATCCTTTCGAATTCATTTGCGTGAAGAAAAAAACGTTATGTAATAAAATAACTTGAACAAATGGCAATGACATGCATACGTAATAAAACAGCGCGGTACAGAGAAACTAAATAGCACCTACCACTGCCATAAACACCCTGAGGTCATAAAAAATGATTTTTCGAAACAGATAAAGGGACTGAAACCTCCCTTGAATTTCTGTCTTTCGTTTCATCAATGGATTCACAAATCATATGAAAAGACAAGGATTAGTATCAAATATTTGCGCAATTTAGCTCCCTAGGCGGGGTCTTAATGCTCCCGTTTGAAGTTGACATGTCAAATGGAAACACAACTAGTTATTTTCCACCTGTTCTTCTGATGCACAGATAACATTTAAAACGCACATTTTATTCATGCTGCCCTAGTCTCTATCTTTTTTATCCATTATATACATTTTTTTTTCTATTTTGCAGGTTATTAAGGAAATCAGTGTTTATTTTATGAGTTCGTTATATATAGGCGAAATATTTAAAGAATACTATAGGATACTCAGAAAATATCTTCAACTTTGAGCATGATACATGAGAAGTTGATGAAGTAAGCAAAGTAGATTGGCGAGAATAATATTTGCTCTAATAACCTTCGTTGTTTTCTTCATCAATATTTTCATACTACAAGATATTTCATTGTAGAGCATCCTCTTTCTAAAAACAGCTATTAAATCTTAAAACAAGGTTTAACATGCGGTTTAAAGCCAAACGGAAGACCAAAGACGAAATACTGTTTTTAAACTTCTTTGCTTGAAAACATTGAAAGGTGGGGGTTTAGACAAGAAAGCTGCTACTTTACACTAAAACAGCTCTTGGGGAAAAAAAATATTAAAAATGAACAGCTGACAACGATTCTTAGAATATAATCCAAACATTACACATTTACTTTGAAGTACATTCGTCGCTAAGTGCCATAGCATCGCTACTACTAGGTTTTCTTTTTAAGTGGGTAGGCTTTTGCAATCGGATTTGTTGTGGTATTCTTACTTCGACGAATCCCCCAGATTGGCGAACGTGCATCCAGAAAATATTTACGACGCGTGTAAATATTTATCCATAACCGTTTTCTTCTCCCCGAGCGAACTTTATTTTTTTCATTTTCTTCAAAGAGTAGATCTCTCGCGATTTTGTTCCAGAAGGATTACTAGACTAGTGTTTGCAGCAGCTACTACACGAGAGCAGGATTGTAATAGTGGTATAGTACAGGTAGGCGCTGTTCAATGATTGTGTATCATGTAATGTATTGGAAGGACGAATTTAAAGTGACTTTTTGAAGGTTGTATAGGTGTAATGAAATATTACTACTTATCAAATGATATTACACGATTTATTGCTATTTAAAAGCTATAGTTTCCTCACACTGATGTAGGATGTTTTATTTTAACAATGATTTTATTTTATTTATGTACATTAATAGGTTTTTTTTTTAAATTTCCCTATATGCTTATAATAGGCATTTGTGAAAACCTTTGTTTTGATGTGCATGAGACAAGCTAAAACAGAATTTGATAATTTACAAATTTGCTGTTTCATTAGAATGGATAATTTTACAACCATTAAAGTGATTTTACACGTTATATAAATTTATTATTTAATAGCTGATATAACTCATTTTTAATAAGTTTGAAAAGCGTGATACGATTGGGTTTGATTATGATTTTAAATAAGATATATATGCTAGACAATTGAATTGTTTTAATGTTTGGAAATAAGGATAAATGCATTTAACATCAGATTTGGACCACTAT
This sequence comes from Hylyphantes graminicola, assembly GCA_023701765.1. Taxonomy (NCBI): domain Eukaryota; kingdom Metazoa; phylum Arthropoda; class Arachnida; order Araneae; family Linyphiidae; genus Hylyphantes; species Hylyphantes graminicola. Next base: position 12,310,615 of record CM043123.1, read on the forward strand.
TGAAATAAGGCTTTTGGGTATTATCGGGAAATGTGCGAAAGAAAAAGACAAATGTGTGGTGAAAGATAGGAGTTTCAGAAACTGGAAATATATTTTGTCTAAACCGTGTTCAACAGAAAAAGATAGAGCTAAGAAAGTTGTTTTGAAAGAAAAGAAAATAAAGGCTCAAGGTAGAAAATATTTAAAGGCATTAAACTAACGAAACTATTTGGCATACAAATCATATTTCGATCAAATATATGGACCAATTTCAAGTAAAAACTATTACATTTAGTTTTAAAAGGATTCAAATTACAAGACCATTTTTTCTCTACGACAAAGACACCTAAAATTTTTAACCATTCAATCAATCAAAAAGAAACATTCATAAATTGAATTATTGCTTTTGAGTTACACTGTTTCCTTTTGATTGCGAATGAAAATTTTTAGATCAGAGCTGCTTTGCATTACGATATAATCAATTTTTATTCAGTAATAATATGGACAACATCTCCAGGATAACCAAATGTTATGTTTAACCAGTAAAAAATTACCATAACAGATCATATACTATAATTTCGGTAATGCTCATTTCTGACATTAACCTTAATATTATTTACCTAATCAACCATACAAAATTATACCATTTAACGAAGCAATAACAAATTAACACGATCTATTACGAATAAAACCTTATACTATTTTGATTTAGCGAACAAGATCAAATAAGAATGTTAGTTTTGGGCTAAACCAACAGCCATCGACCAAGAGAAAAGAAACCTAATTGCAATTGTATCCAGATCATTGTCTTCTAAAAAAGTTTAGCTAACCCTAACATTGCAAATTTCTTTTTCTTTTATAGCATTTATGTCTGCATCAGAACTGACCGCAGATTAGCAGTACATCTACCGTGGCGCCAGAAACCATCATCCGTATGACCGCGTCTGCGTATTAATCCTTTCTAAAGGGAATAATGTATCTTGGTTTGATGAACTTATTTATTACATTGCCGATTTATGGGGAATCGGTTAAAAGCATCATTTTAATTTATATGGGTGATATGTCGGGAGAATATTAACCTTGGCAAGTATGCATCATTTTTATTCTATTTTTTGGTTGAATTAACTACCCACTAAATGAAGGCTATTAGCGCCGGGTATCGTAATTTGAAATCGCGGTCAAGTGACGTGGCTGATATCTCCACTGGTACCAAATGCAACTTTAGAACTCCACAAATTTAACGAGTACGTTTATCCCAGTGTTCTCGGAGTATATTTTTGTTGTGTTTTGACTGCAGTTTCTGTTTGCAGTATTGGCAACTGGGAATACAATCGACGTCAACAGATGCTCGACCGTTGACAATAGCATTATGTCTATTACTATACCAATTGGACAACCCCGGTCCATTGTTTTCTATAAGACAATGGTATTCTCTGTACAGGATTATAATAAATATAATTAATTCTTGATACAAGCCTGGGTAAATATTAGCTTTTGGGAAATATTTAAATCTGTAATTGCTTAATGATTTGTTTTAAACACAAAAATTTAAATCTAATGTATAAAATGCAATTTTAAACAAACAAAAACTCTCAGATACCCAAGAAAGACCCTAACCTGTCTTAAGAGTTAAATTTTCTTTTCGGATTTTTTTTTCTTTTTCAACAGCTCAATACTGAATTGTGCATAGTGCATCATAAAAATATAGTTCTTATCTAGGCGTAACGTATTTACATTTCTAATATAATTTTTAACTTGTTACAATAAAAACGTTCTACATCAAAATTACAGTATGTATGATTATCACTCTTTCTTCAAAAGTCTCAACAAAATGTAACTTAATAAGAAATTGTTCTTTAAAAGTTCAAAATCACACACGTAACCCAACGCCAACGCTCGTCAAAATCCTTAAATTGGCCCTTTATTTCCGAAAAACTTTATTAACTCAATTCCTTCAAAATCATACACAACAAAATTCGCCTTCAAAAACACTGACCTGTTCATTTAAGAATTGAACCAACAGCAAACTCAAGACAAATTCTCTGAGACTAAAAGTCCGATTGGCTACTCGAGGAAAAATGGAAGTATTGAGTGATGGGCAAGAGAGGTTTTGGCAAATGGCTCTTTCACCCTATTAGAGTAAGTGACGTCAGATGAATTTAGTCAGGGTGGGAGGATGTGAAGGAAATATCACTGTACTAGTTTGGACTTGTTTTTTTAATAAAAAGAACTTAATGTTCTCAGATTTTAACCCCTTAACGATCGTACATTTTTTGGTTATTAAAGTGCCTGATTTTTTACAGAAATTATGAGTGTTAACAGTATATATATTCATTTTATTTTTTATTTTTTATTAACTAGAAATTTTAAAAAAAATAGTAAAATAAGAACCAATTTAATTAGTTTCAATTTTATTGATGTGTTTCTACTGAACACCCCAGCCCGGAAATATCATAGGAGCGTGAAGGAGTGGGTTAAGAGGGACTGTCAGTCCTATACACGTAATGCTTTATTTTTCAAATCATAGTTTCTTGAAAAGTATTTTTTAAACGTATGATCTGTTTGCACCAGATACGCAAATAGGGATGAAAGGCAATTTAAAAAAGATTTGAAGGAACAATATCAATCAGTTTTTTATTTATTAATTTTTTTTAAAAGCTTCATTTTGAGAATCGTGGCGACATCTGTAGGACAACTTGGCTTAATTGATTAAAAAGATTTATTATTAATTTAAATAATTCACTCATGCATTATCTTTGTATGTCAATACAGAATTTAAATGATGCTTTTACATTTCAAGTACTTTTTATGACAAAAACGTTCATAACAAACGAGAATCTATGATTTTAAAACTTGATGACACACAAAAATAAATGTCGCCAAATCGTAGAAGGAAAAAAACGCCAATATCTAAATCATTCAAACTGTAAACCTAAACCACATGGAAAAGTGGGCGGAACTCATTATAAATCCAGCCAAAGAATTTCGCGCGACTTTTAAACTTGACTACTTTAGTTGTAGTATAGGTTGGATACTTTTAGATTAGATTTGGTATAAATTATCGTCGCACTAGAGCTACACGAGGGCTATTGGCGCTTGGATACTTTTAGCTATTTTGATATGTACAGCTGTGGAAAAAGTTCCCACTAGTGATTATCTCGAACGTTGGTCATCCTATAGAACCTTTTTGACTTTGTGTTTATATAACATCATGAGTTAATTGCAGGACAAAAAAATTGCATCTTCATATTAAAAATGCTATTAACTTTTAAATTTTCAATGGCAGCACCCAATTTTATAATTAAGAAATATTAAGAATCCTCATAAACCCAAAATCTTAGTTTTTGTTACATTTGGCTGAATATTTGACGAGTTATTCAATCGAATCACTTAGTGACCTTTGGTTTACCATTTCTAAAATGACGACCGTAGTCTGTGGGTTCACACTCTTAAAACAATTACTCCTAATTTAACTCAGTCTGAGTGGATTTCACTCCTCCAGACTGGAAAATGCACTTCTCCTTTTGGAGTGGATCCTTTGTGTGTTAAACCTCCGACAGGATCACTCCAAACGAGTGATTTTAACTCAGTCTGAGAAAATATGCATGCCTTTAGGGTGTCGAAAATGCACTTCTCCAACTGGAGTGGATTTCACTCGTTTGTTTTAAGAGTGTATTGAAGGGAGAAATATAAACGTTTATTTAAAAATGTTTAGGGAGTGGTCCTGGGATGTATAGTCAATGAGGATGAAGCCCTGACGTTATTTTTAGAATATTTTATAATCTTTTTTTAAATTCGAAACATTTTTTTAATAGAAAAGAAGGTATTGACACTTCCCAAAGTGTCCCGTCTGTCTGTCCTTACTTCGGTGACGAAATCTGTTGTATCCATCAGATCTTAAGAATCATTTTTGTCATCGAAAGATAGGACAGCAGGGACCTAACTTCATACTTTTTGTTCTTCTGTTTGTACGTCCATACGGATATCTGTCATCTTGTCCTGTCGACGAACGCGACCCATTAAAGTAGCATTGGAATTTATTTTTAGTCATTTAAATTACTGTTGCCACATCAGCAATATCACGAAAAACCTTATTTGAAATGTTAAAGATTATTAATTTTTTCTTTGTAAATCGATTTGGAATGGCGTTATAAAAAATATATAACAATGTGATTTTTTTTTAATGTTTATTATATTTGTTTACTAAGAAAGTGGTTCACAGTGTTACTTTTTTTTGCTTAAAGAGCTAATTGTTATTAATTTACAATTAAATTCCTTTAATTATCAGTGCAATTTGGAGTTATTTCATGTTTATCATTGCCAAATGTTCTGGATATATCAGGTTTTTTTTTAAATATTATAGTTATTGATAGTTATTTAATTACAAGAATCTCGTGTAATTTAAGGTGAGATTTTCAAAGCATTGCCAAAGATCACGGAAAGGATGCAACAGGATGTGACTCGTTCAATTTTACATAATTATTCTTCAAACTGCAAATAAATTTAGCAAACTATAAAGATTATTTATTTAATTTGCGGAAGAAAAAATGTAATTATAGTGGCCAATTTTTAGAGTTGAAGATTCAAATTGTAACTGAATGCTGGGTTAGTCTATATTTGTTCTGAAGTTATAAATCTTGTGCGGAAGTGGTTATTGGTTAGCAGTTAATGTTATTATAATACCCTTGCGTTTCGACGAGAATTTCATTCTAGTACTTAAGTAACTGCACATGTAGGCTTTTTAATTCTTTAAGAACTTCTCGAGCAGCATTCAAGAACATGTGTCGTTTGGCGGCAGAGTACTGAAAGTTTAATGTGCCAATCACTCAGTCCGACGCTATTTTAGAGGCCTTGAAAAGTTGCAAAAAACACGTCAAGATTTCCCGGCTCCAAAGGTGTGCAATGTAGAAAGCTTCTTTCAGAACGAATGTACAGATTAGTGGCGGGAGTAAGGCTTGTAATAAAGAGACCAGTGTCTAATTTACAAGAGCAACCGAATGAACAAATTGACAAACTGCCACTAGCAATACAAAAGGTTCCTGCACATGTTTTTGAAGACCATAAACCCGCGTTTGTTTGTATATTGCTGACCTTATTATTGCCTTTGAAACTGCTAATACGACAGATTCATTATACATTGGGGTTTCTACTTTTGCATTAGTATGCCATTAGTTTTAACAAACATAAAGATTGCTACGCCAACAATTAAAAGTACGGAACTAGATTTAAGGGGTCATAGTCTTAAAAATGTGCAAAGAAGGTACTACAAAGCATAGTTTGATCTTTCATGCAATTTTTAACTACTCAATATAAAAGTATAATTTTTTTATATGCAATTCTATAAGATTTACTTATTATATAACAAATTTTAAAATTTATGAAACTTCAGCCAAAACTAAAATAAATGATAACAAACATTAGACTATTGGAACACATTGGGATTAGGCTTGCGCGCGAAATTTTGAGGTCAAAATTGAAGAAATGACAAAGAAAATGATTTTATATTGTACAAATATGTACAAACAAAGACTTATACCTAATTTCTATACTAAATTTTAATAAGTAATTATTTTCAGAGCTTTTTTTCTTAAATTGTTATTAATTTTTTTTAGAAAAAAGCTCTTAACATAAATTCTAATTAAAATTGAGCTCAGAATTTAGGTACAAGTCTTTGTTTGTACATATTTGTACAATATAAAGTCATTTTCTTGCTCATTTCTTCAATTTTGACCTCAAAATTTGGCACGCAAGCCTAATCCCAATGTGTTCAAATAGTTTTATGTTTTTTTATCATTTATATTAGTTTTGGCTGAAGTTTCATAAATTTTAAAATTTGTTATGTAATAAATAAATTTTATAAAATTACATATAAAAAATCTACTTATATGTTGAGTAGTTAAAAAATTACATTAAAGATCACCTTCTTTGCAGATTTTTAAGACTTCTATGACCCCTTAAGAACAATACTGTTTATGTGCCGAAGCTAAACTAGTATTCCGAAGTTTACAGGGATGACTTTAGAGCAGTTCATAGCGGTATCAAATCTCGGTAATTATAAATAGAAATATAATGTATTAGTACGAGCAAACTAGAAAAGAAATCGTTTCCTGAAAGATCGTAATATTTACAAAATAAATATAATTTATTAAACAAATAAAAAAATTAAATGAAAGAGACATAAAGAAACAACACAATTTTTTCCCCTCCAGAACATCGTCCGGGCTCGCAAAAGAGTACCGGAACCAGTTTTCGTTAGTCTAAACCTGATTACAATCGAATAATCTTTATCTTGTGATTGAGAAAGCTTGCCGTGCTCCACTCCCCAGAAAGAGAAATGTATCCCCTTTTTTAAATCGCCAGACGTATCATTTGGCGAAAATTTGTAACGCCACCTGGCGAGTCAGAATCAAAATAAAGTTGGCTGATAAATCCTCTTAAAGTATCCTAATTTTTGACAAGCTATTGATGAGAGTTTTTGGAAGCTACTATTAACAATTAAAACTTAGCAAGATCTCAGTTTTGGAATTGTGAAATATATTATTTTTCATGCTGATAGAATCTATTTGTTCACTTCGTGGGCAGTAGGTATCCGTCCACAGTATTTTTTTTCAAAGTAAGTTTTTCTAGTAACTAAACTCTAGGCATCATTGAAATGATACAATTATTGAATAGTATTTTTTTTTTTTTGCATTTGTGTTTATTGTTAATTCGAACTCAAAATGCAACTTTATGAAATCAATGACAATTTTATGCAAGCATCTTATCAATATTGAAATGTATTAATATCGATGGTTATGCAAATTATCGAACTTAGAACAACGATTTGATATGAAATGTATCTGTAGTATTTTTATGAAATTAAACGGAATCGATTCTTAAGCTGTCTTTTCTAAGGTTTTTCAATGAAATCTTACATTATTTTTAAAGAAAATTCTCAAAACAAAAAAGTTGAATAAAGGTCCCTCAAAATAACTTTTAAGAAAATAAGTAAATGTTTTTTTTTATGAATTAAAGTCACACTAGAGCTACACGAGAACTAAGGTCTATTGTCTAAAATTTAAAGTAAAGAATAATTCTAAAAAAAACTTATATCAAATAACTATTCCTCACAAAACATCAAAAATCATTCCATCAGATCAGTATAGCAGTACAAAAGCAAAAAACAGTCTAAAAACTTCCCCAGACCTCAGGGGAAAGTTCCCCCTCCACATTCTCCTCCATAATTCACCACCTCCTCTAGAAAAAAAGCCCGCCTTTTGGCTTGGTGGGGGGCAAACCACTTTATTTTGGCTTTTGAGATCCAGTGTTATAGATAGCCCGCCGTCTGGGGAATGCATTACGAGTGACTTAGTCACTTAATTAAGTATCATGTAGGGGCTGGTGATCTGATCTTTCGCATATTAATTTTGGCCCGATTTTTGTGGGAGAGTTAAATGCAGGGGTTGGAGGAAGGGGTGTTTGAATTGAAAAGGTTGTTGAGTGGGGGGTGGATTTTTTAAATAAGATTTTCGTTTAAAACTGTAACTTGATTTGTAGAGAGTTTGTGTCATGCATTTCCTACACTCTTAAAACGAACGAGCTATTTTAACTCAGTTTGATTAATTTTCACTCTTCCAGTCTGGAAAATGCACTTCTCCTTTTGGAGTGGATCCTTTGTGTGTCAAACCTCCGACAGGATCACTCCAACCGAGTGATTTTAACTCAGTCTGAGTTAATATTCATTACTTTCCAGAGTCGAAAATACACTTCTCCAACTGGAGCGGACTTCACTCTTTTGTTTTAAGAGTATAGTTTGAACTAAAATCCCCTAGACTATCAAATACTATTCCCGGCCGTGGCCGAGTGGTTAAGGCATCAACCTAGGGATTCAACCTTCTCAAGATCGCGAGGGTTCGAATCAAACCTACTGCCAGTCATCTTATACTGAACTCTGTACAGGAAAGAGTATAAAAATCCTGCTCGTGACGGATGGGCCCGATTACACTGGGACAGACGTGCTCGTTAAATCTGAAGACCCCTAAGTCCCGAAGACATCAGCGTACGTTGTCGCTTAAAGTTCCATTGGATGCCCGCTCAGGTGTCGACCTCGTCACTTGACCAGGGTTCTAAATTACGAGGCGTTATTGGCTGTGTTTAAGCGCCTCATTAAGATGGCTATAAATAGGCAGCCGGAAACGATGAATTACCCTACCCTATCAAATACTAGTTAAATTAAAAACGCACTATAACTGTCTAGAACTAGGAATGTAGATATCGTGCGACATTAATTCACCAAAACCAAACACATAATTATTAAATGTCACAATGATAAAACGGCTTTCAATATTTTAAAAGTTATTGTAACGAACGTCTGTTCAGCATTTTTATATGCGATGTCCCACCTACGTCAAATATTCCCACAAAGGAACTGCACGGCGGCTAATTCATCTAAACTAAAACGGACACGCCTACAGTGATGCTAGCCTTACGTAAACATTGTATATTATTGTTATTCCACAAGCAAGCGTCGTTCTCCCACGTTCGAACAGTATACTTAAAAATCTGAAGTAATATAAATTGATTTTACAATGATAAACAGAGTTTTGATAATTATGATATTTTTGCTCCGAGGTTATTATTTAATTAAACAAAACAATATTAACAAAACAATTCTATTAAGCCGAAACTGACTTAAACTGGCATTCAGCATTAATAAACTTATTGTTATAAAGCGTGAAATTTTAAATATTATTAATAGACTCAGAACATAACGCTTCAAACTAAAGATCCATAGCTGTATGATTATAAAATAACACAATACACAACAACCTCTTTTATCATAAAAATATTGCTAAATTTAAAATAAACATACAGTATGAAACGCACACAAAAAACCCATAGCTGATCCTATTTAAATCCGCATGCAATCTATTTCAATAATAAAGCGCAACATTAATTTAAATTTACAAAAGTAGCTCAACTCTTTTGAAACAGCCATTCCTTATCCCCAAAACAAATCTCTCAGCTATGTTCAGTAATGGATCCACGCGGCGAACAAAAACGGATAAAGCATCATTTCAAACACCAAAACCCATCAGAAATCCCGAGGAAAAAGAAACACACGCGATTGATTTAAATTAATCGCCGCAAGAAGATTAACGTAATACTCGAATTTATAAAAATCGCGTTGTTTCCGGACTGCACAAATCAAAGCACTCCATATATGGCACAGTGCCCAAGCGAAGCACTGAAGATCTCGAAATGCCTTTATCAAAGAGTTGCACATTGTTTTTATATAGATGTATCTGCTTCATAATATAAAAAAGGACTTGGGCCCCAGCAGTGGATGAGAGAATTTCCATAAATTTTTCACAAATGCCGCATTTTAACAAGTGAAATACTTTAGAAGAATTGGGAAATTTTTTATACGTTTCTTTTGCCTATTACATTTTTTAACTAATAAGAAGATGTAGCCATACAACTTTCAGGAATATTCAGACTTAGAAACCAATTTGTTTTAAAATATTTAGGATTTGTGAATAGGGCACACCCATTTTAAGGATGGAACTTAAAAGATGGAAAGGGCTTTAACATGATTAATATATCTTCAATCTATTTAATGGCGGAGTGTTCTTGGATTTATAGGTAGACATCACTCCTTCAAATTTTGAGTTGCCCGGAGAAATTTTGAGCATTCGAAAATTGATTTAAATATTTAAAATACAATTTAATAAAGCGTTATTTTTATTTTGAATTCCAAACCTAATTCATTTTACATTTTAAAGGCATGGAGATTGAGATAATAAAAATACTCTTTATGATATTTTTCGGCCTATTCTGAAGTTATGTAATTTGCAACACTTCGTTGTATCATGACAAAATTATATTCCTATGGATTAGTTAAATTGATTGCGCAGATGGTTTATTTATGTTTTCGGCTATTCTAATAGAGTATGAGCTATTTATTGAATTTAAAAGTAAAATTCATTTAATTAAGTATGGTATACTTCAAACAGGTATCAGTCAACAAACAACAAATTATTAAGAATATTTTTTTTTGTTAAAAAAACCTCATTAGCCTTTGTTCATCCTTTTTTTTAACAATCAAAAATAGAAAAAAAATAATAAAAAAAACACGGAACAAGAATTGTTATCCTCAAACAAGAATTGCTGAAGAAAACAATCCCTCAAGGTCAAACAGTGGAGGAAAACACTTAAACAACCCCTTACCCACACAAACCCTTTATTCCCCCTTAAAACCCAAGTGGATACTTGTTTCTTCAAAACATTTCGCACTTTTTCACTATAAACTTTTCCGGTAGGATAGTTAAACAAGCCAAACAAAAACAAGAGGGTCCTGGAAAGTAATAACGTGGACCAACGATCTCAGTGCTGAACTTTATAAACGATCCTATTTCTTTTACAAGATCGCCGGACACAGTTCGTATAGTTCTTCCAGGATGTTTTTTTTTCCCTTCCTCTTCGGGCCATCTTCTTTCTTTCAATGATTTTCGTTTTTGTTACTTTCCATTCAACACCTTAATAGAAAAGGACCCATTGTCCAATGCCATAATATACAACATCGGCCTTTTTTGTTCCAAGTCAAGTATTTATTCCCGAAGCTCTACTCACACTCGATTTGTCGTCGGATGCATTCCTAGCCTAGTCCAGTTCCCAAAGGGCCTGGAGATGCGGTCGCCAGGGCTTCGTCGTTTTTATTTTGTCTTTTGCCATTCTCCCTGGTCTAGGCCTACCTACCAATTCGCTCAAAGGGATACAAAAGATAACGCAATTACCCAGAAATATAATCAAATTTGCAGCCGGAATTACCAGGCTCCCGCTGTAGGCCCGCGAATAGTCAGGGAGCGCTTCTTTCAAGTCATCGATCCAGCGGCCAGAAAATAAAGATTGGCCGGTACAAGTTTGGCAGTCGGCGACAATAAATCTCACTGCTGTTGTGATAAAACCCAATGGATACATAAAGAAATAAGTCGAGGACGCAATGCCAGTACAAATTGGTTAGAGCAGTGCTTTGAATTTTAAGTCGAATTTGAACTTTTTTTTCCCTCGTAACGTAAAGCAATACATTTAGATACATACAAAATGTAGTTTAGACATAGGTTTCTTTTTTTCAGATAAGGCTGTAGAGGATTTAGTGACTGTAAAATATCCATTATGTCGTTTTTATACAGCACTTTTATTTAAGGATAGATTTACCAATTTATTACGTTTTCAAAGTTGTATGAATAAAGCTTGTTATTTTTGTATAAGAGCAGTTAGCAAGCTTATTTTTTAAAGTTAATACACTACTTTGTAGTCAGGACAATTTAAACATTTTACGATCCACATTTATTTATAAAGAAAACTAGACACTTTTTTTTTTATAAAATATATAATTTAACTAAAATGTCATACTTAGGGTATGATTAGCACGTAAATAGTTAATTTTCGTTCCGGAGAGATATATTATGAAAAAAAAAACTTTCTATTTTACTGTATGAATGTAAATGTAACTCTTTCCAGGAAACCATGATTTCTGTATCCCATGTAAGTATTGTTAAAAAAAATAATCGATCATCACAATAACAAATGTATTATCTATTTTAACTGATGAATGATTTTTTACTAATTTCAATATATTATAAAATAATTTAAGAACATTTTAGTTCTCACTGAATGGAACTACTATTCATAATGTGTAAATAACATATTACAAAAAACAAAAAAAAATATTACTTTAAAATAAAATCGATGCAATATATTTCCCTATAGTATTGCTTACAACTTCATGACTTTTTTTTTAAAAAAAATAATTGTAAATAATAAGGTTTGCGAAGAAAAATTAAGATCTTAATGGTAGTTGGAAGTCATGAAACCCAGTCTCGGAACAGCATTAACGTGTCTAAAACTTCTACACTTTCTAGTATCTCGTAATTACACTGTAAAAAAAAACCTGTTGTTTTTACAGTTAAAAACTGTCAACTTTGACGCCAGTTAATAACTGTTTTTTTTACAGTTTAAAACTGTAATTCTTTTACAGGAAAACTGTAATTTTAACAGAGAGAAACTGTTAATTTAGCGGGGGAAAACTGCTAATTTAGCAGGGAAAAACTCTAAATTTAATAGTTTCCCCCCGTAAATTTAACAGTTTTTACCTGTTAATTTAGCAGTTTCTCCCTGCTGAAATTACAGTTGTTCTGTAAAAAAATTACAGTTTTAAACTGTAAAAAAAACAGTTATTAACTGGCGTCAAAGTTGACAGTTTTTAACTGTAAAAACAACAGTTTTTTTTTTCGGGTAAAATATGTATAGTATATTTTGTCAAAAATATTAGATTTTTCTCTGAAAGTTTTTGCTGTTAAAATTTATAAACACATTAAAACATCCTTTATCTGTCACTGTTTAGTGACATAAAAAATAGTAAGTGAAAGAAAAAGGTTGTTTTAATCTGTATAAATTTTAACAGAAAACTTAGAGATCTAATAATTTTGGCAAAATTTACTATATTTTATAAAGGTACAAACTACCATTTTTTAAAAATAATTCTGCATGTCAAACTTTTTATTTCATTAAAATTTCTATGATGCACTATTTATTGTTAAATTTTTTGCAAGTCCTTAACATCTTTGGACCTTAATATTGTTTTTTATGAATTACCACGCAAGCACTATAGTGAAAATATATCCAAGAGCCATCAATTTTCAAGTGAAATTTCTAAATTATTTGGCACACAAAATTTTTTAGGTATTTGACATTTTTTATGGAGCACTTTGACAAGAATCAAACATTGGCAAAAAAAATTAGCATATTTTCTTTTTGATTATGCTACATTTTTTATAAGTTATCAATTAAATTATAAAAGAAGCAAGTACTTTTCTTATATGAGTATAATTTACAGATAATAATACAACTAACCCCTCACACAAAATTACTTATTTTTTCAGCCTTGAATGTCATTAAATCCTGATATCACAATATCTATGATTGTAATCACTGTTTTTTTATACATTACCCATGATGGATTTGGTTATCCTGGAATGGATAAATAGGCAGTCATATAATCCAAGCACCACTGTTGTAGTTTTTCTAATGCTTTGCGAGTTACAAGGAATCAGAATGCAAAAAAAAACTGAAGTTTTTTGCATTCTTATTCCTGCAAGCAATCATAATAAAGAAATTTGTTTTTATGAAAAATTTCAATTAGCTCAGTAAGTATCGCAAATGCATATAATAATGCTAAAACATGCGTCACAAATTAAAATGTCTTGTGTTGCTATATACTTTTGGATTTATTTAAAATTTGAATCAAATACATACCAAATAAAAAGCAGTTATAAAAAATATTTATTTTATACTATTTCATTATAATAGGTTTGGAAGAGGAAATTAGTAAGAAATTTTACAGTTTATCATTTGTATTTTTTGCATTCCACTCGAAATTTGAGAGTTTGTTTATCATTGTAAGTACTTTTGTACTTATTTGTTCTTTCTTCTTTTTTTCTGGGTTTGCCTTTGTACCTTTGTTTGAAGTTATTCCAAGGAAACACCTATAAAAAAATTACCTTATTGCTTCTGCAGATCAATAATGCATTTAGACCCAGTGCATGCAATAAAGCTATCAGGAAGCTGCGTTCTTCACAATACGGTTCTTATCAGCAGCACTTAAATGCACACATTTTAATTTTATTATTTACAGCAACAAAAGCTGCTAACCAAAAAGGCTCTCGATTCGCGGAAATTGCCAAGTCTGCAATATAACTGAGCTGTTAATAATAAGTCCATATAAAAAAGGGTATTTACTTAATATATGGTTGATTCCACGAAAAAGTGCCACGGACATTATTTTATAAATTTCAACTTTTTTATTTTAAACAAAATCTGCTCAGCAAAAATTCTTGACACTTTATATTCTCTTTTTATACCTCAAAATAAGCAGTTCGTAAAAACAATCAAAAATTAGATTTAAAATTTGAGTGTAATACAGAACATTAAACTTTGTCATGTCCGTCACATCATAAATATTATACTATTTATAAATTTCTTAATTTTTTTTCTAGTTGGCACATCAGAATCTTATATTGATTCCAAAAAAATTGTAGTCTTGAAATGAATACCAGTTCAGCAAATGGTAACAATATAAGGTCACTCAAAATCTGTGTCTCAATTTTGTCATGTACGTCACAGCATGTTTTAACCCAATTAATTTTAAGTATTTTCTATTGAATGAAAATTTCAGTGTTTTTTTATAATCAAAACCTTTATTTGCATCACCCCATAGTAGTTTTTTAACAGTCAATTAACATTTAGTACTTTTTAAGAGCCAAGAAAGTTGTCTTATGTCTTGCCTGTCACTAATGGAATTAGCCTTATTTGATTAATATTTTATTAAATTTTTTTAATTTGTTTTGAATTATACATAATATACTTCATTAGACACCAAAAAAATTAAATGTCTATGTGCAATGTCTATGCTTACAATTAATTTTAGAATAGTGGTCTTGATAAAATTACTCATGTATGATTCGGAAATGTTTAAAAACTTTAAAAGCTACATCATGTTAAATTAAAGTTTTTTTATATATAGATATATATATGCATTACCTTTGAATAAACTCCAATGTTGCACAAGCTGACTGCGGATCTCTGCAAATGAGATTTAAATGTTGTGTATTTTTTAAATCTCCGGGAGCATTCTTTGTATCCACAAGGAAAATCAACATTATGTAGATGCCTGTGCAATCGGTAATGATGCACGTAAGCTGTTACCGATTGCGAAGAATATGAACAAACTTCACAATGAAACATTTTAAGTATTAAAAAAGTCTGCTACAAGTCGAAAATACGAAGTAATTTTATAAAGTTAGAATGAAATACTTCACAAACATGATGCACGTAAACTATAAATATTGAAAACATACAAAGTAACTATTAAAAAATATATTTACATAAACTTAGGTATGGCGAATAAAGGGTTCAGTTACGTTTTGGTTTGCAGCCGTTAGATATACGTTCTACTTTCTTCTTTCAGCAGAACACAAACAAAAAAATAGATCCAATGCGCGGGAACGAATCAGAACGAAGATTTCAGTCACGTGACTCTTTGAACGTCTTCAAATTTCCCCCAAAGGCCGGTGCATTTGATTGATTGTGGGTGTGACGTCATGTTAACGGAGATAAATACAGTTATTAACTGTTTTTCTAAAAAACAGTTTTTAACTGTAAAAAATAATGTTTTTAACTGTAAAAACAACAGTTATTTTTTACAGTGTAGTCTCAGAGAGAAAGGGCCTCTTCATTAGCAAGAAAACATACAAAAGAGAGAAGCATGCAGGTAAAAATACACCGCATCTCTTAGGCAGCGGGATGATTACGAAAAAATGGGACTTTCACAAGAACTAATTTGCAGTTTATAATAAACAAGAATATGTAAAAGAGCTTGGGGATTTCCTGAAATTTTGCTCTTTTTTTCGAAAAGAAGCAAATTTTTGATGGAACCTGAGTTTTAGTTAAGTTTTTCAGTATGTTCAGAGTTGCGACACATTTTAAAAGATGTCTTGATAACTGTTTAATTTAAAGTAAAAAATAAACTTTTTGTAGTCTGGCTCATTAGATTTTGGTGACACAGGCAAACACAAGTTTAAAAATGAGTTAATATAACTAAAATGGAAATATAATTATGATGATAACATGTTTGAATTAATCATGATAAACTTAAAACATGACTTAACTAACACTAATTGTACAACAGAAGCTGCCATTAAAAAAAATGCTTTTCAATCTTTTAACATCCATACTCTATGAATAAGAACATTTTTTTTTTAATTCTACAATTTACAAAATCCTTTTTCCCTTTTAAATTCTACAAACTACAAAATACTTTTTCCCGATTAAAAAAAAACTAATCACATTGACGAATTTTTAATCTGACTTAATTTAAAGGATAAACAAAAATAATAGCACGAAAAATTATGCAGAGCAAATCATTCGTTTCGATTTACATCATCGGACAGACATTTAATCTAGACAAATTTACCGTCTTCCATTCCATTTAACTGCTTTTCTTACAAAATCGTTATTGAGAAAGAAGGCCATCCGCCATCTTTTATTAAGCCATATATCCAAGCATCCTAGAAACCATTTTCAAACCGTTTATAAAACGACTCCATATTAAGTCTCTCTTAGACAACACAGCTCGAGCGAAAATTTGAAAACGATTGATCTTCTAGAGTTTGGTTAAGCCGATGCTTATAATCGTGCGATCATAAATCGCTCCAGGAAAAGCAGTAGCTATCTTTCACCAACTTGGATATTGACAGCTGTCAAGGCCCGTAAGGTTTCTTCAGGGGTCCCTTCCACACTTACGGCCGATTGCATCGGTTTTCCTCATATTTTACCATCCATCTTCTTTCGGCTTGATGAAGTTCAATTTCAACTTCGTTTAAGTGGCCTGGAAGGAAGGGGAACCATTTGGAAGAGAGGATCTTCCTCCACTACAGAAGATGCTTTTCCGAAGTTTGATCGAGGGATGGTAAAGACAACACCTGACCTTTTGTTTTCGATTAACGATTGTTTTTAAAATTATTTGTTTTAAAAACATTAAATAGTTGTATCATTAAAAAACATTAACATTTCGGAAATCAAGACTTATTTTTTAACTAAAATACTTTGCTTTAGAAGGTGCGTGAGGAAAGGTGTTTTTATTTAAGTATATTTACTTTTTAACTTGTCATTTCCATTTAGTTTAAATGGAATTGAAGAAATAAATATATTTTGAATGATATATCGATATGCAAATTTCTACATTTCAAGATTTTTTTTTTATGTAATGCTAAGATAATTTTCATAAGATAACATACATAAGATAATTTCAACTTAATGTTATGTAATGAATTTCAATAATTTCTGAAACGATAAGTTACACTTTTTCATCTTTTGAAAATAATCCGAAGCAGAATGTTCGATGTTTGGAAAATAGGTAATTTTATTTCCTGCATTAATTTCGGTGTCCATGAATTTAATGATATTTTAAATCGACACAAATCCTCATTACCATAATCAAAGAGAAATACCAGTTGAAACAGAAAATATCCACCAGCAGTTCTTGATAATAACCAGATATCTTTTTCAGATCCCTATTCAAACTCGCCCCGTTTTTCTCTCGTTCCGTATATAAAATTGATCTGTGGCGCGGTCCATATTGAAATTACACTACATCAGCACTTTTCTATTTAACGCCACTTTAAGGTGAGGAAAAAATCAAAAGAGCCGGAAGCGGATGGAATTGCGGTTTCAGAAGATTGTTCCGAGATGATCCAGGAGAAGTTTGGAAGGAAAAAAAACCTAGTGAAAAGGAAAACTTCAAGAAAAGTCTCAAACCCAGGAAAAGTAGAGAAAAAATGCTTAAAATCCGAATCGAATATTTCGATCATGTTTGGCAGGAGTTTTATTTCGAGAGCCTAGGGCATCGGTGGAAAAATGTAATCAAGAAAAACAATGTTCTAGAAAGATTAAATTTCTAAATAGTGAACAAATGAAACAGTTATAGCGGTAAAAAGAATACTTCTTAAAATATTTCCCCAATTTAAATTAAAGGTTGTTAAAATTTTGAAAAATAAGAACTTTGAAGTCAAATTTTTGAGGAGAACATAAATCAATTTATAAAAACTAAAGCACAAAATGCCGTAGGAACAAAATCGTTAAAATATACAATATCTGTTAATAATGATCTATTAAATACGATAAAGCAAGAAAATTTTTGCTGTGTATTTATTGTATTGAGAAAAATTCTGCCAATTTAACGTGTTTCATAAAATAATATCAAGTATCACAATAGGGAATGTCAAAAACAGGTTTAAAGACATTTTCTGCTTATTCCATTGTTGAAAACAATTTAAACCAGATACGCTTGAAAGAAACTATCGACCAAACTCTCGAGCCTTCCTGTATAATGTTCACACGACACTAAACACCGGTCCTTGATTCTAAATAACAGCGCATTCGTATTCCATGTACACTTGATTTCAAACAAGCGAACGAAATTCCACAATTTCTCAACTTTCGACTAAAAAATTGGCCCTCTTCTCGGACCGGTGGAAAATAAGCCAAAGTGGTTATTGAAAAAAAGTTTCGCAAATTTATTCTAGGTATATTTATTCTTCTTTTGGACAATGGGCTATTTCGCGAATAAGGCACAATGACATGGGACCGGCATACCAAACAAGAGAGGCTCCCACTCCAACGCTTCAAAAGGACTTCCGAAAACGAATGTTAAAGCGGTAACTACACGTTTTCAGTCTATGCTAGTTTAAATTGTAAAGAAAAGAACAGCAACCTGTATATTTTGCACAAGTAATCATTACAAATTCTGAATTTCTGCTGCTGTGTATCAGAGGCTAATGCGTTGAATGCGAAGCACCAAGGCAGGTATTCGAATCGATGCACAGTTAATTGTATTTAATTCAGAAATAGAATATCTCATTTTTGGTGAATGTTGATTTAACTGGTGTGTTTTGTAAAAAAAATTATTTAACCCAATTGCATATTTCCATGTTCCAAATAGTTATTTAAATCAAAAGTCTTAACTTAGCATTTGGATATAAAGTATTTCATCTTTTTTAAAAGATTGATCTGCTTCGTTTAGAAGGATCCAAGAATCACAAGTCGGAAATTTTGCACCGTTTAAGTGGTCTTTAAAGCACATATTTTTATTCCAGCAACTAAACATACTATTTCCACAAAACCAACTTGTTTTAACACTACACAAACACGCAATAGATGTTCCCTTGGTAGACCCTCAACACCACACGTCTACCTTCAAAGGTGACGGGGCGTAAAATGTAAATAAAAAAATCGAAAACTTCGTCAAAGGCCTTTGCATCTCTTGAAGACCCTGGTGGCTTTTGTCAAGGGCCATGATGAGGGGCCAACACAACCGCGGGGAAGCTTCTAGTACATCCGTAAAGAAACCAACTCTAAGAAAGCACCAAATGTAAGTAGCAAGCGGACCGCCCATTCGGTATTGGCGTCAAAACACGCAAGGTCCTCTTTTGAATTTGATTTCTTAGAAACTGAAAAAAAAAAAAAACACCGCGAATATGTTATAGAAAAAATGAGTCTCGTTTTTCTTTTCACGATTCTTGTTGAATTGAATCCGTCAGGTGCTAATTTTTGGTGGAGAAAGACAGCGAAAGGTTCTAGAATCTGGGACAACTTTTTTTACTTCGGATTTACCGTTATACTTTAATGGAAAGGGTATTATTTGAAAACAATGTGAATTTGTAAGAAATGTCTCAGAGTAAAAGCATTTAGTTTTCTTTAAGTTTATAGATTGATTTTAAAGTGGATTGTAAACGAAATGAAGATTATAGTCCGACCGCGCATTCATGTTACTGTGAGTCGAGTCGAAAACATCGGGGAGCATATTTAAAAAGATTAATTACTAATTATTTAAACAGTATTTAGTATTATAATTATTAACTTTTCTGCCCGTTTTCCGATGTTTTCGACTCGACCTAAAGTGCCATGAATAAGCAGTCTGACTATATCAATTTCGAGAAACATAATTTTGGAATTAAATATATTATCATTCTGTTGAAAAGGCGTTAGTGTCTTGCAATTAAAATATAAGATATCTACAGGGTGTTCCATAATTGACCGGAATAGTATAGGACGCAATTCCTAAATATTTACCCGGCCCCCGCCAATGAAAAACGGCTAACTAATTGGCCGCCCTTTCGGTCGTGCATGAAATCTTGCACTGGAGCTACACAAGAATGTAGTACTTTTAGTTTGGTTTGTTTGAATTTACATCTGATAAAAATTACAGGTTCAACTAGTTTTCAAAAAAAAAAAAATAGGATGCTGTTCATTTTGATAGGTTGTTGCATTATTGTTAAAAAAAACTTGATGTTGACCATCAGTTTAAACATAACAATTATTGTATTTTTCATATTTATGCTGGGTAGGTATGTACATATATATTCCGGCTTGTGTGCATGATCAGAGACCCGCTTATTGGTTGGTTGGTTGGTGGACATATATTTTCAGGCTTGTGTGCTTGGTCGCAAGGACCCGCTTATAAACCATCGTCAAGTAGGACAGCACAAGACACACACAAACACTTATGACAGATGTTGCCATCTGTCGCCACCTCCGCAATTTAGACATGTCCCTGAAGGGTAGGGAAATTTTCTCCATTGACCTGTACCCATGGTGAACTGCGCAATGACCGCCCACAGGACTTTCGGACCCAACAGATTTTACGAGCACGTACTCCGCATATACTCGACAAACACAAACATCCATGCCTGAACGGGATTCGAACCCGGACCCAGCAGCTCCAGAGGCACCCGCTTATAAGATTTCGTCAAGTAAGACAACCACAGAAGGACTTATTACTGACAGAGAAAGGAAGTACACCCAGGGCGAAGGCGGGAATCGCACCCGTTGCAGCGCGCAGACTGCTAGCGTAATTGTCTGCGATCCAAACCATTACAACATCCGGGCACCTGCTTATTTATATTAATAAAAGGAAAAAAATAGTAAACAGCACAAAGAAGGAGGGTTTGTATGGCTTAACGGTGCATGTATGTGTAGTGGTTCTGCTATTGTTTTTTATGGGTCGATCCTAAAAAAGAATCGACCCTTCAAAAATTTGTTCATGTGTTTGCAAATAAAGTTGAAAACAAACGAAAATATAGGGTGGGTGAAATTATGTGTTTACTCATACTACGATATTTTCTACATATCCGCCATTAGCAGCAATAACGTGACGCAGTCTTAGAGCAAAATTACCGGCCGCCTGTTTGAAAATTTCTGGTGGGATGGCGTCACATGCAGCAGAGATGTATTGCTTTAGTTCCTCAATTGTTTCGGGATTGCGACGGTACACTTGATCTTTTAAATATCCCCACAGAAAGAAATCACAGGGGGTCAAGTCTGGTGAAAGAGGAGGCCAATCCATACCACTTCCTGTATGTGTGGGATAGTCCAATGCAATCACACGGTTATTGAAATGTTCGCTCAAGAAATTAAACACGTCGGCCGTGCGATGGGGTCGGGCACCGTCTTGCATGAACCACGAAGTGCTTTCAGCGTCATCTAAGGCATTTTGAATCGCCACAAATTCACGAAGAATCTCTAGGTAGCGGAGGGCAGTAATAGTTCCGGTTCTGAAAAAGGGGCCAATGAGTCCTTTGGACGAAATGGCGGCCCAAACCATTACTTTTGGTGGATGCAGAGATGATGGAACTGCAACATGGGGGTTTTCAGTTCCCCATATGCGCCAGTTCTGTTTATTAACGTAGCCATCCAGCTGAAAGTAGGCTTCATCCGAAAACCAAATGTTGTCTACATTTATATCACCAACATCAATCATTTGCACCATATCGTTAGCGAATGTCTCCCGTGAATTAATTGAAGCAGCGGTGAGAGGTTGCCGAGTTTGAATTCTGTATGGAAACATGTTCAAGCCCTGCCGCATGAGACGATACGTCGACGTTGGCTTGATTTGAACCGTAGTTGCAACACGGCGGACGGATATACAAGGCTGCTTTCGTATTACTGTTTCCACCAGCTGAGCATTAGCAGTGGTTGTTTGCGAAAATCTTCTCCCGACAAATCCAGCTCTCTCATCATTCACGTTCCCAGTTCGTTGAAATTTTTCAAACAGCATCCTTATTGTGTCGAATTTTGGTCCTTTGGTAACATTAAACTTCTTTTTGAAACTCCGTTTTGTTGCATTAACATTGTGTTCTAGGCGGTGAAATTCCAACACCAAAAAAATCCTCTCCTCTAAAGAATAAACCATATCTTCACAGCAAGCTGGAGATTAATGAAAAGCACACGCTTTCAGCAGAAAGGCGATTTAAATATTCCCCGACTCCTCGCGACACTTTTCCCATCAGCCAATCAGGTGAATCTGGTGACTGTTCGCTACACTGACGTCATGGTTCTGTTTTGTTGAAGCCAAATGTTCATGTCATATTGAGCCAAGTTGCCAAGCTGTAGTTTATTTATTTTACAAGCACGACATTTTGATTTTCAATCAGAAGTATAATTAGTATTTGACAAAAAGTGGAAATAGAAATATTTTTTTGACATTTGTTCTTATTTTTTCGATAAAAAATGTGGAAAAGTCGTTTTTTTACAAAAAATTGTTACTTAGAGCCCATTTTCCACACAAGATTTATTTATATATCTTAGACAAAAATCATTTAGCACAGCTTTTAGTTCAATTTTAAGTGTTATAAATAAGCAATTTTTATGGATTTTCTTTCTTAAATTCAATTTATATACATAAAAGGCAAAGTCCTAACTCACTGATTGACTCACTCAACGCCTAGCCAAAATTACTGAAGGTACAGCTACCAAATTTTATTAAAATATTCTTTTTATGTCGTAGGTGTCACTTGAATAGCGATTATAATTTACCGATGGAGTACTGGCCAGTGGGGAAGGGATCAATTGGTATAAAATAATTGTTTACATAAAAAAAATATCCGTTATTAAGGGTACACCCGTGCAACGCCGGGTTTATAAAGCTAGTACTTTTATATATCATTTGCAATAAGTAAAGTAGATGGGTAAAATTGCCTCTTTTGTTCTAAATGTGAAAGCTAAACTTTATATCACCCTTTAATTTAATTTTGAAAAAAAAATTGGGTAGTACCCTTTACAGCGCGCGGACTGCTAGCGATATGGCCTGCGATCCAAACCCCTCGGCCATCGATCCCCACATGACACCCTAAATTGTCTCCGTGTTGGTGGATGGTGCGATTGGTAGGTTCAGTCTCTACCCTACTATGGAACTAATTGGTCCCAACACATGCACATTTCGACAAACTGTACACTTCTATCGCAAAACGTTTAGCTCCTTCCAATTTTCAAACATCCAGCTCGAATTTGAAACACACCAAATTATTTAAATCGAAATCCAAACACAAAAATTCCATTTTCGTAGTTATTAATCATTTTTAGCTGTTTTAGGAACTGTGATGTAACAGAATCTGCAAATTGTAAAATTACTAGGCAATATGTCGATTCAACCAAACCGAACTCAAAACAAATGCATCCCTTCGTCAACACATTCTCGTGCTGCCCTAGTTCAAGTATGCAACCACGACCAAAACCCGTGATCAATTGGCTTTTTACTATTTTTCGGAGGGGCCGGCTCAATATTTCGGAATTGCATCAATTCCTATTCCGGTCAATTATGAAACACCCTGTATAAAAAGCTACAGGGTGTTCCATAATTGACCGGAATAGTATAGGACGCAATTCCTAAATATTTACCCGGCCCCCGCCAATGAAAAACGGCTAACTAATTGGCCGCCCTTTCGGTCGTGCATGAAATCTTGCACTGGAGCTACACAAGAATGTAGTACTTTTAGTTTGGTTTGTTTGAATTTACATCTGATAAAAATTACAGGTTCAACTAGTTTTCAAAAAAAAAAAATTAGGATGCTGTTCATTTTGATAGGTTGTTGCATTATTGTTAAAAAAAACTTGATGTTGACCATCAGTTTAAACATAACAATTATTGTATTTTTCATATTTATGCTGGGTAGGTATGTACATATATATTCCGGCTTGTGTGCATGATCAGAGACCCGCTTATTGGTTGGTTGGTTGGTGGACATATATTTTCAGGCTTGTGTGCTTGGTCGCAAGGACCCGCTTATAAACCATCGTCAAGTAGGACAGCACAAGACACACACAAACACTTATGACAGATGTTGCCATCTGTCGCCACCTCCGCAATTTAGACATGTCCCTGAAGGGTAGGGAAATTTTCTCCATTGACCTGTACCCATGGTGAACTGCGCAATGACCGCCCACAGGACTTTCGGACCCAACAGATTTTACGAGCACGTACTCCGCATATACTCGACAAACACAAACATCCATGCCTGAACGGGATTCGAACCCGGACCCAGCAGCTCCAGAGGCACCCGCTTATAAGATTTCGTCAAGTAAGACAACCACAGAAGGACTTATTACTGACAGAGAAAGGAAGTACACCCAGGGCGAAGGCGGGAATCGCACCCGTTACAGCGCGCAGACTGCTAGCGTAATTGTCTGCGATCCAAACCATTACAACATCCGGGCACCTGCTTATTTATATTAATAAAAGGAAAAAAATAGTAAACAGCACAAAGAAGGAGGGTTTGTATGGCTTAACGGTGCATGTATGTGTAGTGGTTCTGCTATTGTTTTTTATGGGTCGATCCTAAAAAAGAATCGACCCTTCAAAAATTTGTTCATGTGTTTGCAAATAAAGTTGAAAACAAACGAAAATATAGGGTGGGTGAAATTATGTGTTTACTCATACTACGATATTTTCTACATATCCGCCATTAGCAGCAATAACGTGACGCAGTCTTAGAGCAAAATTACCGGCCGCCTGTTTGAAAATTTCTGGTGGGATGGCGTCACATGCAGCAGAGATGTATTGCTTTAGTTCCTCAATTGTTTCGGGATTGCGACGGTACACTTGATCTTTTAAATATCCCCACAGAAAGAAATCACAGGGGGTCAAGTCTGGTGAAAGAGGAGGCCAATCCATACCACTTCCTGTATGTGTGGGATAGTCCAATGCAATCACACGGTTATTGAAATGTTCGCTCAAGAAATTAAACACGTCGGCCGTGCGATGGGGTCGGGCACCGTCTTGCATGAACCACGAAGTGCTTTCAGCGTCATCTAAGGCATTTTGAATCGCCACAAATTCACGAAGAATCTCTAGGTAGCGGAGGGCAGTAATAGTTCCGGTTCTGAAAAAGGGGCCAATGAGTCCTTTGGACGAAATGGCGGCCCAAACCATTACTTTTGGTGGATGCAGAGATGATGGAACTGCAACATGGGGGTTTTCAGTTCCCCATATGCGCCAGTTCTGTTTATTAACGTAGCCATCCAGCTGAAAGTAGGCTTCATCCGAAAACCAAATGTTGTCTACATTTATATCACCAACATCAATCATTTGCACCATATCGTTAGCGAATGTCTCCCGTGAATTAATTGAAGCAGCGGTGAGAGGTTGCCGAGTTTGAATTCTGTATGGAAACATGTGCAAGCCCTGCCGCATGAGACGATACGTCGACGTTGGCTTGATTTGAACCGTAGTCGCAACACGGCGGACGGATATACAAGGCTGCTTTCGTATTACTGTTTCCACCAGCTGAGCATTAGCAGTGGTTGTTTGCGAAAATCTTCTCCCGACAAATCCAGCTCTCTCATCATTCACGTTCCCAGTTCGTTGAAATTTTTCAAACAGCATCCTTATTGTGTCGAATTTTGGTCCTTTGGTAACATTAAACTTCTTTTTGAAACTCCGTTTTGTTGCATTAACATTGTGTTCTAGGCGGTGAAATTCCAACACCAAAAAAATCCTCTCCTCTAAAGAATAAACCATATCTTCACAGCAAGCTGGAGATTAATGAAAAGCACACGCTTTCAGCAGAAAGGCGATTTAAATATTCCCCGACTCCTCGCGACACTTTTCCCATCAGCCAATCAGGTGAATCTGGTGACTGTTCGCTACACTGACGTCATGGTTCTGTTTTGTTGAAGCCAAATGTTCATGTCATATTGAGCCAAGTTGCCAAGCTGTAGTTTATTTATTTTACAAGCACGACATTTTGATTTTCAATCAGAAGTATAATTAGTATTTGACAAAAAGTGGAAATAGAAATATTTTTTTGACATTTGTTCTTATTTTTTCGATAAAAAATGTGGAAAAGTCGTTTTTTTACAAAAAATTGTTACTTAGAGCCCATTTTCCACACAAGATTTATTTATATATCTTAGACAAAAATCATTTAGCACAGCTTTTAGTTCAATTTTAAGTGTTATAAATAAGCAATTTTTATGGATTTTCTTTCTTAAATTCAATTTATATACATAAAAGGCAAAGTCCTAACTCACTGATTGACTCACTCAACGCCTAGCCAAAATTACTGAAGGTACAGCTACCAAATTTTATTAAAATATTCTTTTTATGTCGTAGGTGTCACTTGAATAGCGATTATAATTTACCGATGGAGTACTGGCCAGTGGGGAAGGGATCAATTGGTATAAAATAATTGTTTACATAAAAAAAATATCCGTTATTAAGGGTACACCCGTGCAACGCCGGGTTTATAAAGCTAGTACTTTTATATATCATTTGCAATAAGTAAAGTAGATGGGTAAAATTGCCTCTTTTGTTCTAAATGTGAAAGCTAAACTTTATATCACCCTTTAATTTAATTTTGAAAAAAAAATTGGGTAGTACCCTTTACAGCGCGCGGACTGCTAGCGATATGGCCTGCGATCCAAACCCCTCGGCCATCGATCCCCACATGACACCCTAAATTGTCTCCGTGTTGGTAGATGGTGCGATTGGTAGGTTCAGTCTCTACCCTACTATGGAACTAATTGGTCCCAACACATGCACATTTCGACAAACTGTACACTTCTATCGCAAAACGTTTAGCTCCTTCCAATTTTCAAACATCCAGCTCGAATTTGAAACACACCAAATTATTTAAATCGAAATCCAAACACAAAAATTCCATTTTCGTAGTTATTAATCATTTTTAGCTGTTTTAGGAACTGTGATGTAACAGAATCTGCAAATTGTAAAATTACTAGGCAATATGTCGATTCAACCAAACCGAACTCAAAACAAATGCATCCCTTCGTCAACACATTCTCGTGCTGCCCTAGTTCAAGTATGCAACCACGACCAAAACCCGTGATCAATTGGCTTTTTACTATTTTTCGGAGGGGCCGGCTCAATATTTCGGAATTGCATCAATTCCTATTCCGGTCAATTATGAAACACCCTGTATGTGTTTTATCTGTAACACAAAAAGTTGTTAAAATATAGTACTGAAATTGCAGTACATAATTTGATGAAAAAATATACATTAAATCATTATCTATACCTATAATTACGTTAGTTGAAAATCACTATGGGGTCAAGAGCGAATATTTCATTCTGAAAATAAAATCTAAGAATAACACGTCCAACACTTGATTAGGACGTAGAACAAATAACATCAAATAAATTAAATTTACTTGTAAGGGTGAAAACACCTCAACTGATTTATAAAAAAATACTAATCACTGGCTCAATTATTTTATTTAACTACAGTTGATGTTCTAACAAATTTCGCAACCCTTTGCCAAAACCACAATGTTATATCTCTCCATGACGCAAACGACCAAGAACATTAACACTGCACGAAGAATAAAAAAAAATCATTTGGCCACCGCCTTAAGGCGGGATAGTACCGATTAAGGCAACTCAACTTGGCCGAAGGCGACATCTGGTGAAGATATTGGAACTGTTAAAGAGGGAGGGTCAGAGAACTCGGAGACCAGCAAATCACAATGCTCAATTAATTGATTGACGTATTTATCTTGATTATCTCTGATTTCAGCCCTTCTATAAGTAGCCGATTGGTCACTTGGAAACTATTTTTTCTAAGCCCCTCCCTCGTCAACCAATCTTACACAACCAATGAGAAATCCCCGCCTTCGCCCTGGGTGTAATTTCTCTCTCTGTATCAGTACAAATTCTGTCTATGTCTATCTTACTTGACGAAGGTTTATAAGCGGATCTCTCATCAAGCGCACAAGCCGGAAATACATGTACCAACCAACCATCTTCCCTCCGAGAAAACGGGATGACATACTTAGTTTGCAGGTTAATTGAATTACGTCGCTCTAAATCTACACTTGAGCTATAAGCAACCTTAAGGGGTCACAGGAGTCTTAAAAATGTGCAAAGAAGATACTACAAAGCATAGTTTGATCTTTCATGTCATTTTTAGCTACTCAATAAATGAGTATAATTTTTTTATATGTAATTCTACAGGATTTATTTATTATAAAACAAGTTTTAAAATTTATGAAACTTTAGCCAAAACTAAAATAAATGATATTAAACATGAAGCGATTTGAACACATTGGGATTAGGCTTGCGCGGCAAATTGTGAGGTCAAAATTTAAAAAAAATGACCAAGAAAATGACTTTATATTGAACAAATATGTACAAACAAAGACTTATACCTAAATTCTCAGCTCAATTTTAATTAGAAATTATTTTAAGAACTTTTTTCTAAAAAAATTAATAAAAATTTTAAAATTTTGATTTTTAATTTTTTTACAAATAATTTCTAATTAAAATTGAGCTGAGAATTTAGGTATAAGTCTTTGTTTGTACATATTTGTTCAATATAAAGTCATTTTCTTGGTCATTTTTTCAATTTTGACCTCACAATTTGCCGCGCAAGCCTAATCACAATGTGTTCAAATAGCTTCATGTTTAATATCATTTATTTTAGTTTTGGCTATAGTTTCATAAATTTTGGAACTTGTTTTATAATAAATAAATCTTGTAGAATTACATATAAAAAATTATACTTATACATTTAGTAGTTAAAAAATTACATGAAAGATCAAACTATGTTTTGTAGTACCTTCTTTGCACATTTTAAAGACTCCTATGACCCCTTAAGGGATTTTTGTCAACGTGCCTCGTAATTTTGAAGTGCCGTTAAAAAGATGCTTTTATCTGACTGGGAACCGATTTGCGATATTCCTTTCGCTACGAAAGATCTTTGCTTCCTCGTAATATTTGATAGGAATAACATTATCGAATCCATAGTTGTTCGGGCGCTTTGGGGCGCTTCAGTAAGAAAAGGGATATTGTATAAGACAATCTGCCATTGAACCACAATGGATTTAACGATCACAAACCGTCTCTAGACGGTATATATTCGATTGATTTTTTGTTTCATTGGAGGTTAGGTTAGGTTTTAATAATCTTCGCACCAGAGCTACACGAGCGACGGGCATCATATTTTAGAACCACAGTCAATTGGCTAGTCGACATCTAAGTAGGCACCCAACGCAACCGGTAAGGGCAACATCGTACGCAGCGTAAGGACTTTAGGGGATATTTAACGTGCATGAGTAGGCACCCAACACCCAACCGTTAAAGGCAACATCGTACGCAGCATTGGTACTTTAAGGGGTCTAAGGAGTCTTAAAAATGTGCAAAGAAGGAACTACAAAGTATAGTTTGATCTGTCATGTAATTTTTTAACTACTCAATATACAAGTATAATTTTTTTATATGTAATTCTACAAGATTTATTTATTATAAATTTTTTTTAAAATTTATGAAACTTTAGCCAAAACTAAAATAAATGATATTAAACATAAAGCTATTTTAACACATTGTGATTAGGCTTGCGCGGCAAATTTTGAGGTCAAAATTGAAAAAATGACCAAGAAAATGACTTTATATTGTACAAATATGTACAAACTAGGACTTATACCTAAATTCTCAGCTCAATTTTAATTAGAAATTATTTTAAGAACTTTTTTCTAAAAAAATTAATAAAAAATTTTAAATTTTGATTTTAAATTTATTTTTAAATAATTTCTAATTAAAATTGAGCTGAGAATTTAGGTATAAGTCCTAGTTTGTACATATTTGTACAGCTGTGGAAATAAAAAAGTACCCACTTAAGGTTATTTCATCCGTTAGTCACCCTATTGAATCGGACCTTTTTGAGATTGTGATCAATTAACATTCTGAGTTAATTGCACGATACAAAATTTGCATAAGGGGCCGTCTTCATATTAAAATCATTGCGATCTTTGAAATTTGCAATAGCAACAACCAATTTTAATAACTTAGAAATGTTAAGCACTCTTGAAAACCCTTAAATCTAAGTTTTTGTTACATTTGGATGAATATTTGACGAGTTATTCAATCGAATCACTTGTGGACCTTTTGGGGACCATCTCTAAAATGACAAGCAAGCATGCATGCAAAGCCATCCTTATTTATCAATTACACACGTAATCTTATACACAGTCCCCTAAAGGGTAATTATAAAGTATTTTGTGATTTACTCAGCAAATTATGAATAAACATTTTTAAAAATTGGGATTTCGCTTAAACTCCCTGTCTTAAATTTATTTCTGTAAAAATATTTAGGGGTTTCTATTCATATTTTTTAAAAAAATTAATATAATAATTATTTAAAAATATAAAAATTGTTTTAAATACCCCAATATTGAATGCATTTTGTTTGGGTTATTATAATTTCGTTTCAGTAAAAAATTTGTTTCATTATCTTAATTATTTATAAATTGGGATAGTTTTTTATGTGCAACTCATTTAACATTATGGGACCCAAACTTTGCACGTCTCTTACTCCTCTAATAATGCTTAAAAACTAACAAAATTTGGCATTTCGTATTAACATAGGTCAGAGATTTGAAATATGGATTCAAAAAGGGGTGTTGCTATTGGAAATTTTAAAGTTAGTAACATTTTTAATATGAAGATGGCCCCTTATGCAAATTTTGTGTCATGCAATTAACTCAGAATGTTAATTGTTCACAATGTCAAAAAGGTCCGATTCTTTAGGATGAATAACGGAGGAAATAACCTCAAGTGGGTACTTTTTTATTTCCACAGCTGTACAATATAAAGTCATTTTCTTGGCAATTTTTTCAATTTTGTCCTCAAAATTTGCCGCGCAAGCCTAATCACAATGTGTTAAAATAGCTTTATGTTTAATATCATTTATTTTAGTTTTGGCTAAAGTTTCATAAATTTTAAAATTTGTTTTATGATAAATAAATCTTGTAGAATTACATATAAAAAAAGTATACTTGTATATTGAGTAGTTAAAAAATTACATGACAGATCAAACTATACTTTGTAGTTCCTTCTTTGCACATTTTTAAGACTCCTTAGACCCCTTAAAGGATATTTAACGTGCACTCTCTTACACAAAGTATTATTCGTAGGATTTTTGTTAGCTGCACGGGCCGGATCCGAACTAAAATAGCACAAATTCACTCTGAATTGAAGGAGCTCTCTGAATCGAGGAGCTTTGTCAATTGAAATTGTATTGTGGTGTTTGGAATTGAAAGATACTTCAATGCATTCATGGTTTTTTTTTTTAAAACAAGTTGGTTTGTTACAGAACCTGTCACTTTGTTCACAATGTCAAAAAGGTCCGATTCTATAGGATGACTAACGGTTAAAACAATCACTAGTGGGTACTTTTTAAGACTCCTATGAAGGCACTTACTTATCAAGGAGGGAAAGAATGGAACCATAAAAAAAAACTCTTCACTTGACCAGGATTTTAATTACGAGGAGTAATTGGATGTGTTGGCCGTAATTTGCCATTAATTGGCTATGCCTCGTAATTTAGAACCTTGGACAAGAGACGAGTTTCTTTTATATGATTCCATTCTTCTTGGAAAAAAACTCGTCTCTTGACCAGGATTCTAAATTACGAATCGTAATTAGCTGTGTTGGCCGCAATTGGCCATAATTGATGACGCTTCGTAATTTGGAACCCTGGTCAAGAGACGAGTTTGTTTTTTATGCTTATTTTTTATGATTATTATTTAGGATTCAATCTTTTTTATGAGTCCATTCTTTTCCCCCCTTCTTGATTAGTAAGTGTGTTAATTTTTGATGCATTGTGATTATTCATTCCAGCTACAGACCACTCCGAATAGCGAGCGTTATTTTATAACCACCCTATATTTAATCAAAGATTATTAATCAAAGATGCACTCGGCTGGGGAGCACAGTCGTTTACGGCGTTTGCCTTGCATGTGAAAGGTCCCAGGTTCGGTTCGGGCATGTTCAGAACAACCACCGACCAAACCAGACCAGAGACGTGAACGCACGCTAAATATTCCACAAAGTACCAACACTGCGTACGATGTCTCCTTGAACGGTTGCGTTGGGTGCATACTCTGATGTCGACTCGTCACTTGACCGGGGCTACGACGCCCGTCGCCAATAGCCCTCGTGTAGCTCTAGTGCGAAGATAATTTAAAATAACTTTACTAAACTAAATTAGAACACAACAGATGAAAATACTTCGCTTTGAGAGTGAAACCGAAACATCTATTGAAATAGCGGAAAATGAAAAACTGAAAAAAAAAAAAAAATCCTAATATAAAACAAGCCAATACTACTGCCTAATGCCCAAACAGAGTTAAAAATGTCGTAAAAAACCTTTTTGAAAGAAATTCAAAATTAAAACGAAAACTTCAAGAAATATTGTTTTTTAGGATTTAAACTTGAATTAATATTTCAACAAAAATTAGTCCAAAATTTGTGCAATTGATCACACTTTGTAATGCTTTTTATAAGATCCACTTTCCCAAAACATTTATCAAGATCTTTTAAATAAATCATAGACATGGAAACAATTTAAAATGAACATTTTACTAATTAAGATTTCGAATCTAATAGAATGAATCTATGCTGCTTAATTTTTTTTAATACTTTTAAACTGGAAGCGATAATAAAAAAATCTCTTTGCATTTTCGAAATCAGCCTCCAAAAACACACAGGCACACTCAATTGAAACTTTAGCTTACAGACAAGAAGTTAAAACTCGCTGACTCTTAAAATTGAACTACACGTACCTTATCTTATCGGAGTTTTAGCTCATTTAAATGCAAGGGGAGGAGCTTATGTTACCAGGGGGAGGAGCTTATGTTCTACTCCTAGGGGGCGCCACTTCCTGGATAAGGGAATTTCATAATTTCTTTGCCACTTTTCGACCCGAAAAATGCAAATAATTTCACACTTTTTTTTTCATTGCGAAGGAAATTTTAAGTTCTACGTCTCTATCTTCTCAGTTTTTCAAATTTCGACCTTGTTCATATTGTAAAAATGTTTATTAATAATCAAAAAATTATTTTAACCAATTTCAAAAAAATGAAAAGATAGAGACCTGCAAATCATCTGCATGTATCATATAAAAAAAACCGTTTGAAAAAATATTCAATACAGCCGGAGAAATGTGGCAAAGTTTTTATTTTTTTTCCATAGGATTAACACAGAGAGAAGCCTTCGCTTGAGAGGTCGATTCTCGGTACTATTCCCCCTTAATTGCAGAAATCAGTTAAAGTGACAAAGTCTCATCGAAGGGTACTGCCCAAACGGCCCCTGATAGAGTTGTAGAAAACAGGATAGTATCCGTCACCTGTTATTTGCAGTTATACAATTTACTACAAAAAATAATTATACAGTGGTGGTCAAAATTATAAGGACAACTGAAAATTGAACAGAAATTTTTTATTTCTGAATTAAATGAAAATATATTTAGACATAAAATACTTCTTTATGCTATAAATCATTTAAGAACAATAAAAAAAATTTAAACTATAAAATTTGAGTTTATAAAAATAATAAACAAAAAATGCATTGTTAGGAAACTGGACAAAATTATAAGGACATTTAAAATTTTCAAGTCCAAACAGTTAATAATTAATAAGTTCACCCTTATTTTCAATTACTCTAATTAATCTTGACGTCATAGAGCTTGTAAGTTTCTTTAGGGTGCTCACAGGGATATTTTTCCATGCCTTTTCAATTGATGACATCAGTTCTCGTTTGTTGTGGTATTGAGTGCCATTTTTGTAAACTTCATACGCCAAAATACCAAACAAATTCTCGATTGGGTTGAGATCGGGACTTTTAGGTGGTCAAACAGTCAATGGTTTTACAGAATTAGCGTTAAACCATGATTTTGAAGCTGCGGATACATGTATGGATGCATTGTCCTGCTGGAATAAATAGTCACCGCTGGTTATCAACGGTGCTTGTGGCTAGAGATTGTCACCCAGCATATCAACATAACTATTTGAGTTCATTTTCCCTTGAAGAAATACTATTTTTGTAGTTCCAGAGGCTGCGTAACCTGCCCAGACCATTACCGAGCCGCCACCATATGAACGCTTTGAAAAGATTTCTTTTTCTTTGCGAAGATCATACCAATAATACTTAAAACCATCAGGTCCGTCTAGGTTAAACTTCTTTTCATCGGAAAAGACAACGTCATCCCAATTATCATCCATAGTAATGTACTTTTTTGTAAGCTCCATCCTCAGTCTCTTTTGGGTTTTTGTAAGAGGGGGTCGTGACTTCAGTTTTCCGCATCGAACCTGTTTAGCATTTTGTAAAACACGGCGAACGGTTCGAGCACTGCAGTTCAACTCCAGTTCACGCTTTATTTCTGTCGATGTCTGCTTTTTAGAGCAAGCTCTACTTATAATTCGCCTTTTATCTCTCAAAGATACAGAAAATGGCCTTCCTGGGTGTTTTCGTTTTCCATTATTTCCAGGATTTTTCAAAAAATTATCTATTACAGTCTTTGATCTATTCAATTTCAATGCTATTTCACGTCCGGTAAGTGCAGAATTTTTATAAGCGATTAATTTTCCTTTTTCAAACACTGAAAGCTTCACACTTAGTGGCATGGTTGAAGATAAGTGCAATGAAAATTTCAAACACTCGCAAAATCTTTATAACACGATGGAATGACGTGTACAAGCCGAAACTTTGCTAATTCTATGCTAATTTATGCATTAAACTTACAGAAATACAATTGTCCTTATAATTTTGTCCAATTTCGCTGTATGTTAAATTTTAAAACGCATTTTAAAATTATGAATTTTATGTATAATTGTAAAGAATCTCATTTAAAATGCTAAATTTACTATTGGCTAACAGACATAAAATTTGCATAATTCAACCGTGATTTGTCAAAAAGATCTAGCTGTTTTTCCATTGTCCTTATAATTATGACCACCACTGTAGACTGCTATACTGCTTTTGGAGTTATTTTTGTGGCATTTGGACTTAATTCAGACCCACCTCATTCTCAAAGGCCCTCGCCAGATAAGACGGTGAAAAATGCCCCCATTCCAATCGGGCTAATTTTTTTTCTGAAAATACCTCATAGTATGGACAACTTCTCAGCCAAGTTTCAGCTCAAAAATGTGACGCATTTTTGAGTAAAAAATTAAAGTTTTTTTTCTTTTTAAATTGATTATTCCCTGAATATATTTGATAAATCCAAAAAACTACTCATGAGTTTTTAGATATCATTGAGTAGTATTCTCAGAAAAATCCGCTCATAAATCTGATCGAGCGATCATTCTTAAAAATGCATTTTTATTTTTCAAAAAAAAATTTCATGCCAAAATCGTTTGGTCACAACTTAGGATTTTGTCTCTACATATTCCTCTATTATCAATCTATAATATATATTTTTTTCAGATTTTTAAAATTATTGGACGATAGTTTAAAAAAAAATAAAATATTCTTAAAACCTGACTTTTCGCACTACTTACTCGGCAGATGGCACTCCTAACTAAGGCGGGGAAATTCAATCTGGGAGAATTTCTTTCGGACTAAAGAATTTAGCATAGATTTAGAAAGTAGCAGATCTGCCTCTAGGGGGAAAGGTGAAGCCATTTGTTAACCATTATCCCATAAGGCAGTTCGCAAGCTCTTGCACATGGCATGCCATACGCCACCAGATGGCACCATGAGATAATTCGACTAATAAAAGATATATATTCAATATTAACTAATTAAAACTTTTTACAAGTTTCGCTAGCATAATTTTATAGCTGCATGCGTATTGATAATTTCTGTAAGGCATGAGGTATATATTCACAAAAGAAGCGAGTTAAAAATGCAGTTTTTATTGTATGTAACTCTTCGGAAAAACCATTTTTGTGAATCAGTATCCCGTGATGCATTGCGAAAACGACGAAATGTGGATTCATCACGCATCATTGCGTTGTACGGGATTGCGCAATCGGTGGGCATGCTATTTCTAAATCTATGGATTTTAGAGCAAAAAAATCAGGCTTTAAGAATTATTTTTTTAAACTATCGTCCAATAATTTTAAAAATCTGAAAAAAAAATATATCATAGATTGATTATAGAGGAATATGTAGAGACAAAATCCTAAGTTGTGACCAAACGATTTTGGCATGAAAATTTTTTTTGAAAAATAAAATTGCATTTTTAAAAATGATCGCTCGATCAGATTTATGAGCGGATTTTTCTGAGAATACTACTCAATGATATCTAAAAACTCATGAGTAGTTTTTTGGATTTATCAAATATATTCAGGGAATAATCAATTTAAAAAGAAAAAAAACTTTAATTTTTTACTCAAAAATGCGTCATATTTTTGAGCTGAAACTTGGCTGAGAAGTTGTCCATACTATGAGGTATTTTCAGAAAAAAAAATTAGCCCGATTGGAATGGGGGCATTTTTCACCGTCTTATCTGGCGAGGGCCTTTTGCTAAATGCATGCCACTATAGAAAACTGCTTTAAAATGTTTTCATATAGAATATCTATGATATGTTTTGCTATAAATGGCATGTATAGACTATATTATACTATCGAAAACTGGCTAGGAAAAAAGGGGAATATTAGAGTTGTTTATTTGCCAAGTTGTTGGGATTGTTATTACAATATAAATTCTTGGTTTTCTTAAAGTGTATTTTTTTACATTTTAGTAACTGTTTAAAGATTTCAACAGGTTGTGGTTTAGAAGAGTTTCCTTATTTATACAATTTGAAAGGTTGCAAAATACTAAATGATGAGTTAAAATATTAAAAATCCGAAAATTATTTAAATTATTTTCCGAATGTTAATACCTTTTTAATTAGTTTCGATGTGTCAGTATTTCGGGGGGGGGGGGGGGGGGAGTTCATTTCATATTAAAAATGTTGGTCATTATTACTCAGATCCCTATTTATAAAATACATTTTGAAATATCTCTTAATTACATTATTTAGAATTCTTTTAAACATAATCCAGCAGATTTATGTAATACAACGCAAACTAAACAATTCCTTGAAAAGAACCTAGTTATGCTAACCCTTTCCCCAACCACTCTGTTGGAATGACTAGGCAAAGGATCACACCGCCCCCCGTCCCACTGGGTCTAACCAGAAACTAGGATAAACTACGTCCCCTCTGTTCCCTTTAATTTGATGGCGTTTCCCAAAGAGACGCACATTATTTCTCGAAATTAGACCCAGTGGGGTTCAGCCCCAACTCTGGAAATTATCCAGCCCGGGTAGAAATGAGCTCTCTCCCCCCAATAGCCGCA
This sequence comes from Hylyphantes graminicola, assembly GCA_023701765.1. Lineage (NCBI taxonomy): Eukaryota > Metazoa > Arthropoda > Arachnida > Araneae > Linyphiidae > Hylyphantes > Hylyphantes graminicola. The sequence goes on from CM043123.1 coordinate 12,347,544, forward strand.
GATAAAAAAAAAAGCCTTAACACTCACCCTGGCGTTCTTATCAAGATCCACTCCCTTGCTAGAGCTGTCGAAATTGAAAGAACCGCAGAATGTGGCATTGTCTAATTCAATTCTGTGGAGACGCGGGTGTGAAGTGGTGCATTGAAGGAGGTGTGGAGATCGGTGGTGAAAGAGAGACGGCGAAATTAAATTTAACGTTTCTAGGTTTGTGTAAAGTGTTGGATGTGTTTTGTGCAATCTGATATTGAATATACGATAAGTCCATTTCGAATTATTTTCTAACTCCTAAACGAAGGCTAATAAGTCATGGATGTCCAAATACTTAGAGTCTGTTTCAAATATTACAGCCTAAAAGCAAACAAATGGCTATATACCGTCACATTATGACATGGTGTGCGTAATAATTTTTTTTTTAAACATAGAACTTTCGAACAGTCTGATGATAATGTAATTTAAAAGAAAAGGTATATTCTTATTTAAAACATACATTTCTTTTAAAACATTTCTATTTACACATTTTTTTTTACTTCTTACAACAATTTAAAGAAAGAATTTCTTGCATTTTTGAATGCAATTTTTATGCAACTAAAACTTAAAAGATTTAAGCATTTTCAATTCTGCATATCTAATCTTTAGAGAAAACCAGATCTAAAACTAAATGGCAAAAAGCAACAAGTACTCTTGAGGACTCAACCCCCCAATGTTTCAATTTAGAGTTAATTATATCAAGGATATTTGTGAAAATAGTTGTTGAAACAATTTAAAGGGAGCGATATAACTAAAAGGACTTATCATTTATTATTTTATAATCATGTTTATCATATTTCTTTTGTATAAAAATTGTCTTAGCATTTAAATAAGATTTTTTCGAATAAAAGGTAAAATTTCCGGAACTATTACGAATATATAGAGTTCAATTATTAATTTTAAGTATTATAAATAGTACAGTATAAGTGTATATCATGTAATTTGTACAAAATCTCTTAATTGTTTTTCTTTAAAATTGTTTTGGCATTTTAATGGTAATTATGAAATAAATGATTTAGAAATAATAAAGTAAAGTGAATTAATACAGTTTGGGGAATATTCACCAATATAACGAATATAAAATAAAATATGTGCTAGCAATTGGTTACAAACCTCAATACTTCATGAAGTAATTCGAACTTTTACTCTAAAACAACCTGTATCAAGTCAATGGTGTCCCATTTTTAAACTTCACTACGAAATGATATTATGTACCTAAATTATTCAGAATTTTAGCAAAACTAATTAAAATTCCTTGTCCTTATCTTTAGAATCCAGAATTTATCAGGAGCACACTTGAAGCTACAAATTTAAACACTCAGAAAACTCAGTTTATCCGAGGCAAAATTCCAAATCCTGAAATTTTAAATAAAAGAAAATAAATTCATCTTATCCAAAAGCTACCAGGGTTAATTGAAAGCATTATTTCTATTAAAATACTTCAACCTCCGTGTCATAACGATATCCATTTTGAAGACACACTTAATATTTCTTATTTATTGCTTTTTTAATATTTTATCACGGCATATTACCAGTTCGTCCAATCAACGAATTTACATAACGAGCATACTTAAATCCACTCAACGGATTCGAATCCATCTTAATGATAAGACCAATTACTCAGAAAACTTAAAAGTCGTTCGTTTATCTTGGACCTTCAGTTCCGAAGCAGAAAATCGAATGCTTGAGTAAAAAGAAACGGAAAATCGCACACGTTCTGGCAGTAATCGATGTTAATTGGGAATCGGAAAGCGTCACACTAGGGTTAATTTCTTCGTTAGTCGAAGTCTCTGGGAATTACGATTCCCACTTTTGCAACACGGCCCTCGCAACTTGGGTGAGGGCGGTTGTTTCAGCTTCTTTCGTTTGCTTTTCATTAGCGTTTCACCTTTTTGTCTTATGTAGATTCCATTAGACATTTTTAAGATTTCCCATATTTAATCAGGTTTGGGTAATTTTTCACAGTGGACTAATGAACAAGGGAAATTACTCAAATTGGGATTAAGTTGTGGGAGTTGAATTGGGACCGTCAGTGAAAGTAGAGGTCCAGGTTTGCGAGGAAATTGTTGCGTTTTGTAATTTTGAAAAGAAGTGTTTTATTTTTAATGGGTCAAACTAATCCTTATGCCTTAAAAAAAGAATGAATATAATTAAACAAGCGATTGAACACCAGAATATTCAGTAAGCTCACGGAAGTAAAGCCTTTTATTGATAAATGAGGTCTTCTGAGAGTGGTCATATTTAAAATTCAAATATTATAATTTCAAATTATAAAATTAAGAATTTGTGTAACTAATAAGCATGAGTTCATATTTCTCAAACTAACGTGAGTGAATTCTTGTATGTACCATAAGAATTAATGCAAATTATATTATTAGAGTGCTTAGATAACGAGTCAGACACAATATAAATCCATCCAACAAATAAAAAAGAATTAACAAAAAAAATTCGGATTCATTTTTATAAATACATAAATATGAATTAACTCGACAAAACAATTGAAAGAAATTTTCAAAATTGTTTAGGACCTCAACATAAACTAAATCAATTTCTTAAAAAGTCTACATCTTTGAAATTGGAAAGGATCTGTTAAAAACGGACAAAGCCGAAAACATGTTTTATCCCATTTATAAGATCCTTTTAATGCAATTCCTTACAACAAGCTCTATCTAACACCCAACAAAATAAAAACAGGATACATTTTGCCAATAAACATCCTAGCGACGCCAAAGAGAAGTACTTTGAAGTTAAAACTCGATCTAAAAATAAAAAGAAAAAAATTACGAGGCAACATGAGAGTTCTTGAGGCACTGAAAAGAAACTTTTAGTTGAGACCAACCGTTATTTAGGACCCTACACGGCAATAAAATGCTACGAATGTGAACGTATTGGTCAAATAACAACTAAAAGGATTGAATGGAGGAAACACAAGACCCGGACAGACTTCTTTTCGAAGTGAGAACTCTCCAAACATAAAACTTCAAAGTGACGAAGAAGGTGGTAAAGTTCCAATAGTTAAAACCTCGGGAGAGAAAAAGCTTTAAAAGCTGTTTGAGCCCGCCTCGTCTCGAATGAGGAACATAAAATTTAATATGTGGACAAGAGATAACGCAGCTTTTAATGGGGATTTGAAAATTCAGATACCCATTTCATGGGCGGCGAATTGCCGAATTTCGAAAGCGTTAAATAAGGAATTACACTTCACTTATAAAATGGAGGATGGGGTTGATTCATATTTAATAATATAGGTAAGGAGTGGGAGGTTTTAAGGGTTTCTAAAAATCGTTGTTTATAAGTGTAAAAGTTTTAAGAAATATCTATAAAGCTGAAAATATGCCAGCTATGCTTATTTATTTTATTGATAATTTAGATAGGCAGGATTTTATAGTTTAAGGTACCACCCATGCCTTGTAATTTTTAATTTAAGAAGTTAAGAGTTTGCATATTCTTTGGAATAGTTGTTTATAAAACAAGCTCCGTTTGAATCATGAATAAGATATTGATTGAGACTCTAAATTTATTAGTTAGTCTAGTAAGTCTCAAAATATTGAGATAGTTAAAAACAATTTACTTAAGTTTTAGTCGAGGAAAGTGCAAGCTAAAGTATCGTTAAGAAAAAGGTCAGTAATTAAATGTTTCAAATATAGTGCAAAACCTGATTTTTTTAAAAATAAATTTCAATACAAAAAAATGTCATGCAAACTTATAGCTATATACCCCACAAACGTAGAAATTGTTTATTGTATTTCTTTTATTAATATTTAACTCTATAATGAGCTGGACATATTTTCATATTTAAATTATGTTAAAACATCCGTGGTTAAGTTCATTTACTTCAGTTACAAGGAAAAAAATAATTTAATCCCGCTTCTCTTAAGAGGAACTGACCAAAACTGAAGGCAAAAAAGATGCCTTTACAAAACTAATTTAAAAATCCATACTACGCACTCCGTCTCAATTTATACAATGTATAGACTTCAAACAAAAACCGATAAGGCTATTTCAAATAAATATAAATCTCAGCAAACGACCGGAGAAAAAAAAAAGATTGTGCTTATTCTTCCAACAAATTCATTCTTCGACTTGGCTGTCAAAAGATCGGCCCCATAAAAAAAGGGAAGGGGTATAAGAGTTGCCAAACCCGGACACATCAATGCCGCACTTTGTTAAAATGAGATGGCAGCACTGTAGCAAAAATAAATAAGAAACGAAATGTCATTTCTTTTTCACCTGTTTTTATACTTACGTGATTGCTGTAATTAAACGGCCATCAAACTTGAATGATGGTTGGAATAATGCGAAATTTTGCAGAACTCCTGAACGACAAATGTGTATAATTTTTGCCAATTGTGCTTTTGAAATAGAGGATTAATGCTCAAAATAATCTAGATTTACCCCTTTTTGTGATATAAGGTTGTTGTAACTGTTGTTGGAGCTGGGCCAGCGCACCATAGAGCACAATAAGTCTGTAATAACCGATTGTAGTAGTATAGTGTTTTGTTCGATTAAATAGATGTGTTGATTTTAATCTTGAGTTAGTTTAATTATAGTATTTATTTTAGAAGTGGTTGTATATTATACAGCGGCTTCAATTATTCAAAGTTAGAAATTTCAGATCCGAACCAGACATGGTGGCGTTTGTGTCATCGATAGCGCAAACCCTTAATCTCGTGAGCTTTTAGTCTAAATCTATTATTTTTATAAAAACAAAATTTTATTGTATTCAAAACAATGAAATTTTAAAACTTCAGAAAACTTAAGTAAGTCAAAGCATACCTTTCCTAGCGACTAAAACCGCCCCCGAAACGGTTCTGATCGCAACCCAAAACACAGCTACTAGTGTTGTAATATAAACTAAGTGGGAAGGAAAAAAGTAACTGTTCTTCAAAAGAATTCGCCTTGACATTTAAAGGATTGAGAGAGGGTAGGCCCGTTTAAAGAAAGTGGGGCGGCAATTGTTTCCTCCGAGCACGGGACCTACTGTTAAAAAACAAGAAACCCAAGGAGGGTAGGGCAATCAGTCACATACTACAGGGCAATGCCAGCCTCTGGATCGGTGATCCATCAAGGCTCACGCAACACTTCGCGAAAACGTTTTTCTTCTGTTATTGGCATTTTGATCTGGACTTCACCTCCAAAAGTAATGAAAAGATGAAAATAATGAAAAAATAAATAAAAAACTTAAGAGATTTAAGGGGAAAGGGGGTGATTTATGTTTCTTCTGAATGATCGACAACAACGGGGTTCAGCGTTAGAGGACTACCCATAAATTATGTTCGCTATTTGCGTTGCGATTCGGTTGATCTTTTGCATTTGGCTGCTTTTTGCTTTGGTAGGGTTTTTTGGCTATGATATTTCCATCAAATGTTTTTTTGGGATCATTTTGTCAAAATTGATGAAATTGTGCCGTGCATGGAAAAGTGAAGTAACTGACTGGCTCTTTGTGAAAAATCTCTAAATGTATGCAATTCCAAAATTATTCGGTTGGCCTCATTGCACAGCTTTAACAATTTTCAATAGATGACATTCAAAACAAAACTGAAAATAGTTCATATGGAGGATCTAATTGCAAACTTGCATTTTCTCAAGCATAAGTAAAATATAAGGTCCGGCCCGTTCATTAGCGACGACTTCAAATTCAATACCGGACAGTATGTCAGTAATTCTTTGAAGAATGTGAATTTTGCAACTAGATCTGTCACATGACCCTCCCCCCCCAAAAAAAAAATATTATCTTGTATTTTAACCAACCGTTATTTTCCCACGTGTAATAGGGAGTAAGATTCTGGAGTCATTATTTAACATTGCGAAGCAACCTCAACTTGCCAATTTTAATTTATTAAAATAGCTATAGCTATCCGTGCACATATTTAAACAAATATTTTTTTAGCAAATGTTATAATCTTCAGAAAATAATAATATTAGCTAATGCCGCTCAATGTGTATAAATTTAAAAGTTAAATACCTGGTTAGTGGTAGATATGGTATTGCATCCACTTCCGTTAGAGACAATGGTAGGTTTTTGAATTCTACGATTGCAACTGGTGGAGATGAAGAGTTTTCCTAAAAGAAAATAATAAACTATTAAAATATATGTCTAAAGAAAACATTAATATATAAATAAGTGATTTGTCAAACATCTATAAAACCTTCCACCTTTTAAAAGCTTTATTAACAAAAATCAGTTTGATACATAGCTAGATCCAATGGGGCAATGATTAATTAATCAAAAGAAAAGCATATAATGCATCAATTCTAGCAAATCAATTCTATTTATGGTATGAATATTTTTATTGCTTCGCCTTAAAGAGTACGAGCAAAATACACAATTATGTCCTTTAAGTCAATATGGTTTCATAAAACTCCTTTTAAAAAACAACACAGGCCCATTGTTGTGGTACAGTATATTTTAAAGCTATTGATGTAGTAGTGCTATTCTGTAACATGACGGTTAAAGGAAAAAAAATACCCATCTAACTGAGTGATTTTCTTCAAATAAGAAGTTTTTAGTGAAACTGAAAGTTTATTTAAATAATTAATAACAACGAATAAATATTTCTACAGCATATTATAACTATCTCTCATTGCAATTAGTCAAAAGCAAAAGAAACGCAATTGCGCAAAATTGTTCAAGAATCTCTAAAATATAGTTTAAAACGACACCGACAAAAATTGGGATAATAAATTCCGCTTTAGCATAACGATTCCTATTAAAATCTCAGATTATGGCTGTCACTAAAGTTTATTGAAAGAGATTAGAAGTAATAACGCAAGGGACGTAAAATTGGAAAACCGTCAAACGGATGCAATTTAATTGAAATCTGCATAGACACGCAGAAAGCGATTTACAGTTTTCGCCTGTTAAAGATTCATATTCTTATTAAAACAATGTCGGAGAGCACGCATTTATTGTAGGGCATGAATTATTTTGTTCTCTTAATTCTTTAGATATCATGACATTGAAATAAATTTTAATTAGGAAATTTTCTGAAAACCTATGTTAAGTTTAAGAGTTGCGAGTTTAAATTCAGTAAAAAGTAAATTACGTTGAAAAAGTGGGATTTGTGCATTAAAAAAAAGAAATATATTTAGATTTTTTTAATGCTTGTTTTTAAAGTTTTATTTAAAAAAAAAAATAGCGAGATGTTGAAAATAACTACGAAAATATGCATAATGATAATTAAACACAATAAATTTTAAAACAATTTATTCAGGATAACTTATACTTTCGGATGTTAACCTCAATTTCGCCGGCCCATCGGCACAGCGGTTAGTGTACTAGCCTTTGGAGCTGCTTGGGGGTTCTGGGTTGGGAGCTGGGTTGGGTTCGAATCCCGGTAACATGGATGTTTGTTCTTGTCAATAAATGTTGTTATTTGTCTATATGTTTGTGTCGTCCTTCTTTGTGTGTCTCTTGTGACTGTCTCTTCTGGCGAGCTGGGTAATGGGCTATAAAGCCTACACTCTCCCTTCTAGAGGGCGCATTCACTGTCATAACCTCAAATTCTATATTTATTAAATCTCTGTTATTCTGTCTAAAGTAAACACCGAACATTATAATTTAAAAAAAAAAAAAAACATGGACCAAGAAAGAAAAACCCAGTTTCTAAGAGAAAGAAGAAGAAAAGAATAAAAACAGAAAATGTTAGCTAAATTAGGTACTTTTCTCCTATAGCCAATGCCGCTACATGACTTAGATTTCTTGGCTTCAGCTACATGAGGGAATATGATGGCAATAAATTAAAAACGATCCCATACATTATTCATGATTTGAGATTGGTCACAAAGTGATTTCGCCTGCCAAGGACAACGACAGCGAAATATTAGACGATTCGCTCATACGGTAGACTCATTACGCGGCCACATTTGGCTGCGTTAATTTGACAAAAAGGGAACTAGCATTCTGCTGATTTTCAGCAAGTGATGTATGAAACTAGAAATTATAGACGGTTATTTTATGGGGAATTCAATAAAATAAGGTAGTTGAGCTGAAATTGTCGCTTATTTATTATATAATATAAATAGTCTGAAAATGTGTGATAGGGTTACAATTGAACCAATCATGTATCACATGATACTTATGATGAGAGTTTAAGTTTGCCTTATTATTATTATTATTATTATTATTATTGTTATTTATTATTATATTTAGAAATAGACCCAAATGTAATTTAAAGAATTTAAATATTGAAATAAGTTGAATTACAGTGCAATTTTTTTAGTTAAATATATTTTATTACTTGTGCCAATTTTATAAAATGCTTATTACTATATATTTTTTATTGAATGCTTAAATGTAGCTATCCTTTTACAAATATGGATATTTGTAATTATACAGTTGCCTGCTTAATATGATAGTAACAAAGAAAATCAAAACTGTTAGCTACATTTTTTTCATTCCGAGTTATTTTTTTACTTTTCTTCCCCATTCTTTCTAGTTCTTTTTTTTTCTCTTTTCTTTCACAGAAGGAAAGCAATATATAGCCCTGATCATTTCTCAAAAGGGTTTTGGAGATGTTATGGAGTTCTGGAATCGGAATTTTGATCACAGGCCCGCAGTATGTTGGACCAGAGCCTCGGAAGGCTTAGAAATGGTCATTGATAGAAATAAGGAAATATATTTTTTAAGCAATGACAAACATATTAGAGACACAAGAAATATGATCGTGAAAAATGAAAGTGATTTGTTCTGGGGCCAGCATCAATAGAAACTATTTAAAAAACATATGCTAAAAAGATTAATGAGTTTAATATTAATATAAAAGTAGTATTTTGTTGAATGAAAAATAGTTTAGCTCAAATTAATATGCGTAACATATCACAAAATAAGGGTTGATATGAATGAAATATTAGTATATTATGTTTATGCATATTGTTGTAAAGGAAAAATTGCGAAAGTTAAAATATAATATCAAACGGCAATATAAATTGATGCATGCAAACTATACGAAATTGTATTTTAGATTTTATGTTTCAGGCAGAAAAAAATTGACTATCATTGGGTTAAAAGTGTGGTTTCGTTATTGATCTCTATTCTATATATTGATATCTCTCTCTTGTTTATAGTTTGTGAATTTCGTTGTTCAATTAGTCTAGTTTACATTCTAGGTTATCAAGCTTATTCATTTCCATACTTTAAAAAATATGCCTCTCATTTCAGAAGCAAATGGATTGTTTTCCCTCTGAAATTCAGAGGCACAGCGTACGTAGATCACAATGAGGGACTTTTCAGAGGGACATTTAGAAGTTTTAGGCTTTCGAATTTCAGGGATAAGATGTACATTTCGTATTTCAGAGGCACATTTGGATTTCCCTAAATTTGAAGATGTCGTGTGCCGTAAAAATTGAAAAGGTGCAAAATAGACATATATTCCCCTTTAGCTAAAAACGAGCCTGTTAATATCTTTTTTAAAAAAATGTGATGCGGTCTAAGAGTTCCTTTGTGGGCTTCAGTAAATGCAAAAACCAAATAACTTTTTGAGCAGTTAATATTAAAATACCTAAAAGCTACCCCTTTCCATTTGATCCTTCTATATCCTTACAATGTAATCACAATACATTTTTACAATATCCACAAGCTATGCACAAAAATGCATAGAATTACGCGAGCCATACACAAATTATAGCCCTCACACTGACTGAGCACGCATCCCGTCCCCAAAACCTGACAGTGTCCGCCGCTGTAGACATCCGAAATTAACCTCACCTCGGAGATTTTCAATCTAATTACCTCCGACGCCGCACGTATTAAAACAGGAACACCAGCAACCCAGTCTGGTATTAATAATCGAGAACCCTCCCAGTACGCCCCTTTCCAGGCAGAAGTTGACTGATGCCTACTTTAACCCTTCTGGCAAAAGAATTTGAACAGATGCAATATACCGTCCCGCTAGCTTAGTGGATAACATCACCAGATGATGCTATGGAATCGTTTTGAAATGCATGAAAATTGTCACCCAACTTCTCTGTGTATCAAACTGATTGGTTTGGTGAATTTATAAACGTAATGCAAAGCAATGTCGACACAATGTGTTGTATTTGCACAGAAGAATTTGCAGTTATTTACAATAGCTTGAACTGTATTTTTACAGTTTGCTGTGCAATATATGTCTGCACCTAATCACTTTGTGACAACATGCTCGTTCCCATGTGAGTTCCGTTGAATGGGGTAACTTAAGTCCTGGAGGGTAACTAACCCAAACTTTTCAAGCTAATAACTTCCTATTAAATACTCTTTAAAAATATGCTTGCCGTTTTTAATTGCATGTCGTAATTAATGACAACTTTTCCTTGACTGAGTAGAAAAATATTTAAGAATGAAGTCGGTGGGCTAAGCTGTACCGAAATTAAGGTAAAGTAGAAAAATATACATTTGTACATAAACGTTTAAAAAACAGACATCGAATCGTAGAATTGGCCTTTCAGCATGCCGCACTACGCAACATGCCTGAAGAAACCCTTTCAAGTTTCCATCGTATTTGCATAAAGGGTGCGAATTAAATAGGGAAGATCCTACTCAGCAAATAAACCCATCTGTCCTATTTCCCGCGGCTAGGGGCCCAGTAGATCGCAATTAATGTTTATTGCCAGGTATACTTGGTGCCCTGGGGGATCCCTTGGGTTGACCATCTGGTTGGAAGTAATGCAATTTTCAATGGATTTAGGGTAGAGTTTTTCGCTTTTAAAGGGATTAAGTGAGGGAAGTTAAGTGGGCTTTTTATATAAACTCAGTCACTGGAAGGATATTTGTATCATGATACTTTATAAAGTATAAGCGGATATGGGTTTAGTACAATTGAACTACTGAGTTTGAGGATAATAGCTCAAAAATTAAGTTTGCCACAAATCCCCAAAAGCGGATTTTATCTAATTACTGAGTTAGCTACTTTTTTTCTCGCTACTCACATTAAAAAAAATACAATCCACCAATAAACTTTAGAAAAAAACTTTGCTGTATGAAACGGGGGAAAAGCACTTTAACTTGGAAAATGTATTTATTTGTACTTTCCTTATCAATTATTTACCTATACAAGTCAACAGAACTAAATAACTACATAAAAATTTAACGAAATACATAAGTTACAAGGGATCCTCACAATATACATATCATGGAAATATATTATTTCAAAATGTATTAGATTGTCCACGAAGGTCATGCCATTTTTTGGCAACATCTGTGCATTATAAACAAGCAACATATATAAAAGTATAGTTAGAGAAAATATTAAATTTAGTCTCCATAATATTTTCCTCATTGTAGATAAGGGACAATGCTTAATATTTTACATCCCAACAAAGGCGAACCAACACAATTCCAAAACTCCTTTAAGTATTCTTCCTTAATACACGTGACTCTTATTCCATGGGAAAATTAAGCAACCGGCATCTTCCATAACGAATTCTTTCCCAGCGAAACAAATATAAAGTCAAGAATTTCAATTCGAATTTTGAGATTCATGTAGTTCATGCCCGACCACGTACGACGGTAAGCATTTCTGTTTCCCCCTAGAAATTACTTGCTATATTCCGGTGATATACGGGAACTTTAGAGGCAAATGGCACGTTTCTAGCCGCTGAGTGCTGCACTCCAGTCGGTCGGGATACTCATAATGCTCAAAGGTAAGAGGTAGGTAAATGAGAAAGGTTTGTTCCGTATGCTATACTCGCCGCCAACCAAATAAGAAACGGTAGGGATGGTGGCTTTTCAGAAGAACCGGTGTTTTACAGCGGCGGTCCATCCCTAAAGTGTTTCAAATAAGGGTGGTGGGAACTATAGAGGATTTGCTTTCTGAAATTGAAGAGTATGTGTTGGAAAATGAAATGATTTTGAAAGTTCTTTTTGTCTATCTAGTTGAGATTTAAAATCACTTTTGTTATGTAATTTTAATGATGTAATATGTTATTTTCATATATATTGATTGCATCTCTAAAAATAAATTAATAATTGTAGTTAAAACTCAACACAATTCAGCTAAGGGAAGTTAATTTCAACGGGCCTTTAAACAAATACTTTAAAAAGTCTTATAACCTTTTTTTTTTTAAATAACTCTTAATTCCTGAACATAATATTTTATTTAAACATATTATTTGTTCAATTAAAAGCTTTTCTGTTTTTAAAACTTAAAATTTCATATCTTTGTTAACAATAAAAACCTAAATATTTATACTTTTAGTCTTTTATATCGTTGTTCAGTAGCTTAAAGATACAGCAGCTCAGTGCAAATAAAAAGTATAGTAAACATGACTCAATGTTTATTTAGTGTTTCCCAAGATAAAGGTATCGAGGTGTATTGTGCTACATCCCCCCATTAAAGGTAAATTTCCTAACCTGATAAAAGTGATATTTAAGTAACTTGACTACATAGCATTCTACAACGCTACAAACTGTTTATGATACCCTTTTTGATTGACTATTTAGTTTGTATAGATTAAAATAAATTGTTTCATGTGGAAATGTTATCACAAGAAGACCTTGTATTACAATTAGTTTACAATTAAACATTTAAATATCCTTGTGAATTTTATGGGTTTTTCTGGCAACTAATTTTGGCATAACTCCATGATGTTTTATGTCAGTTCACGGTTTAATTTAAATTCTATTTGACTAACGTGTTAAAATGATTGATAAAAATTATGTGTTCAAAAAGCGTGATTTAAGAACAGAGTTAAACTAATTAACTAATAATAGCATAATCCATGCATGTAAAAATTTACGAACAGTTATTTAAATAAAATGATCATAGTTCACTGGTAAGGACATTTACAAATAGTACTATTTTGACAAGCTAATTACGTAAGGAACATGTGCCCAAACGAACTTAAAATATTTAATCGCTATTTCAAATTTCACCAAATTGAATCAAGAAAAAAGGCCACAAATAATAAATAGACATAATTGAAACAATAATGGGGTAAATATTGAAACTAAAATAATCATTTAATCTTCTTTGAACATGCAAACATGTTAGTGTGAAGTAGGGGAGGGTGGGGGCTATTGGGACAAATTTTTTTCAACCTCTGTATTTCAGCAAAAATATATTAATATTAATTTCTTTTTTCACAAGCTCATAAACTGAACATTCATTTACTTAAAAAGTCATTCGACAAATGTTAAAACATTACCATATTTTGGTTGCTGAGCATTTTAAACAAACATGTAAATGTCCCATTAGCCCCCATATGTGGGGGCTAATGGGACAGGGTGCAGGGCTAATGGGACATGCTAAATGTTGCCTGAATAAAATATTAAAAGAAGAGAAAATGAATCAGAAAAGGACCAGAAAATAAAACTTTAAAGCAAATACCATTAAAATAATGTGTACATAACGAAATTTTTTAAAAACAATTATTCGACATTGAATTAGATGAAATATAGTTAAAACTCAAAATCGAAGATGCTCCCATAATTTTTTTTGAATAACTGGAAAGGATAGTTTTATAACTAAATCTTTAGTTTTTATAACTAAATCTTTAGTTTTATAACTAAATCTTTAGTTTTACAACTAAATCTTCTAAAATTTATCCCAAACTTGTCCTCTTTTTTCACGGTACAAGGATTTAAAAGACTGTCGTACCTTCAAATAGCTTACCATCGTTCACCTGTTTTAGATCATTCTAACGAACATTTTCCCTGTAACGGGTGCGGGTTCGATGCCCCTCCTTTACCCTGGGTGTACTTCATTTCTCTGTGACAGTAAAAACTCTTTCTGTGTCTGTCTTACTTGACGAAGGCTTATAAACGGGTCTTCGATCAAGTACACAAGCCCGGAATATATATGCAACTACCCTACCCTACGAACATTTTCAGTTCATCGCCTTCTTTTTCAGAAAGCAATCCAACAAATAAAAAATAGCTTGCTTACTAGCAAAATTTACCAATAACAATATATTTATCTTCACCAAGCTCTGTTCAGATGTAATTATTAAAATTCCAGGTGGAAATATGTCACCAATAAAGCTACTTGAACTTTCACTTATTATACGGTGAAAAAAGTTCAAAAAGTTTAAAATTAAAGTTTAAAAAGGTTTTAGGCAACTTGACTGAATAAGATATAAGATATTTAAATAGATTGTTTGAGAGAAGCATGCAAAGCTAGGTTTATCCGTGTCCCATTAGACCCCACTGTTTCTGTCCCGTTAGACCCCACTGTGTTGTTTTTTATAAATGACCCAACACAGAAGCACTTGTACTTCACCACAGTATTTGACATATACTATCTTAATCTAGGATAATTCATCTATCTAAAACTGCATTTTAATTCCTAGAAAGTTTTTATTTAATACTTCAAAATTGAAAAACAAGGTACACTTTTAATTAACTTTAAATTCTCCAAAACGGTATTTCTTCTCTCCTCATCAGCACATGCATTTATTTTCTGATCTTTGGTTGTTAAAATGTGAAGTGCAACTGTTACAATTCTCTAGTGTAGAAAAATTTGTAAAAAAGTATATTTTTCCTAGCTTTAGGGCCCTTGTCCCATTAGCCCTGCGTCCCAATAGCCCCCACTCTCCCCTAAATATAGTTCATAAAAAACGTGCGCATATTCATATTCTAAACTCTTTGCGTTAGAATTATAATGCAATAGCAAAACTTAGCATACGAAAGCAATAACATAAAACGATGAAATAAACAGCCAACATAAATGGCAAAAACGACACAGACTCAAAAAGACAAAACGCCCAGAGAGAAATCACCAGCAGAATGGGAGTCAGAAGGCGTAGAGATTAAATGGTCGCTGGCAAAGATGAGGTAGAATTTATACAGATGTTGTAGGGATTGCTACCCGCGAGCCCTCTGTGAAAGACAGTGAACTGTAGTGAAGAGAGAAAAAGATCGGAGGTCGACGGAGAAGCGTCGCGTCGTTGGTGTGAGATGTTCGTACGAAGAATGGAGCCATTGAGCTCACTGTACATAAATGAATCTTTTGGATTGTTAATTAAAAACCATGTTTTAAACAGCTGCAAGTCCTTAATTGTGAAATAGTCATGCTACCAAACGAAGTAACAAAAGAGGCCACGATTTAGGCCCTTTTTAGAATATGCTCGGCCGCGCGACCTTGCCAGCCCCTATAACTGGTGGCAAGCGTCGTGATTGCGAACTCAATGCCGAGTGACTTGTATGCTGAGTGCCTAGGACACTGATGTGGTACAGCCTTCGCTAGTGTACCAGTGAAATTGGTTCGGCGGGAACCTGCAACTTCGATCCCGAAGTGGGACGCCCGACACCTTTCGCTCCGAGAATGGTGCGTACTAGAGGTCCGATGGAGTGTTCTGCAGCTCCGAGGTGGTACATTCCTGTACCAGAGATGACCGCGGTACCGAGAAACTGTGAGACGACGTCGAGGTGGTGCGCCCAAGTGCCAACGCGAATGGCGTGTTTTAATCAGGTGAGTGGATGCCAAGATTGTTTTATTTCAATTAAAACAGGATCCACCAATTAGTTAATAATTTAATTATATTTCTATTATATTATGTGTTGCACAGTGGTTTTGTTTCAAAACAAAAGTGGTATTTTTGTATTATGCAAGTTAGCACGTCTAGTGCCTAGTTCTTGTTCTGGTTTTGAATAACCAGAATGTGTACAAATAAATTGCCTTCTTGCGTCATGCTAAAGGCGGCAAAATATTTAAGTGTAATTAATCTTATTAGTTACAAGTCATATTTGTAAAGCTAAAAAAAATAGTTATTGGTTGTACGATCGTACTAGTACCTGTATATTTAAAACAAAAAATAAGAAAAGTGTCTATAATTCTTTTATAGTTTAATTGTCAATAATTGGTTGAAATAATTATTGGTCTGAAAATGTTTGTGCTTAAAACATATATGATTGGTGCATTTTTTTAAGTTGTGTAATATATTTGTATTTTATATACGAGTTTCTATATAAGCGTATGACAAATATATTGTTCTTATTTCATGAAAAATAAGTTAAATTTAATGGTAATTAAATTTAGGGATTCTGGAATTCTTCCAAGAAAATGCAAAGCAAAATGTCTTATCAGAACAAGTGTGTAATGCTATAGTAAAATAGTCCTATGTATTTTGCTTCTGGGAAAAATCGTTCGATTTATTGTGAAGTATCAGTATTGTAGATGTATTTTAAAATTCTCGTGGTGTGCTAAAGAAATCGGTCGATTAATAGCAAAATAGAATTTAAAATGGTTAGAAAAGTTGTATTGTTTCAATGAATATTTTCTTTTCTTTGGTTTATCTACAAGTACAAATAGGATATGATACTGGAGTTTAGAAATACAGCAGTAATAACTCTGTGTTTGATGTCATTTCGCATTTTGCTTCTGAAAAAAAAAATAGCAAAATAAAAGAAACCCTTTTTTTTTGTTAACTGGTTTATGCTGACAGGTGGTTTTGAAAAAATGCAAAACTTTTGCCGGTTTATAAAAGCAGTTCTTTTTGTATCCTAGATATTTGATGATAATGGTCATTTTATCATGTTGCTTTTATGATGGATAACAGGTTATGAATAACTAAAGTTTTAGTTGTTGTTCTTTTATGTCATGTTTTTTCTTGTTTGTTCTTTTTGCAAATGATATATTTTTCGAGTTCCTTTTAGTAGATTTGGGTAAAAATGTGTTGTAATCTAACTTAGAAATAACTTTTGATATTTTATTATTTTATGGCTTTGAAATTATTATCCATAATATTTTCTGAAGATAAATTTGGTTGTAAATTTATTGTTATTCCTTTTACGTTAAAAGTTGTGGAAATTATAATTAGTGGTATACCTAATTATGCTAATTGTGAATGTCGTGCCTAATTGATATTATTAATATTCTCAAGTAATATTTTTAATGAAGCACTTGGTTAGGGTTTGGTAATCTTCGCAGTGAAGAACAGGTTGAATTTTTTTTTTCAAAAATTCATTTCTAACCAGTGTTGGCACTCATTGCTCATTTTTTTTTGTGTTAGGCAAAATTCTCAAATATGGCATTCATTGAAAAATACTCATATGAAGTTGTGCTCTACGTTGCAACCGAAATGTGTGTCGATGTGACAACTCGCGTAACGATTGGTGAACTGAAGGAAGCCATAATTAATAGTGAATATTACGAAGAAGAATTCGTGGAATCATTTTTAGAAACTACTATGGAAGATATGGAAAAGGAGGCCGAGAGACAACGGTTTGAAAGAGAACGCCAGGAGGTTCTAATGCGGATGGAAAAAGAACACAAGGAGCGGCAAATGAAAGAAGTGCAAAAGAAGCACGAAGAAATCAGGTTATTTTACTTGGGTATTGAAAAATACGAAGAACTTTATGGTCCAGTTTCAAAGGACAGAAACCTACATCAAAGGTTGAGTGAATCTTCTAGCAAAATTGAAGTTCACTCGGAAAAAATCAGAGATGTCGATGGGAGACAGTCAAGTCAGCCAAGGAGTCAGATTCTCAAATGTTGGTCGTGCAACCAGAATACTCACATGAGACGAGATTGCCCAAACAAAATCAAGGCTAGCCACAACGTCAAGGAAAATTCCAGTGTCAAGGTAGAAGCCGGTGAAAATAGAGGGATCCCTCGGAAGTCTGGCAGTATGACATTGGTGGGCGGGTCGGCTTGCAAGGATGCAAGTTTGAAGATAAACTTGGAAGGTTTGGGCGGAAATTCTGAGAATCTTGATAAGAAGATGGCTGATGCTGACGATATTCTTCCGGAGTGGCTTTTTGTGAACGGTGGAGACGATGGTGCCCAGCAAAGGTTGAAAGTCGTGCAACCGGTTCAAGATGAGCAGTCGACATCGCCTGATGACGATACAACACCAAGGTTGATCGGGGATAATGAGTACGGTCCAGTACACGGTGAACAGCACCCTGCTGTTTGGCCACTTGATGAAAAAGTGGGAAAAGTTCAAGAAAAAGATCGTTTCTTGAATGGCGTGGACAACCTAGTCTACGATGAACAGCGCCATGCTGTTTGGCCTCTTGACGGAAGAGGAAGTAAAAATCGGGAGGAAGACGATTTCTTCAAAGATGTGGATACCACAGTCCATGGTGAACAGCATCCTGCTGTTGATCCTCAGAAAGAAGAGGATAAATGCTCCAAAAAGGTGGATGGCCTGATCCACCAGAAACAGCAACCCGCTGTTTGGTCTCTTGATGGAGGAAGAGCAAGTCTTCAAGAGGGGAATAGTTTCTTGGAAGTTGGACGCTCCAAGGTGGACACTCCAGTCCACGGTGAACAGCAACCTGCTGTTGATCCTCTGAAAGAAGAGGATAACAGCTCCAGAAAGGTGGATGGCCTGATCCACAGTGAACAGCAACCTACTGTTGGTCACCAGAAAGACAAGGATGTTTGCTTCAAGGACAGGGACAGCATAATCCACACTGAACAGCACACTGCTGTTAGTCCTCGCTCAGAGGAGGAAGATGGTTTCAAAGACATGGAAACCTTGATCTATAATGAACAGCAACCTGCGGTTAGGCTTCTGGAACAAGAGGTGAGACACACTGAACAGTTGTACTCAAACATGGCTTATTCCAGTGTTTCGATTTCCAAAGTGTGCACTTGGAAATTTCTATTTGTGGAAAGTGTGATGGGAGTTTCCGCAAATGTTTTGAAAGATTGTCTTGAGTCAGCATTCACTGCGGGGATGACCAAGGGATCATTTGGCTTAAAGATATTAAATTGGCCAAAATATATCAAAGTTGGTATAGGATAAATTTGCATGTAAATATTTCGGGATCTACACTTGTTTTTTAATGTCTCTTATTACAATTGTATCTTATTGTAATTATTATATAAGTATTATATATTTTTTTAGTGGTGGATCCTATG
>CM043123.1:12366855-12504334 GCA_023701765.1 Hylyphantes graminicola
CATAACGATGAAACATAAAACAACCCCTGACAATTTAGAGCCGATCGCTTCCTCGGAGAAACGCAAATGGTCCTTGTTAACAGCTATTTAAACAAGCCTGTTCCTTAAATCCATTACAGAAAAGTTTGCCAATCAAATCCTACTCGCATGACACCGACGCACCACGCGGAAATTTTTAGCGTCTCGGGTAAAATTCGAAATATCTCTTACAGATGAGATTGCATTCCATACGATTTCACGTTCTATCCCCGCTCAAGTAACTCCGGCAAGGAATCACTGGATATTTCCAGCCGAACGCGTTTCACAGCAAATGAGAATACCAGGCGTGGGTGAAATGCTTAGGATGAAACGGGGGAGGGATTTTTCAGGTTCTCTTGCCATCACCTAATTAATTTGTTTGGGATGCCAGTTGAACGATTTAGATATGGACAGTTGCGGTTGACTCTATTATTGTGGACATAAAAAAAATATATCGTCACTTAAGTTCCCACATGTGCTATCTCACTTTGCACAACGGATCAGATTTACTGTACGGTTACTCTTGGCGAACTTTCCAAAATCGCGCCAAAAGTAAGTATTCTGGTGACTTTTGACGTCACGCTCTCTATACTCAGCTAATAAATGCCGGAAAACGTCATGTCGAAATCAGATAGGTTGCCGCAAAAAATTATTTATCGCCAAATCCGAAAAAATCGCGCCAAGGGTTACCGTACAGTAAATCTGATCCGTTGTGCAAAGTGAGATAGCACATGTTGGAACTTAAGTGACGATATGATGTGGATCACAACTTTGAAAAAAAAAGAGTAAATGTTGTATCCGGACAAATGTGTAATGAAAGTTTGGTTGAATTAGAGCTTCACAACGGCCATGTACTGTGTTGAATAATCTTTTACGCAAGAACGATTGGGATTTTATTTTTTATAAAGTGTATTGAAACCTATGTTGCATATAGGTATGCGAGGTTTTCAAAGGGTTCTGAAAATTAATGAAGGGTCTTGAAACAGTTGTGTTGCAACGGTTGTGAAACCCATGTTATATAAATTGTTCTGAACCTATGGTACCGCACAAAGGATCTTGAAACTTATGCTGCCTATTGGTTTGCAAATAAAATAATGTATGATAAGACAGTGAAATATTTGCTTTTCGTTCACAAATTCAAGGTATTGCTAGCAATAAATATCTGTAGATAAAACATGAACTATGTATTAAACTGATATTGGCTATCAAAAGGAAAAACTTGTTAACAAATTGGAAATTTATCTTTCTTCTAGTAAATTTACTAATAGAGCTACGTAATATAAAAATGTAGCATTATCTTTTTAATTTCGTGCCTTAAAATACAATCATCATATGCAATAGTTTATTATAGACATGAAAGGAAATTCTAAAAATGGCAAATTTTATTCTTGAACTTTAAAGTCACATTTAAATATTCAACTTTGGCATTGACACGCAATACATTAACTCAAATAAATAGAGAAGACATTGAAGTCTTAACCAAAGGAACGAAAGAAACGAATTTTTCTTTATAACGAGCGAAAAATATCCAGCTGCGAAAATTAGTTTATCTGTTTCGCCCAGGGATGAGTTTTATGTAAATGAATCTAAGAAGCAAAACTTAAGATTTTTTTTGAAGCATTTTATCACTTTTTTTCGCACTTACTCATTTCAAATACAGCACATTCAACTCAAAAAGTAGGAGGCTTTTTGAACTGTTCTGTTAAAGAATAATAGCATCGCTATTAGTGTCAAATGTCTTTGAGCAGGAAATTAAATGCGAAAATTGGAGCGACTAATTTTTAGACAGTCTCGTGTATTAGTAGCAGATTAAATTTATTTTGCGTAACCGTGAAAGGTTATTTAACAATGAGCTCATCGAATGGATGGCGTAGGTATTTGAATAAGTTGGTTTTATTAGGTTAGAGAAAAATATATTATTTTCGAAACAGTAAATTGGCTAATGATATTATATAAAGGCTAATTCCACGTAAAAATACTCTTTCTGTAGGGTAAGTCCCCCCACGTATATAAAAAGTGATTCTCTTACAATTGTTAACATTAAATGAAAAAATAGCGGAATAGCTGTTCCCCACTTGCAACTAAGTAATGTTTGAATTTATTCTTCAAAGAAAAAGCTTTTTTAAATTGTGACTTTCACTATAGTTACATTGAGTTAATTATAAAGCATTAGGTATGGAGGTAATGCTTACATATAAAAAAAATTAAATAAGTAAAACTAAGAAGGACACTGCAATTTTTTTCAAATGTTTTTGTTTGATTCTGTTGAGTACCAAATAAAATAAACGTTGTAATCAAAATTTGAAAACGTGGTAAGTTAGCGAGAAAACCACAAGTAGCAGTGGACGAAGCCATGACACTCGAAATGTGATTGAACGCAATTTATAATTTATTCTACAGTCTAGAGAGGCTGAAGATTACTCAACTATTGTTTTTTTTAGTTTAAAACTAAGCAAAATTTGCAAAAATATCAAAAGGAAATAAAAAATATAATTAATCGAGATTTAAACGCTCGTTAGAAGGATGAAAAAAATATACGCCCATAGGGCTAAGATAAATGACCAAAAACGACAAGAATAGATTCGCACTTTGCCAAATCTAATGACCAATTAATGGCGATACCTTGTTAATGACCGGTTCCTTTGTGACTAAACGCCTCAAGAAATCACCGACGACATACTTTTTGTGAAAAGTGAGTTATTAACTGTATTATATTGTTCGATTACTTGGAAATATCAAGATATGACAATTAGGTACATACTGTTGCAAGATATATTTTTGTTAATCTTTACATAATATTTTTGATTTCATTAAATTGCATTTTTAATTTAAAAATTAATCTAGCTAAAAATATTTTGTTAAAGAAAGAACAGATTTTAAATTATTTGCATAACGATATTTCGTAAGTTCATTCGTTTTCAAGTATATGTAATTATGGTGTTGATATATTAATAATTAGTTAAATAAAAGTTTTACAAAAACTAGATATCCATATGATTATAATTTTTAATTTAAAAAACCACGAGATCTTTATTCATAAACAAATCAAAATAAAAAAAAAAATCATAAAAAGTGTCTACTGCTAACATAAGTAAAAAAAATCTTTAATAATCAACGTTTAATTTACTTTAAAGTAAAATATCGAATAACACCTACCGAAAATGCGTAATAGCTAAAGAAAATATATTTTGGAGATAAATTTTCATTTTCGTAAAGCACGTTAATTAACCCTTTAACCTCACAAGGTAGGAGAATTTCTCATCCCCGAAATACGAGTTTTTCTAGGCAGGAAAAAAGCGAAATGGAATCGTCCTGTATCAAAAAATACCCAAGTGATTATTTCGGCCGTTAGTCATCCTATGGAATCGGACCTTTTTGACTTTGTGAATAAATAACATTCTAAGTTGATTGCATGAAACAAAATTTTCACAAGGGGAGGTCTTCATATTAAAAATGTTAACAACTTTGAAATTTCCTATAGTAACACCCATATTTGATTATTTAGAAATGTTAAGCATCCTCGAAAACCCCTAAATCTTAGTTTTTGTTACATTTGGATGAATATTTAACGAGTTATTCCATCGAATCACTTGATGTCCTATGGGGGACCATCTCAAGGTTGTTGGTTTAATGATGTTTATCTTCCTTTCCAAAGCCGTATTTGCTTATCAAGCTCATATATAACCTTTTACACTGTCCCCTGAAGCGCAATTAAAAAGTATTTTGTGATTTACTCACCAAATTATGAATAAAAGTAATTAAAAATTTGGGTTTCGCTTAAACATTCTGTCTTAAATATATTTCTGTAAAAATTTTGAGGGGTTTCTATACATAATTTTTTTAAAAATTAAAATAATAATTATTTTAAAATATAAAAATTGTTTTAAATACCCCAATATTGAATGCATTTTGTTTGGGTTGTTATAATTTCTTTTCAGTAAAAAATTCGTTTCATTATCTTAATTATCTATAGATAGGGATAGTTTTTTATGTGCAACTCATTTAACATTATGGCACCTAAACTTTGCACGTCTCTAACTCCCCTAATAATGCTTAAAAACTAACAAAATTTGGCATTTCGTATTTACATAGGTCATAAATTAGAAATATGGACTCAAAAAGGGGTGTTGCCATTGGAAATTTTAAAGTTAGTAACATTTTTAATATGAAGACGGCCCCTTATGCAAATTTTGTGTCATGCAATTAACTCAGAATGTTATTTTTATACAAAGTCAAAGAGGTCCGATTGTATAGGATGACTAACAACCGAAATGATCACTAGCGGATACTTTTTTTTCCACAGCACGCTTAATTTTTAACATACCCAACACCCCTATTTGTGAAACGAAACGGCCGAAACCGGCCTTCCCGATGTTTGCTGGTAGAGCCGTCCTGGGCCGGTTTCGAGGTTAAAGGGTTAAACACTTTTTTCTAATTAAATGCAAACGAAATAAATGTTTATGTATAGCAAATGTTTTTTTTTTATATGTACACATAATTCGCTTCAAAAGACAAAAAATCATATAATTTAGCAGAGTAAAAATTACAACTTGGTAAATTGCATTTATTCTTGAAATAAAAAGACATTTTGCAAGTATTAATTTCATGGGTTATGTGCTAATTATCGGATGTTATTGCAATTATAAAACAATTGTTTAAAAGGGTAATGTTTCAAGGCTACAAAAGAAGATCAAGTTGCAAAATAGCTAGATAATTGAATAACAAACTAAAGTGTATTGCTAAATGCAGTAAGTCTGTTCACGCTAATAATAGTACAAACAATCATCAGAAATTCTTTTCTTAGCGAAATACTAATGTAATACATTGTATAAATTTTACGTAAGCAATCCCAGGCGCAAATGATACCCAGAACACAAAAACGAGACCAAAACAGAAGTACAAATCCCCCAATTGTCTATCTATTCCCGAAGGAAATTAAAAAAGAAAGCAACAAACTGCTTCATTTGTAAATAGGGGAGATTGCTAATGGAGTGTTGCACTTAGACCGTGCTCGGTAACAAATGAGAGCCAAAGTCGTCAGGCCATCTGCTGACGAAATTAACAGATAATTATAATTAGCAACAGCCCTAGATAATTTAAATTAATCGCGAAGCATTAATTATGGCCAACGATTGGCAAGTGCCCCGCTGAATTTTCAAATTACACACCAGCAAGAAGCGATAAGGGCCTCAAGAAAAAACAACCCTCGATGAAATATTGAGTTAGTTTCTTAGTCAACCCTAATTAATTCAGTCGAGATTTCTTTCCAATATTCGGGGTAAGAAAGTAAAACGCCATTTTTGCTGCGGTACCGTGGGAAGGCGTTAGGGTGATAAATGCTAACCCCTTTAGATGGGCAGATTACCACGCTTATTATTTTCGAAGGTGAGGTATCATTAACGAGGCTGAAATGGCGGCAAATATTTATGTTCTGCTGTTTCCCTACGAGAAGCAAATAAAAAAAGGCTAATGGGGAGTTTCTTAAGTATTTTATTTTTTAATTTGGGAATAGACAGTTGGTTATCTATTACTGTAGGTTAAAATAAATTATAACTATTGTTTTTAAAAATATGGTTATAGGTGGCTTCCATACTGATTCAGAAAAAGAAGGAATCATGAGCTATATTTTGCTATATACGGAAAAAAATCATATATGGCAACAGCGACAAGCATTAAAATATTTCTACCTAGAAACCTTTAATTGACCTTTACGCCCTTCCGTACCAGGGGGACATACATAACTTACATCACGCAAAATTTGACTTTTTGGCCCCTCCCTCCCACTATGTCACACTGAATCACGTTTGATCGAACACCTCCCCCTAAAATTACGTCACGTTGTTACACTCTTCCCCCACCCATCTTAATAAAAATTAATTTTAATATTTATTTTGTTTCTTAAAAATGGGTCTGGGTGCGTAATCGAATTTGTCTAGCTCTGGGTCTTTTGGTGGTAGCCCAGGTAGCTGCTAGTCCTCTAATTGGTCAAGATAGTGTCACTTTTTAGCGTGTTACGAAGTACCGTTACGAAAAGGTCTGTAAAATATAGGAGACTAACAATGCCAACGATGTTGCATGACATAACATTTTAATGCCCTTGCTAAAATAAAGTGTTTCTTATGATTAAAAAAAAAGAGTTCAGATTTTTTTTCCCTCAAAAATTTATTTATACTAAACCAATTTTCTCTGAAAAAGTGAAATTTTCCAAATCGTTACGTGATGCTATAGTTAATTCATAATTTTGATACTGAAAAAGAGGAAATACACCCAGGGCAAAGACGGTAATCGAACCCGCACCGGTTACAGAGTGTGGACTGCTAGCGTTATGGCCTGCGATTCAAACCACTCGGCCATCGAGCCCATAGAGTTAGGAAAGAGAATAGAGCGGTCCATGTATGTGCGCAGTAACGCACAAAAGAAGCAGGCTAGAGCGGTGCATCTTGGTATACCTCAGTGCCAGTATGTTATGCGCAGTAGCTCGAAAAACCTAACATCACTGCCTCAAACCTTTTGAACTGATAGACCCCTTATCCTCCTTCCTTACTCTAAGATCGGGCCCTACATGCAACCCTAATTGTGTCCGTGTTGGTCCATGGTGCTGTTGCCAGGTTGAGTCTCTATCCTACTATTAAGGGGTCTAAGGAGTCTTAAAAATGTGCAAAGAAGATACTACAAAGCAAAGTTTGATCTTTCATGTCATTTTTGAACTACTGAATGTATAAGTATAATTTTTTTATATGTAATTCTACAAGATTTATTTATTATAAAACAAGTTTTAAAATTTATGAAACTTTAGCCAAAACTAAAATAAATGATATTAAACATGAAGGTACTTGAACACACTGTGATTAGGCTTGCGCGGCAAATTGTGAGGTCAAAATTGAAAAAATGAATAAGAAAAGGACTTTATATTGTTCAAATATGTACAGACTAGGACTTATACCTAAATTCTCAGCTCAATTTCAATTAGAAATTATTTTTTTAAAAATTTAAAATCAAATTTTTTAATTTTTTAATAATTTTTTTAGAAAAAAGTTCTTAAAATAATTTGTAATTAAAATTGAGCTGAGAATTTAGGTATAAGTCCTAGTCTGTACATATTTGTACAATATAAAGTCATTTTCTTGGTCATTTTTTCAATTTTGACCTCACAATTTGCCGCGCAAGCCTAATCACAGTGTGTTCAAGTACCTTCATGTTTAATATCATTTATTTTAGTTTTGGATAAAGTTTCATAAATTTTAAAACTTGTTTCATAATAAATAAATCTTGTAGAATTACATATAAAAAAATTATACTCATTTATTGAGTAGTTAAAAAATTACAAGAGAGATCAAACTATGCTATGTAGTATCTTCTTTGCGCATTTTTAAGACTCCTGTGACCCCTTAAACTCTTTGGTTAAAAAATTACTCTCATGCGACACCAATTCAACCAAAAAACAGCCATGAAAAACAACTATGAACAGCAATGAATAAGAAAAAACACTATATACAACTCCTCGAGAAACGCGAGACTGATGCCCGACTGATAGACTTTTCTATACAATGCGGTATGTACTATAATATAATTAAAAATTGAATACAAAAAGTGCCGATTTTGTAGTAAAAATCTAAATATTTATGCAAAAGGGAAATTTCCACGTAAAATAACGTGTTTGATTCAAAACGCGAAACTAACATTCTCGAAAACAGCCTTGTCAATAAAAAAAATGCTGAAGTTATTCAGGACTAATAGGCTTTATTTAACTTGGCTTTATTTACAGTAGCAGTGCAAAGTACTATAATTTACTAACAAAAATGTTTTCAAAAGAAATATATATATATTTTTAAAAAAATATCAAAACAAGTTATTTTGTCGAATGAAGGCAATTTCCAATTGTGTTCGGCAAGGGTCTTTTATCTATTTTTTTGTAAAGATAGATTCAACTATGTATTATCTACATTAGAAGTATCACAATAGGTTCTGAAATGTTTCGGGATTTTTTTAAAACCTTTTTTGCAATTTCAGAAAGTGACCATTTCGAATTGCTGGCTTTTATAGGAAAGACAAACTTTCATGAAATGACAAAGTTAATAGAAACAATACTTTAGCCTCGTAAAGAAAGGACAAGTAATAAAAAAACAACGCTAAAAAACAAACATAACATAAGAAAGCAGCACATAAAATAAATAAGAAATTCATATTCGAATTCGTGAAACAAGTCATTCAAGATCAATTAAAAAGGACAAAATATTGAAGAAAGTAATAACAAGAACAAAAAATAAAACTAAATTAGAAAATTTTCCTTATATAGCTAAGCCACCACTAGATTTTTATAAAAATATTTATATTTAAAATATATAATTTTATTTAAACTACAAATTACTTGTAATAAAAAATTGTTTTGAAATGCTAAAAGCAATCTGTACAATACATACTTTTATATAAACAGAATTTAAATATGATCAAAAAGTATTTTCTCTAATAATTTGCTTTTAACAATGTTTCACTAAACGCAAGTTGATTACAATTATTTAAAATAAAATGCCGCTTCATTTGATTTAAACAAAGAAAAATAGCATAAAAATATGAGAACCAACGAATATTTTTAAATTCATCCCATAATTAAATTGAAATCAATTAAGAGCTATGCTATAAACTTCTGTATTTGGTTTTTAAATCTCAATATTTCTCCTGCTCTAATTAAAATATTTTTCTTCAATTAGAGAAAATAAGTAAAGCGTGCCGAAATTTCAACCTCGACTGAAGGCGCACATTCAGTTTTCTTTATCTTAATAGAGTTAATACATTAATGCATCAATTAAAACGAAGTTTTTATTAAAAAATATAATTGAAGATAATTTGTATTTAACGAAAAATAAAGAACAATTTAAGTTTGTAAATTGGCTTAACCCAATGCTGAAAATCATCGTTAATGTAAAAAAAAATATTTTTATATATTTTCCCATTGAAAAATAATAATGTAATATAAATAAACTACATTAAACATAAGAAAATAATAACATTCGGAACCAGTTTAACACAGATACATGTAGTCAGATTAAACAAAAGTTGCAAAGCTATCCAAAATATGTAAATGTGTAAAAGTTATTATCCGTATATTTAAATGCGAAAGTAACTAAAGCGTTTACGATAAATTTATTCATATGTTGAGTTTTAACATCGGGTATTTTGATGAGGTTTCAACCTTTACTCGATATTAGCTTTCGATACAATAGAACTATGTTGAGCAAATTATGGTACACAACTTGGGACGAACTGAATTAAGGTAACTAGTGTTTAACAAGTTAATAGTATCCATCGTACAAAGAAAGCTTAGACTTTTATTTATAATTGAAAATGCGAAATAGAAATTAATTTTGAGAAGTTAGCTTAAGGTAGGCGAGTAACCAAAATTCTAAATTTTTTACTATTTATTTTAAATTTTTTCCAATTGGGCGCATAGTGATTTCAATATATGAAACAATGCTTTTTTTTTTTTTTTTTTTTATTTAAATATAATTTGATTATTTTTTAAACGGTTTTTTTCACTGAAAAAGGGGTTTACGCTAACACTTCTAGTTATAAAAAGTTTACATTAATTTACCTTAATTTTTTTTCATGCTATTTTCAAATATATTATGTGCCCTTGAACCTCTAACCATCTGGTAAATATACAATTTTTTTTTTTTTTTTTTTTAAAATGTCCAGTTAATCGAAAAAAAAAAAAAAATTTTTTTTTTTAAATTAATTATAATTTTTTTTCTTTTTAATTTATTTTCTATTTGTATATAACCTAGAGGGTCATTGCTGCACCAATTCAAAATGAAGAATTTATACATAATTATTATTTTATATTGAAAATTCATAATGGTATTTTGTTAGCGTAGTAAGTTTTTTTTAAGAAGAAAAAAAACTAAAAAAAAAAAAAATATTTAAATTAAAAAAAAAAAAAAAAAACAAATTGTTCATTATATTAAAATCACTAGGTTATTTTTTAAAAGATTAAAGTAATAGTAAAAATTTTAGAATTTTGGAGTAAAATTTTAGATAAAAATTGATTTAATTACCTTTACCTTTGATTATTTTAATTGATATGAATTTTTTTTTAAAGATCATTATTAATAGTTGAAAGTAAAAGTTTATTTTCCTACCATAAGTTTTACTTTTTATTTACTGGTATAAAAATAGGAAAGTATGTGATTTATTACCTAGAATTCAAAGTCACCACAAAACATCTGTTGATGTGACAAACGCAAAATGATTTATTGCAATCTAGTTTGCAATCGTCAGAAAGTTTTGGAGAAGTTCTTCATCATAGGCCATTCTTCAATTGTTTACTGTCCAAATTACAAAAGCTTAATGCCAATCTAATGACCTAAATTTGGTAGAGCTATTCCACTCATCTTTATTTAAATGCTGCAATTGAATTAGACGTTTCAAGAGAAAACGTAGTACAGAAAAAATCGAAACTTTTAAAACTTATTCTATTTAAATATGTAGTTTAATAATAAATCTATTATTTTATTATGGTATTTCCATCGATTATTTTATTTTTCAGTATATATTCTTAAGAATACAAAAACATTTGTAGTATTGATTTTAAAATATTCTAATCTATGTTGGAAATGCTTAATATCAATTTCTAATAAGTTCACCTATATTATTGCAACGGCAGCTATTTCTTCGACTGATAATTAAATAGCAATTTGCGTTTAAGTTTTCAAAAATTCGTTCATCATGTTACTTTATCTGTCCTATGATATATAAATTATTCAGTAATGTGTTCTTTATTTATAGAGTGTGTATTTAGATCAACTAAAGTAGAAAACCTGTTTTTGCAAGGTAAGAAAACTTGTCAATCGTCTGTAATCACTAATCTCAGTTAACGTTTTCAAATTTGAAATATATAATCCATTGTGTTTAAAAATGGAATCCAACAGAATTTAGTCACCTCAAACCTTATAATCAATATTAACTTAATTTTGGCTGATGGTATAAAAATAATGATTTAAACTTTTGACTCAGTCAAAAATGAATAAATTGGTCAATGACAAATGTCACAACATTTCACAAAAAAAAAACTAAGTATCAAAGAACAGAATCTACATCCGATAACAACTTATAAACTTTTATAAAGTTTAATTTTATTCTATAATGCATCATTTACATTTAATGAGACCTAAAAAAACCTATCGATTCATTGATTAAATTAAAGTACCCGCTAAAAACAATTAACATCAAAAAATAAATATATAATCAATAAAAATTCTTCCAACCCTCAAAATTAATGACAGTTTTAATCAGAAGCTACACACATAATAATCGATGAAAACTGTTCAAGTGAGATAGCGAAATGGAAATTGTGACATACTGGATAACATGTCTTGTCATCAAATCGATAAGTAAATGTTTTTTTTTTTTTTTTTGCTTTTAAAAACTAGTTGCTAAAGATCAGACTTAAAAAAAGTGTTTATAAACATTGTATACATTAGGAAAAGATAAAACAAATTAGATAAAAAGATATTAAAAAAACCCATTTATATTGGGCGATTAAAGATTAGATTGACACACTTTTGTCATGAATTTACTTTTTCAAAATAGTTTTTAAATAAATGATATTTTGTAAATTAGTATATATTATTGTAATACAAAATTAAAATTGTTGAAACCACAGTGTGCCATATTCCTTACAGTAAACTACTCACATTTTTTTAACGCAGCGAACCTCTGGTAATCTTAATAAACTATTAATAGCACAATTAAGAAAATAAGAAAAAAAGATATATAATATAAGAAATATAAAAGTATAAGAAAAAAAAAGTTTCATCCTTTTGCGAAGATTTTGTCCAGAATTACTCTCAGTCAAAGTGACATCTTTTCGGGAAGATTTCGATGAAGGAGTAAGGACGCTTCGCGTCGACACTCGTTGATTTCGGATTTCTAAAGAAAAAACAGTTTTCGTATTCCCAGGACGCAGACCTGCTTTCGAATTGGAGCTCATTACAATCAGCACTCTTGCCTAGTAATTGAAAATCATAAGGAGTAAAAAGAATCAAAATTCTAATATATATATTTTTATAAAGTGATTGCTACAATATGTTTTCAATTACTGTAAAATTTGATGTGCCCCTAAAAGATTTTATGACAGAATATGTACTATAGTCGGGAAATAACCGCTTTTCTACATAATAACAATCAACATCGTTCGTTTTTCTACTAAATAAGAGAATTCTAAAAGCCCTATACTTTAATAAAGATTCGAAGCTGCAAGGAGGATAAAAAAAATCCACGAAAGTCGAAAATAAATTCAATTCCCTGTCCAGCTTCTCACAAGTCAGCTACAATTCCAAGTCCGAACTTCTACTTCACTACATTTCGGACGAAACGCCTTTAAGTAAATGAATACCAGTCGGGCCTTCCCGCGAAAAACCAAATAAAAATCACCAATCCTAACTGACACGGCAAGCGAACACCGATAAATGTTTTCCTCTAACACAAACCGAAATTGCTTTCAAATTTTTCCACCGTTACGTTCAGATTTCTAGACACCACAAAATCTCCCTTAAAAAAACAAATACATATAAAACTTAACGGAGGAAAATGGGTACTATGAAAAGCGAGGAAGTTGGATAAAATAGGTGGGGGAGGGCTTGGGTCAGACTAGAAATGCTGGAGCTAAAATTGACTTTTTGGCTTTTTTCCAGCCTCCGGTACACAGATAAGTGGAAATGTTTGCATCATTATTATAGAAAACTGCACCACCATGAAACAGAAACAAGTACAAAAGAAATGAAAAAAAGAAAAAGAAATATTAAATACTACCCTACATGATAGGAAAAGATGTCTGTGGCAAAAAACGCTCTTTTATTACTGTTCATTAGCAAGTGCGCTGGTGTAATCATTCCAAAATATTTTTCGCTCCCACTGAACCTTTTCTTTGAGGTGTAATGGATACAAGTTCTATTTACAGTACAGTTGATAAAACTACTTAATTGTTTTTTATATAATTAGTTTATTCCATTAAAAAACACTTATTAAAAATATATTGTTATATGATGTAATAAATTTTGTATAAAACAATTGATACGAGACGGTACATTTTTAATTTTATATCTAAGTATCAAACACTTTCTGATTTCCGTTGGTATTGTTGAACGCAATTTTAAATAAGTTATAGCGACCCAAGACACTCATTTCATTATTTTAAAAATAAATAATACTTTTCTTCCTTAAATGAACTTTATGAACACGCTTGTATCACTTAAAACGAAAATATAATTATATATTTGCTTATCCAATGCCTTCAGGACATGATTTCATATCAAATCACGCCTAAAAGTGAAGATATTTGAAGAGTACAAGAGAAGAACCGCTTTATTTCGTAGAACGCTTTCCTTAATAGCCTCTTTGGAGATGATAGCGAGAAATCGCTTAAACTTGTGTAAAGAAACCAGTTACTCGCTTTGTTTATGTTTCACAACAACCCTGATTCACTTCACAGATCAGTGGATACGAGTCACACGTTTGTACCACGAGTGAAGAACCAAGAGAAAAAAACCAGTTTTCGGTCGCCAATGTCCACCAAGACACAATTACGGAAGGACTCTAAAATCAAGCGGTTCTTCCCCTGTACTCTTTATTTGGAAACCCATAGACTGTTCCTCCTGTATCAAACAACATATACAACAGATCTTCCCAGCATTACTTCCCATCCTATCCCTCCTCCCAGGACCTTAATGCAAAATATAGCAAGCCAGGCTCGGAAATTACTTTCTCGCCATCACATACCTCACTTTAATATCCAGGATTTTTTCGAGGCAGTTGCTAGGGCATTGTCGGGGGGCCCCAAATTCACAGCCAACATCGACAACACAAAAGAGATTGATCCGCAATCACTGCACACTTCCCGGGAGACTGAGACGCATAAAAAGACGTGTAGGATTAATATGGACGTGTTAAGACTGGAGGGAGAATAGGAAGGGTGAAATTTATCTGTAAGTAAAATAAAATGAAACAGATTCTTGGTGGTAAACATTGTAGAAAGCTATAGTCCGCCTCTCATATTGTGACCTGATTTTCCTGTAAACAAAGTTTTCTTATCGTGGAAAAGCAACGTTGAGTTTATTTTTAAGCAATATCTTTATACATTTAAGGAAAAATATATGTGTAATACCTAAAATGTCCTCATTATAATTATTTTTAATTAAAAAGAAAAAATATTATTTAACAAAAACGAGAGGTTAAAGTTGAAACACTAAAATATCACAGTCGGTTTGTTCTCTGTCATAATTCTTGACAAATATTTTTGGCCTCATTTTAACTTTAAAACAAACACTTTGCCTTTGTCTATTCAGTACTAAATGTCAAAGTTAAACTCTTTATTTTGTATCTCGTTACTCCTTAGGAATGTAACTCAAAATGTTCTATCTTTTATGTACTACACAAGCGTTCTATTCCGAAATAATTAATAACTGCTAGTTAACGACTTTGTTTATGCACCATTAAACCTTAATTGTTTATTTGATAAGTAGTTAGTGTCAATTGCATTATCTTGAAACTATGTTAATATTACATCCATAAACGACAACAACAGTATAGCACTCAAAGACAGACAAAAAGAAATTGCTGAAGCGTCAACTAACCCTGTTATTTCGTTTTCCTCTCACTCAATACTTAAAATTTCCACGGTATTTTTTAGACGAGACGGAAGAATGTTTTTAACCTCTCTGAAATTAACCATAATATTGAAGAAGGAATGCACCTGGCCTACATAAGAAATTAAACTTGATGCACACATAATTGAGTGATAGCAGGTTCTACAGACATGGAATATCTAATTTTTTTTAAAGAAGCAAGGTTATTTTTCGCATTATAGAAACTGAATTTCTAAGTATCGATTATCAGCACTTAATCGCAAACATTAAGAGATGGATAGAAGATTTATCCGCACATTTTTCAACGCTTTTATTATGTATTTTCAAAAAGATATAAAATCAGCGCTCAATGAGAATTTTTTGAAGCAATTTTGGTAGGTAATAGTTTTATTTTACAAAATCAAAATACAAAATCAATTGCATACATGCAATTACACTCCACGCGTACTCTATTTTTACAAATATAAACATTTTAAACTGATATGCATTCAAAAACAATAACTGTCTCCAGAGACAAAGCAATTAAATAACAGGAAATCAAATCTTTAAATTAAAAAAAAAACAATTGTTGAAACATTTAAAAAAGCAGAAACGAGCCTCAGCATTTTTGGACTGTAAAATTTCCGCCGGACGGAAGCGTGGAAATACCTCCTGCCAAAAGAAACACATAAAAGATTCAACACACGGAACATAGTGCATTTTTGTTTGTGCATGCTCAATTTCACTCTTTACGTCTAAAAATAAGAAAAACGACTTGATTAAGAAGCACTGGAGCTCAAAGAGCACCAAAAACGCTTCTGGAGAGTTCAGAGAAATTCTTTTCTGAACGGGACGCGGTTTCCATTCTTTTGCAAACGAACGAAATATTCCTACCTTTTATATATTTCAAAAAAGTCTCTGCATTCTAGAGATGTGGTGCATATCTGCTGTTGTTAAATAGTAGTTGATTTTTGTTCTTGTTATTGTTCTCGAAGCGTTTTGAGGCACGTTTTTTTAATTAAATCTGAAAAAAATCAGAAATAGAACCCATAGATTGACATGCTATGGATATAATAAGTGTTTGTAGGACAAACAAAAAAGAAAACAACAATTAAAAAACTCAGAATTTAGACGTTAATATTTTTTTAATAATTAAATAATTTCTTTGAGATAAAAATAACCATATTTGTAATGACGCTAAATTTATGGAAAAAATTTTACAATGAATAAACTGGTTTTAAACTCTTAGTCCCATTTATGCACACTCGAAATATTTGATTAACATAAATAGGCATATATTTATAAGAAAAGGCAGTTAAATTTCACCGTAAATGATTTCCATCTTTCTTACAGTATATGGTCACACACAAAGAAACATCGAAACAAAGCTAAATACAACACCTGAAGAAGCCTAGATTTAATGGGTCATAGGCGTCTTAAAAATGTGCAAAGAAGGTACTACAAAGCATAGTTTGATCTTTCATGTAATTTTTTAACTACTCAATATATTAGTATAATTTTTTATATGTAATTCTATAAGATTACTCACATTATTAAGACTCCTATGACCCCATAATGCATTGGTTAATAGGTGACAAGTAATGGGATTCTTATCTTTCATATCCTATGCATTCCTTCTTTAGTCTGATTTTTGAAGCATGCTGAAAGCGGGGACCCTCTAGGGGGGATCTACAACCTTAAGGTATATTGAAACACATACACACGGAGGAAAATCGTTTAAAAAGATGAAAGACGAAAAGGTTTGGAAGTCACACAAAGAGAAAAATGCGTCGCCATTGAGAAAAGGCGAAAGTTATCATTCGGAAGAGTTGAGTGAAACTTGAGACTTCCATATCGTATGGTCACACAATGTGTAAGTTAAAGCTCATATTCTGTATTTTTTAAGCCAATTTCAATATTTTATAAATTTTGTCATTGAGAAAACAAAATATAAGTCCGTTATTATTTTATTTATCTGTTTAGAAGATTATTGACTTATGTACTAGTTTAAAGATTAAATAAATTTGCTATAGTGCATAAAAGAAATTACACACTTATTTGTAAATTCTTAAATCGATTTGGGATCAAAGCAATAAAATATCATATTTTGAATGAAAAAACAGATAATTGCTTTTTTGTTATTCTTAAATAAATCTAAAGCCAACACTCCTAGTTTAAATCGAACCATTGTTTAATCTTAAATGTGCTAATTAATATTTACGATTCGCAGTTATCTTGCGTATTTCTATTAAAGAATTTTAGCCGCTAGCAACCCTTGAAATAGCGAATGTAGATTTGAGTACCCTCTACTTACGAACCTCAATGCGATGCTCAAATGTGCAACTATTGACTCGCCTTAAACCGATTATTCGGTTGCTATCGATTTATTTGTATGAACTTCCTCACCGTACCAAGATCAATAATATGCCTGTCAATCCTGGTGAATTAAGTTAAACAATACCGTTACAAATCTTTGGGTAAAAATTATTGATATTTTAATTTTACAATTGGCACAAAAACAAAATCTAAATACCTGTTTAATTTATTCAAATAAAAATACAAGATTTCAAATTGAATAGCAAGAAATTATTGTCGATGAGTAATTTCGTTTTGTTCGAGCTTGATAAGGTTGAATAAGAAAATATTGAATATTATCTATTTTCGAAACACACAGTGAGAATGGCTCATACCAACTAGTTTCTTATTTCATGTAAAAAAAAAATATGCAAAATAAGCAATTCAACAGTTAATTCGTATAGATTAAAGAACAATCAAATTACAATACTTTTCAAATTGCCACACTACCTATAAATGACCGAAAATGTAGCACGGGATATTTAATGTCAACTAAAAATGGAAATATATTAATTAAAACCCAAGACATTCACAATCTAGAATAAACACCCTTGTAAAAAAAACATATTTAATTGTCCTTGAAAGCCAATTATTGTCGCCCAGTAAGCTAAGAAATCAAGAGAGCAGAAGCCACGTGGGCGGTAAAAAAAAGCTTGCCCAACGACCTTCTGAAGCAAAGACAGGCCAACCCACGCCACCGATTAACAAGTAGAGCTCCTTCCAACTGGACAAAGGCAACAAATTATTAACTCAACAATCTCCGGATGACACGAGACACAATCGCGATCGATTTGTCTGAAAGGAACTAAAGAAGCATTTTGTCGAAATTAAGTTATTTTGTCCATATTGACTCTTTTTTATAATACACAGTTAATAAACATAAGCAATCGGTGGAGCATCATTTAATTTGGGAAAGTAAAAATGCCGATTTGAAGCTCCGAGGTGATAGTAAGTGCACCCCCACCCAAAGACCGACTCGAAGAAAAATTATAAAGAAAATGTTTTAAAAATCCCAAAAATTAATGATTGTTCAAAAAAAATAATAATAATAACAACTATTAAGTAAAAGTCTTTGGCTAAGCTGCTTCCCCACAGTTTGCTTAAAAAATTTAATCTTGCACGATAATTGACTAATCTTACAGTACATAAGTCAATTATCGTGCAAATTAAAACAGAAATAGTCAAGAAAATTAATTTTTATTTTAAAACTAAATTATTTAGAACGTAACACAATTACAAACCAATTTTAACTGTTTTTGATTTATTACACGTTCACATTTTCCCCCTTCTATTAACGGAAATTATCTGTCAACTTAGCTGCCGGAATATTTCCGTGAATTGACACCATTTTGTTTTCTACTACATAAACACTTAGATGAAATTGCGTGGTACAATTTTACATTCATTTGCGAATCTAATAATAAACAGAAATATATAAATTGTGTATCGATAACGAATAGACAGAAATTTTAATAATATTGTAAAATGGTTACATTGGAATTAAATTTCTTAAAGATCCTTTTGTTAAACATTTGTTAAAATCGCAAAAAGTTTAGTCTGGAGATTAAAACCTATCAAAAATCCGATTAATTCGTTGAGATTGTTCTTTAAAAGGCATTCGTCATTAAACAAAAAAAATGTTTTAGTTCGAAAATAAAATTATCTAAAATTATGGAGATTAAATGCAAAAATAAGAGTTTTTCTGACAATGTAGAAAGTATTATAAACAAAAAATTTTGTTGCAAGAAATTACAGAAAAATCCAGATATAAATTGACTCGATTAATTTCCCACAGGACCTCGCTTCTGCTTAAAAAAAACAGCCCTGATAAGCTCAATTTCAATTTCTCCTAACGATGTTACGGCGTTTAGTTCCTTTCAGGAAAACACAATATATTTTTAGGTCTTTCTTTTGTAGCCGAATCGTCAATTTGGCTCATACATCTCGGCTTAATAATCATTATTACACTCGCTTCCCTGAAAAGAGTCTTGAAGGATCTATTTGTCATGTTAAAAGCTTTAAATTTCTGAAAGAAGAAAGGGGATGGTCCAAGATTTAGATCCCGAGGGATCAGAGCAGAGACTGCACTGAATGGAGCCGCAAAACAATTTCCTAAATGGTGGTACCGGGATTTAAGGAAACCCCTGATGGATAACATTCAAACGATTCTCAATAAACCAAATCCTTACTACACTTTGGAGTTTTATTTACTGTGATAAATGGAGTCAGGGTTCGATCGAAATATTAATGAATAAAGCATTTTCAACAATGGTTTAAAGCGCTTAGGGGAATAATAGAGTTGATAAACTGGAAGTAAAAAATGTCTGTCGTAAATAAAGAAGGCATGATGAATCAATTCTGAATATCGAAATAGAATATAAAATGATCAACGTAATAAAACGAAAAATTCAAAAGGAAAACTACGACGTAAATATGTATTTCACATTTGTATTAATGTATTTAAACTACATTAGTTTGAAAAAAATATTATTGTGTAAAAGAAGAGTTTTTTTCATTTTGAAATGGCAATTCGGTACAAAAGGTAACTGCAATACTTAGTTGTTTCGAAAACATACAATAATTTTTTTGCGAGTGTCGATTGATCAAACTTTTTATTACATTTCAATTAATTAAAATACTTATTATTTATACTATTAGTCAGCTCAAACTAGCGTATAAATTAAACATTCTAATCCACATATTAACTACTTAATGCAGCTGATGATGCCATTTTTCGATTTTAACTATGACCCCAAACCCTTTACTTCTAATAACTGCTGAATAACCCCAAAAAAATATTAAATTCACCGCAACCATCGTACTTCCTTCTTCCACGTAACTTGGAACATCGTAATCCAACATCACCAGCCTAAACTAACTGATACCGCGTATGTCTTTTGTTTTAAGTTTGTATCTGCTTATAAAGCGAACGTCTTTTATACGTGATGGATTATTTAAATGGAAGGTGAGGCGATATATATCTGTATAAAAGGGATGATTCAACATACACTTCCCCATCACTGGTATATAATATTTGAGTTCCTCCTAGATAGCAGTTATTGCATAATATTGTTCGTTTCTCAGTGTTTATATATAGTGTGTGAACAAAGAAATTTCCAATACTACGGAATGCTAATTTAGAATATTTCAAACATCCATAAAACCTTAGAAATAAAAGAAATACTTCATAAAATTACTGTAAATTAATGGACTACAAGAGTCCCATACATTTTTTGAAAACTGCACAACTATTCTATAATATTGCATACAAGTCTGCTGGAAGCGGTACAAGTAACTATTCGATCGAAAAATAGCAATCGGCTTCTTCCTAAATATAAAGCACGATTAGAATTTTGGAGGAAAAAAAAGCGTTATTTTATAAAATTTTCAAACATTTTCTACGAATTTGCGAGGACTATGGAAAATATCGCTTTCCAGCAAGAGGTGTATGTTTGATTCATTTGAGAGAGCTGTAGCAGATGCTTTATATAGATGGGCTATTCCCACCAGGTTCTAATACCAATTTCGCTTGTATCAATATTCCTTTCAAACAAACTTTACTTATGCATTCAATCATATTGTAGATGGTATTTCTATTCGTGCGCAATTATCTTACAATCTTACTTCGATATTTAATAGAAATCTTGCAGGGGATCCCCGGCCTTGCTGGGCCCAAAAAGTATAGATCGGACCCTGTATCTACCACATCGCTTCCACTAACAAGCGAGAAGAACCAGATAGTTCCCAGTCCCTGTCCAGTTAGGCCTCGTGACAAATGGCAGGCACTCACGTAATGTGCCGTGCCATCCTGATTTGCAAACCCGCCGCTCACAGGCAGGCGTGTCCCCGCGTCCGTGTCAATAAACGGACCCTTTCCTTTAATTATACCACACACACTCTCCAAATTCCGTTAAAATCCCTCGCCATTGACCCGCCTTTGTTCTCCAAGTGCGATAATTGCTCAACCTGAAAGAAGGAGTCACAATCCCACTTGAAGGATTGATAGGCTGGCATCGAGATTTCGAATCGCAACCTCAGTACACTCTAAAAAATGAATGCTCAAAAACGACGAAATTTTCCTTAATTTTGACGATTCCGTTACTGGCAAATGCTCCGAGTTTTCGTTTCCTCAAAGTGAGGAAATTTGAATCCTCATTTTTATGAGGATTTGAATGTCGTCTAATCTAAAGAAATATTTCGTCATTTTTGAGCATGTGAGTACAACAATGAGATTCAGTTTCCTCAAAATCCAGATAGAGTCGTCAAATCACGATCGTAAAAGTGAGGATTCGCGTTTACTCAAAAGTCACGTGATAGTTTGACGAAACAATCCTCAAAATTAACGAAATGAGGCTTGAGGATTCATGAATCGTCAAAAATGAAAGTTATTTCTGAGAGTCTGAGAGTGTACTCTGTATAGGTCACAGTGGCTGGGGATCCCAGTCGGTTAGGCACTCGCCTATCATGCGAAAGGCCCCAGGTTCGGGTCCGATCATTGATAAAATAACTGCCGACCAACAAACGGCCCATGCAGTCAATAATGTCCGACGAATAATACCCCGTGTAAGGGGGTGCAAGTTAAATAGCCTTCAAAGTCCTAACGCTGCGTACGATGTTGCCCTTAACGGTTGCATTGGGTGACCAGTCAGGTGTCAGCTCGTCACTTGAATGTGGTTTTAAAATACGACGCCCATCGCCAATAGCCCTCGTGTGGTTACAGTGCGACGTTAATTCAAAACCTAATCTAATCTGTTTAGGTCACATTATATCCATTTTTATCTATCTGAAAGAATTTGTGATGAAATTAAGAAATTCGGAAGAAAGCAGAATGCGGCTTTATCTTACTAAATATCAGTCGCGTATTTTTTCAGTTAACTTACAGGTTCTTTTTGGATTTCTTTAGAAGGTATTTATGATTAGTAGTTTTCTTATTATATCAGCTTAAAAATTAAATTCTGCGCTTTAGATGCAAAGGGTCACAAATTGAAAAAAAAAACTTTTAACAGTTACGTTAACGTTGATTCTGACCTTAGAAACGGTCACAAAATCACTTTTATTAAGTTTAGAAAAATAACTTTCAAGTTTCGATATTGGATTTTCAAAGAAACAAAGCAATATTATTTTTATGATTTACTTTCAGGTTAAAAAAATATAAAAAAAATTAGTCTCATTTGTCTGTGCTGCGTAGAATTTAGCATTGCCTAATTTAACTCAAAATATTTTTTAAAAAATGAGTTTATCTGTTTTTGAAATTAAAGTTATAAAAGATACTCAAAGCACCTTTAAACTTCAATCTTTGCATTCATCAAATAATATGCTACGATTGAAACCAACAGTGGGAATGAAATTTATAAACCAGAAAGGGTACCAGCTTATACCGAAAGGGTGGTACGCTTGTTTGAAGTAGAGGGCAGGATTTTTTTTATGCACTCATTGTTCACCCCTTTTCTTTTCCCCTTGATATCGGATCTGATAATCGATATTTGCCGATTTAAAATAATGCTGCCGTGATTAATAGTCCAGAATAAATTGCGAGGTACGCAGAAAAATGACCCTTCAACCATGTAAACTCAATGGGACAGACGCCACTTTTCTACTCATGGTGTCAGATGTGGGTGTGAGACCCCAGTGTATGGATCGGTAAGAAAGGTTTCACCGTAATTGTGCGGGTTATATCATCGATATTCCCATTGTCGAAGTGAAAGTGGTTGAATGTTAAATAATGCTAAATTTAAGTCTTCTTTTGCATATACGGTGTTTCGTTTTAAGATTTAGATGAATCATAGGTTGTCTGAAAATGTCACATGAATAATGTAACGAGCTCGCTCAAACTCAAGTGATGTACGAATCAAACTAATTTAAATTCCAACTGCGTTGCAATGATAGGAACATTCGTAACATATAATATTTCTTGTATCCATTATATCTTTTAATAGACGATATCGGATCGAACGTGATAAAGCACTATTACTGGAACTGTAAGATTTACAGATTGAACTAAATATTTTTCATTTTTTAATTCAAAGCGCATTTCAAACTTTCCCAATGAGTGCGTAAAAAATATATTGAAGAGCTATAAACTGGAAGTTCACTTCCCCAATTCACTTCTGAATTCAAATCCTTGTACAAAATTTGCCCTTAGTTTAAACAGGCTCTTCGGTTAACTAATAACATTAAAATTTCTTTTTTATAGATATTAACAAACGTTATTGAAATTTAAAGTCTACAAGTTAAACATATCTATAACATAATGTATTCTTTACAGTTTACCATTTTAGCCTACCCTCAGAAATTTAAGAGAGTTGATTTCCGAAGTTCCTTATTACCATAAAAAATATTTTTTCTACTTGAACTATGACGAAGTCATCAATCTCATCTCGCGAGTATGGCTAAAACTGTCATAAGTTTTGACAAGTCCACAAAAACTCGGGTAAAACATAAAGGATCTTAGAAATCGATTTTCCTTACCTTCTTCATTTTACTCCCACATGAAACAATAATATAAATACAGGGTGGTTATAAAATAACGTTCGCTATTCGGAGTGGTCTATAGCTTTAATGAATAATCCAAATGCAAAAAAACTTTGGTGACACTTACTAATCAAGAAGGGGGGAAAAGAATGGAATCATAAAAAACAAACCCGTCACTTGACCAGGGTTCTAAATTAAGAGGCGTAATTGGATATGTTGGACGTAATTAGCCATGATTGGTTATGCCTCGTAATTTAGAACCTTGGTCAAGAGACGAGTTTGTTTTTCATGATTATTCTTTTTATGATTATTTTTTAGGATTGTATCTTTTTTATGATTCCATTCTTTTCCCCCCTTCTTGATTAGTGTCTAAATTTTTGAAGCATTTGGATTATTCATTCAAGCTACAGACCACTCCGAATAGCGAGCGTTATTTTATAACCACCCTGTATATACAATGTCCAAATATTTAAAAATATAAATATTTAAAAAAAAAAGTACTTCCGCACGATAAAAATGGTTTGAAACTTCTATTATTATTTTCTAGCTGGAGTTTCCAGCGTTGCTCGAATTAAAAGATAAAATAAAATTACGTGAAATACTTGTTCTGTGGGAATTAATTCTATAAAATATATAATAATTCATTTTCACATTAAGGCTACAGAAATTCATTGTTCATAAATGGTACTCCTAGGAATTAAAAAATAAATTTAAAGCTAAATTTAGAAATGAACTATTAACGACCAATCATAAAACAGCAATATTTCAAAAGAGAAAACAAATAAATAAAAGAAATATTTTCAAAGGTTTTCTTTCGTTTGACTGTTTTAGATAAAAACAGTATC
This sequence comes from Hylyphantes graminicola, assembly GCA_023701765.1. Lineage (NCBI taxonomy): Eukaryota > Metazoa > Arthropoda > Arachnida > Araneae > Linyphiidae > Hylyphantes > Hylyphantes graminicola. Next base: position 12,391,163 of record CM043123.1, read on the forward strand.
TAATTGATCGGAGTTTATACATTTGATATTTCATAAAAGTATCTTATTTTTTTTTTTATAAAATTGTAGTGCTTTTCCTAATATTCACCATTTTCTAAAGTAGTAGATGTGGGAAAAATATGATAATTGCATGTGCACAAATATATATAAGAAAAATTATTTTATATTTCATTTAATTATATGATTGTTTTATATTTCGTTTTATTATATAATTGTTTTATATTTCATTTTGTTATTCAGATTAATTTTATTTATGAAATAGTGAAGTATGGAAATGATTTTAAGGTTTTGAACCATATCACTAGTAATCCCTACTTACCGATTTAGAACTGCGCATTATGCGTAACTAAACACATTTATTTCTTTAGCTGCTTAGTTTAAGCTTTAATAATAATTCATTTAAAACCAAACTTATTAAAATTATTTTTTTCACTCTTGAAGCAAGAATAATGTGTCGATAATTCCTCATTAGAGACGTCGTTATATATTCAGATTTGTCTTCATTACCTTAATCCTTTGTGTTACAGGTAAGAGAGCTTCAATACGGTTAAAAAAATATTTAAGTATTAGTTTCAATAATCTTGAATCATTGTTTGAGTTAATAAAAAGTTAACAATGAATTATAAAAAAATGTATCAGATTAAAAAATTACGCTAAACTTGAATGATATATTTGCGAAATATTTTCTGGCAAAATTAAAGAAACCTAATAAAATTTTTATACTTCGATATTTTATTAACAAAATGAGCAACGAATTCTAATTCAGGAATTAAGTATCAAAAAGTAATATTTTGCCAGTTAAGTTTACTTGAGGGTCTAACGGCCAAATTTTTGGCAAATTAGACTGGTATCTACATCAACGTAAATATTCCTAACAGAATCGGTATTCGAACCACCAGACCATATAGGGGGAAAAATCTAATACTCACATATCTCCATGCAAAATTTTTTGTGAAAAACAAGGCTTTTCTTAAAACTTATTATAATAAACAAGAATTCTAAAATTTACCAAATAATTAAGAAATTCATCATATATCCTAATAAGTAGTCAAAGGATTTTTCATACTACGCAAAACTTTTCACCAAACTCTCATAAACAAGTTTACTCGAAACGAGTACTTACAAAAAAATATATATATGGGTTGATCCACCAAACAAATACAATTTTGAATCTTGAAACGGATATATACTCACCCCATATAATTTTAAAACGAGTAAATCTTCATCAAATATATTCCGCTTAACAATAATATCTCAATTCCAAGAAATCTCGCCAAGTTATTTTTAACAAAAAACAAATGTAGCTCTAAAGTTTTATTACTATTTTTTTACTCGAGGAGACTCGAAAGGAAAACGTATAGAAACCCCAAACATCAAAAGCTGTAATCATACGTTTCCAAATATAATTCCACTTTCCATATAAATTAGAAGAAAATAATATAAATTCGTACGGCGTGTCTAGAGAGCGTAGTTAACTGTGTTATCGTATTTTAGTTTACGAAACTAGTTATGAATTCAAGGTCAGGATACTCTCTAGGTCTAGGAAATATAAATCTTGAATTGAAATACAGTTTTACGCTTTCCTTTTTACTTGAAGTCAAATATGCTCGATCATGAACTTATTGGTGGATAACAGTATTCATTTGAGTTACTAATAAAAAAAAAGCTTTTGGTGAATAACTTAAAAGAATTCCTTTGTTGTTGGTAGAAACAATAAAAACATAATTAAGATGCAAACAAAAACTTTTTTATGGCAATTCCGAGGTTATCATTAAATGTATGAAAAATATTTTATGCAAGAAGTACCAATATCATTTTGTGGTTAAAATTTGATTCAAATATACTGAAAGAAATGTATTGCCTGAAATTGCATGTTGCATGCAGTTTATAGTTAATATTCCGGCTTGAATATTCGTACTTTTTTTTACTGACAACAAATTTGCGTTAGTGTAATGAAACATTGTTATGCTTTATCGTTATTTTTAGAGGTAAAACTTTTTTAATGAAATAAGTGTTCATGAATTGAAACTGGTAAAGCAGATGATTTAAACTGCAAAATAAAATTGATAAATAGAGCACACAAAAAAAATAAGAGCAACGGAAATTGCATTACGTACCACTCGAACTGGGCTCAAAGTTAGCTTCAAAGCCAATAATCGATCTGTAATCCAAACACCTACAAAGAAAATTATATGATAAGTAAAACATTCATAATATTCACAACACAAAACTAAAAAGAAACATTACCAAAATTTAAAAGTTGTTACAAACTTAAACTAATGAAATATACAATGTAAATGAAATTTACAATATGCAATGAGAACAAAGGTTGACTAAATATTTGTCTCATGAATGTCAAGTTCAAATTACAATGCTAAATGTTAAAAATAACAAGTGAAAATTTTTTCCAAGAAACAGAATCATTATTACAATAATTTTGGAAATAATTATTATGACAAAAAAATCAAGTTTCTTTATAAACAAACCCCGTAGCAATTACCGGCATTATTCCAAAGCAAAAGTCTACACAATTGAGCCATTATATTATTCTACGAAATTGAATCATTATTTTAGCAGAGAGGTAGAATGGAATTACTATAATTTAGTAACCTAATTCTAAGATATTTTCAGCGTTTATAATTGCATGATATTATAAAGAAAAAAATCATTGAAGTACTGTTTTTACATTGTTCAAACATTTTTTGCAGTTACTAACAAAAGTGCATATTTTGTTTCAAAATAATAGTTTCTTAGTAAAAATCAATTTAATGTAAACATTATTTTGCAAACATTTCATAAATAAGACGGATTTATCAGAATGAGCACCAACTTGATATTTGAAATTAAAATATGCTTAAAATATCTTCTTTCTGTGTGTGTTTGTAAACCATTTCACTCATTTTTAAATGCCTTAACTTGATGAAACATTGATTATAATGACATTCCAAAAAACAATAAAAAAAAAATCATCTAGCACGTTCATGACTTCACCCTTTCAGTCTCAGTGATGCCATTTGGCATCATCAATTTTCTTCATAATTTAAAAAAAATACTAGTGCTGACATCTATTGTGATTAATAAAAAATATTTTCGAAAAGAAAAAAGTTTGAAGAATCGAATGATGTGCTTTTTGATATCATAAATGGCTATAGACTATCTGAAAAAAAATTCTAAAACGATAGTCCTAAAGGACTAAAGGTAGGGACTAAAACTAGAATTAGCTTTTCCTACTGAACATTAGAAAGAATTGAGGCATATATTTACTACTATTAAACACTAATACCAAGGTTATTAGAACGTAAACTTTTAATGCATTTTCAAATCTATCATCAAATATTTTACCGCACACAACCGATAGCGCGCCTTTCCGCACAGTTGCTTTGTTTCCCGCATGGCATGAGTCAGCAGAGAAACGTTGGCCGACATATGACAAATGTTCAACCCGTTCAATCACAGCCAGACACCTGTGGTTGCAAGAGGACACCCACGCTTAATCGAAAGAACAGCTGCCTCGAAAACAAAGAGTCGAACAGCGATGGATGACAATGGCAAGACAGCACCAACTTTCTTCAGGAAACCACCACAATGGCGAGGAGGCACGTCACATTTAATAGGTTAGCTATTTGTCACTTGACGCTGACAATGCAACGGCATTTAACGCCGGTGTGTTTTTACATGTTGTAAATGGTGCATGAGTCAACGTTTTTCTATGATGGATGTAGTTGGCGAAAGAGATACAGATCCTCACGTTTAGTATTCACGTATTGTATTGTATGGCATTAATTTTATTTACAAAACATTGTGACGTTGTATATTCCATTTTTTAAATAGAATCCATTTAAAAAGATTTACAAAAACGGGTTATAACAAATATGTAACCCAGTGGCGGTCATTTCATAAAAATTTTAGTAGTTTAGGAGGAAAGAAAGTATCCGTGTATATGATAATTTACGTTATATATGTGGGTTTAATCAAGGTCACCCAGCAAAAAAAAAGTTCAACATTAGCTTATCAATGTCTAACTATCTAGCTTCACACCTATGTTAAAATGTAGGACAAACAGAAATTTTTTAAATATGAACAATTCATTAAAGTATATTGCAGAACCAATAAATTTGACAAAATCGACTACCTTTAAAAAAAACATACAAAATTTTTCTATAAACGAGAAGAATAAATTGTTTACACTATTATATATTTATGGCGAGAAGAATAAATCCCTTGTATAAGTTTCTTATAAAAATTTCACTTCAAACATCAATATCAGCGTATCCATATCCTGCCAACATTAAAATGTGTATGTTTTAATAAAGCAAACGGAAAACGTTTCTTCCCATGTAAACAAATCCAGAAAAATAAGTTGCAGCTTTGAACAAGATGAAACCAGCTTACTTTAAGAAATCATGAGATATGACACTATAAACGAGACAGGAAAGGCTAAAGGTGCAACAAATAGGAATTTAACGAAGAAATTTTGCGTCCCAGGAGCTAGTATACAAGGGAAACAGCCATTACCCCAGAGACCAAAAGTCATTTACGGTTCTTTCGTACCTCTAACAAGTGTTTATAACTGTACAGTGCCATCGTCCGATAGAAAGGACCTCTATAAAACTGGACCATCGACCTGTTAGCAATCAGCAATCCAATTTATTGTGCTTTGGATGCAAGAGACCAGGGATGGAGCTAATCCTGCAAATAGCCATTCAGGAATAAGGAATGGTCCTACGCTCGGTAATGAGGTAACAAAAATTAAGAACCACCAATATCTTATCCTGCAATAGGTGGTGGTGATTGAGGCACGAAACTATTCACGGTTTTCTTTGACCAGAGAGTTAAAACACGGGAAATCTCAATTTTTTTTTTAACTCGTTGCAAAACGTTTATATAGTCAAAGGTACTTAATTTCTAAACAAAATGTTCCCAAATTTGGTCTAATACAGAAGAAAATACTTTTTTTTATCACATTGTTTTTATAAAGCTCTATGAACAATTGTATCCGGCCCGGTTATTAACGAGATAATTTTTTTTATATTTTTATCGAAAAAGTATATAATTCTAAACTTAAGATGCAAAAGTGTTTTTTTCTGTTGTTGAAAATTTCGAAATTGCTATCAGAAAAATGTTATCATATTCGAATTATTTAACTAAAACTATTTCTGAATTAACATTTCTAGACAATACAAACTTTTGAATATTCCTGTATTGGTAGCACATAGATCCTATGGAAAGGATATAGAATGAAAAATTCCAGAAAACATTTCTCAAACCCAAGGTGTGTAATTAAAAGATCACTTTCAAAATACTAACGGAACTCTAAAGCAATCCATCTAGCATAACGGAATTTCTTTCGAATTTTCGCATGCACCGTCGGTCAAGAAGAATATAAATTTCACTGCATGTCACAAAATCAATTCATTTTCAGCGAAGCTCATACGCCCAAATATTTTTTTGCCCGCAAATTAAAGTGGGATCCTCAGATCGATTAGCGCGCTCTGTGCCAAAGTTTAGCAGGAAGTGTTAAAAATTGTCACTTAAAGTTTCATCTTAAACAATTTAACAACTGCATTCATTTGAAGCTTTGAAAAGTTTTTATTCATATTAAAAATAAAGTTTTCAAAGTTCAATTTTTATGTCGTTTTAGTAATTATCGTTTTATTATTAAAATTTCAAATTAGAAAAGATTGTTATATGAATAGCCAGTTAGTAAGATGTGTTATATTAAGGAGGAAACTTGTGGATATATTACGTTTTATTTGGTGATCACATACTAAATAGAGGAATTGAGTAATGGAAGTGGAACAATGGTTTTAAATCGAACATAATATTGAATCGTTTTAGCTGACAGAGACTGCGGTTTATTCTATATTGAAACTAAAAGACTTATCCACTGATTTCAATAGTACAACGCTAATAATGCCTATTACGTCTGCGACCATACTACATTCCTGCACAGGAATGTTAAACAATACCAAAACAATATACTTGATTCATGAGTCATTCTACCAATCTTCAGTTCATTCCGACTAGCAATTGTATTTTTTTTATTGTACTTATGCACTATAAAAACTAGATTTCATTTGCAGCATAACTTATTTCTAAAATACCAAATAAAATGGTATACAATATCACTTTTAAAATTGTTATTTACAAAATTCTACAGTATTGACCTCGGCTTCCTTTCCAAACATCCAATTTTTAAAAGTAAACTTATTTTTAAACCACTAACTAAAATGGTTAACAATACCACTTTTAAAATTATTATTCAGACATCCTGCAGTATTGACCTCGTCTTCCATTCCAAACATCCAATTTTTAAAAGTAAACTTTTGACGTGCCTGAATGGAAGTTGGCAAGGCATACATAGCCATCGATCTTATTCAGAATGCATGATTGGGTAGGTGTAGCATTTTACACCCACCATTTTCCCTTTGGCATGTTTATGATGTGAAGTCCGTCGGCAAACTATTCCTAAGAATTTGAAAATTATGGTCGAGTAACCATCAAGGGTTTTAAAACACGTATTTATCGTTCATGACTATGAAAAATATATGATGAGAAGATAAAATAAAAGCTTTATATTCGTTATAAAGAACCATCCACTATGTTAGAATCTAGTAAATAATATTAATGTTAATGTGTATAGCTTTGTTTACACACACTGATATAAAAATGTGCCTAAAAATGGCGTGAAACACTAAAATGTGTAAAAAAAAAAAACATTCGAACGCTTTTTTTCACTAAAATAAAAGAAACTATAAGTTTTTAAATTGAGTCTAAACTCATTTTACTAGCTCTAAAGGCGTAGTTGCATCAGATATTCACAATTAAACAAAAAGTATTTAACGAAAATTTATCAATAATCAGCACATAAATAAAACCAACATTTAATAACTTTCATTAAGGACTATAGAAACTTACAAACCATGATGACATTTTTTCTTTAATTTAGTCGTTTTTGAAGTATCTCAAATTTTATGGCAATCTGTAACGACAATTTATTTTTTGTATTGTTGTATACGTCAGGAAGTGTTTACATTTGCTAAAATGATCTTTTTTTGCCTTGTGTCGAAAGCTATCAAGATCAATTACATATATTTTTGGTTATTATTTTGTTAATTTTTTTCCTTAAACAAACTTAAAAAAACCACTGGGAATTATTTTTTTGTTAATATTTATAAAAAAAAATAAAGGGAATTTTCTTACAGAAATTAATCTTAGAGTTCATCCCTTGAATCTTGAATCCCTTTAAAGAAATAAGTTTATTTTAAAGAAATATATCCATCGACAAATTTTTAAGATTTTTAGAGAGAATATTTACATTTCTTTACAAATGCTCCGATGTCTTTAACCAAGACTAATTTAAATGTATTTATAAAACATTTTTGAAAAAAGAACCTTTGGCAACAATGTTATTATATAATCTAACTCAGTTGACTTAAATCTCAGTTTTTAATTAACAGATGAAAAAACCCTGCTGAATCTACTTTTTAAAGGTATTTATAGAATTATGTATTTTGGTATATAATAGATTTTGTTAGCATAAATTCAGTCCATTTACGTTTTTTTTTTTTTTAATTTTTCCGCCTTTTTAATAGATATTTTTTAAACTTTATTTTCATTATTTTAATCTTAAAAGTAAACAAAAAAAGGATATTATTCAACTTTAAAATAAACTTAGTAATAAGAATGAAATAAAAAATACTTAGATTATGAAACATAGAATTATTAAATATCTTTTTAAAAAGATTTAAACAATAAAAAACTACAGATACATTATTCAGACCAAATAATATATTTTTTTAAATAAAATATATTTTATTGTTCTTGAATTTTTTTCAAATTAGAACGTCGACGAAGGTTGTCATTCAAATTTTGTCATAGCCAACACTAAATTTTAGTTTAATCCCATATGTTATAAAAGCTTTAACAATGTTGTAGAGGGGAAAAAAGTATAATAGCAGACACAGTGACAACAAGTTTTTAAATATACTAAATATAGCTGTATCATCAACTGAAAATGTTGGAAGAATATTTTACAACAGCATGCGTTTTTACACACCAAACTATTAAGTTTAGTTTAGTTTGAATTATCGTAGCACTAGAGCTACACGAGGGCTATTGGCGACGGGCGTCGTACTTTAGAACCACAGTCAAGTGACGACCAAACTACTAAGAAAAAGATTAAGTGTGGACATCCCCCCCCCCCCCCACCTCGTCCCCAGCTTCTCAAGACATGTGTTTTTTGTTCATATTTTTGTTTTGTAAGTTGAAAATATAGGTTTAAATCAAAAATAAAAGATTGAAATCCTATAAATTAATTTTTTAAGTGATAAAAAAAATCCTGTTAGAACTTTGAAAATATTCGAAAATGTAATATTTTAAAATAAAAATAATAAATTCATTACAAAGGATACAACTTAAATAATCATTGCTATTTTATAATTTGTCATTACTACATCAAAATTAAATGACAATTGGCATCAGGATTACAAAAAATTCCGAGTATGGCAAAAGAAATAATACGTTCCACGTGTTTCCTTTGATTTCAAACAAAACTTGCTAGATTCAATATGAAAGCAACACAAATCAAAAGATCAGTTTATACGTAAATATGAGATTTTAAGCATATTCGGGAGCCATTTCATACGCCTTTTCGAAATTTCGTCACGGCAAACATGGCTATGAATTTTGACAGAAAAGCTGAGTAGTCATCAGGAATCAGACCACGTTCCAAGAAAAATGAAAAGATTCTTCGTGTCTTGATATCCGATTGAAAGAATAAAACCCAAAGCAAAACCTTGAAATATAATGCATAGTAAAATGTAGGCTCACATAGGAATACGAGGGAAGGTTTAATGGAAAACTTCTTTGCATTAGCGAAAAGTAGACAAGCAATATCTAAGGGATGTACTTAAAGCACTTTGCAAATTTTAGCTCACGTATTGATAACGTATATTTAATGTTAAGATATGCTAATGTATTATAAACGTAAGGTTTTGTATATTTTATACGACTAATATCTCTTGCCAAAAGTTTTTAAAACTGCAAATAAACAGAATGTATTAAAGCACGGAAAAATATGTTAAGTCACTCCCGAAAACATTTATCAAAATATTTAATTATAGGGGAGACCAGAAGTAGTGCCATGTTTTTTTTTCTATTTTAATCCTGTTTTTTTTTTTTTTTTGGAACTTTCTACTTATTTTGAAGATAACAGGATTTCATTGCCTTACTTACGATTTTAACTTCAGCATTACTTTTATCCAGGAAGTAAGTTTACTTTTTGGCAGTAAAAGTAATTACAAGCAAGCATGTTGATCTGAAAAACGTGCTCCACGCAGGGTATATTTTCCAAGCAACGCAAAAATGCATGTGGCAAATTTTCAAACAATTCTTAAAAAGAAAAGTTGAAAAACTTTGTTAACTTTTTAGTATTTTTATTGTGAACTAACGAAGAAGAGAATGCCCAGAAAATAGATAAATATTATTTTAAAAAATGCTTAATTTTGTCATTGAACATGAATATTCTTGTAGGCAATACATGAGGTGTTGCTTCATAAACCAAGCCACTAGTTGGCGATCAACAAAGGCAAATTTCTAATATAAAGCCACAGATGGAAAACTTGCCTCATTGAAAACCTAGTCTCAGTCTCCTCCAACTGTATTTTATAAATGAAATCAATATAAACAAGGCGAATTCAGAAATTTAAATAAACACAAGAATGAATAATTTGAACAATATTTGTATTTATTTATACACACGAACACGTCGATAAATCCATTCAAACTACAATCAGATTTAGGAATATTTTGATTTCTTAACTAAACATGTGTTAGGTAACTTTGTATCGATGTTCAAGACTGGCAAACACAACTGGTCAAATTGAACTTAACAATTACCTACAAAACACATTAATATTCAAAGAAGTCAATGGCGATGCATCCCAGGTCTGTGCTAATTAAGTTAGTGTACCAACAATGGGTAAAATGCCCTTGTGTTAATTAAAATCGTGCTTAATCAACCGTAGTGACAATGTTCAAGAATTCATTAATCATGATAAGATGACTCACGATAATGATCAGCAACGGGTGATCGTTAATCATCGGCATTACTGACGATAGTATTCATGAGAGAGAGGATTGGACACAAACTTCAAGTTTTCCAAAATGTACCAAAGGCCCTGATAAGCGGCTCAAGCGCTAATCGCCAACCCGACCGATTCGCGATGAATTTTTTAATATGCTCCCCATGCCAATCAGCAGGGCTAACTTAATTACTGATAAAATAAAGGCCGAAACAGAAACTTGGCGGCAAATGAGAAAACAAAAATGCCGATTGCCCTGTCGGTTGGCGAGAGATAAAACAAATTAAGGCTGCGGCCGGTCTGGAACCAACTCAAAAGACCATGTTCTTCAATTAGCGAAGGGGTTTAGCGTTGAAATGAGCCACCGAATTTTTCGTAGACTAAAAAGTAAAAATATTGATTCGGTTTGGATGGGTTAAGGCAGCAAAGTTTGGAAGTAACGTTGCTAAAATGAGAAAGAATTTTAAAAAAGTCCTTGGGAATTTATTATACAAGTTTCACTCCTAATGAAAATGTAAATACTGCATAATCCCTTTGGCACAAATTTTCGAACACATTCTAATCTTGTTGCGTTAACATACAATATTTCAAGATAGTACATAAAATGTACTACATTTTTTCGATTTCGAAAATTAATCGAAAACTATCGACGCAAGCATAAAGCTTGGAAACTAATAAACTCTTTTGCGAAATCTCAGACGCGCATTTTTCATAAATTAGCTGAAAAGCTACGCTTTTTTGCACATACCTTTAGTTAAAATATGAATTAGGTAGAATAATGAATAGAGTATTCCGAAAAAGTTTCAGACATCAATGGCGTTCCTATTATTGTAGGTCAAAAAATGAAATAAAAAATATGAAAAAATATCGTGGCAACTAAACACTTTTAACTAAAGTTCATACTTCTAATTTAATTAAAACATAAACAATAACTTAGTGAAGTTATTTTCATACGATACAGCCGAAGAAAAAATAAACTTTTTATATGAAGTACTTTAAACCTCGCTGTCAGAAAGTAAAATCCAAGAGAAGAAATAATTTTTATCTGCCTTGTTTACATTTGTCCACAAGTAAGTTGATGGATATAATTTTTTATCTTATGCAAATCAACTGAGAAATAATCAAGTAAGAGTTATCCTATCAGTTAGATTTCCAACAGATTGCCTTTTTTCTAGTATCAACTGGAGTAGCCGAGATCCATCGCCAAATCTTTTAAAATAAATTACAGTAACAGAAAACCTTTTCCACAAAACATAGTCCATCAAATTTAAGAAACTTTACTTCGTATTCACTTTGAAAAATAAAAATACTCATAGTATACCCACCATTATAAATATAATTATTAAGACGTCTCGCTTCAGATCTTCTATAAACATATACAATATTCAATCAAGAAATGCCGAAGTCAAAACAGTTTTTAGAACTTACTATTATTATTTTTGATTTTATTTTAAACAAAGAACTTTCAGTAACAAAGAAATCTTCAATATGCTACTCTTTATTAAGGTGAAAAGTTGTGGAATTATATTTCCAAGAAAATAAATCGTAGACTATATTTTGAAATTTCCCCAACCGAATATTGATAATTTTAGGGGAAAAAAATTTATTTCGTAAATAAATATTGCTAACCACTTTATTTTTTAAAACAAGAAAAATTCTCAACGCAATATTTGAAGTTTTTAAAAATAACTGGTTAAAATTATTTATATAGAGAAATTGAATTTTGAAATATGCAATTTCACACAAGAGATCTTAAAGATAAATGCATAAAATTTTCATAGTTGTCATTCAATTTTGTAGTTCCACTTTTATACTTCATCAATCATCGAACTACTTTAAAGAAAAAGAGATAGAAACAGGGTAAGATGAAACGAATATCAATAAAATTCGTTCAAATAAACTTAAACATGCACATATCCATATCATTTATATGTCGTACATAATATACTTACAAAATGTAGCGGATAGTTTATACCACTACTATCGACATTTCGACGCTCCCAGACATATTTTAGTTAATGAGGCGTACTCTTAGTCGTAAAGAATAACCAAATATGATACAATATATCATATAAATCGCCCTACTCGTCTATCATCTCCAAAACAACAGCAGAGCCTAATCCAAAGCCAAAAAAAAAACCCTCTGAAAACTTATTCACGTTTTCATCTACTCTAGAACACAGGACTCGAACTACGCTACAACTTCACCATTCCTCTTCAGTAACCTATAAAAATAACTTTCTTTCGAGTGTTATTTTTTAAAGGGGGAAATAAAACCGCCTTCAAACAAGGGCTAAAGCCAGAATAAGCAACAAACAAACATTTTATTCGCCAGGCATTCCAAAGACGATGGTGAGGATCATATAAAGGTAATTCGTATTTTCTCAGGAGCGTGAGACCAACATAAAACACTGGCAAAGAAAACAAACACCAAACAAAATAATCTTGAGTAGAGGAATAAAGGATAGGACCTTTTTCTTCTTCTTCTAGAGGCATCGCTTACAACAACTACAATTGGTGTCACATAATAGCTCTGCCCCTTTTACCTGGAGCTAGAGTGTCTCTGGTGAACAGCTAAAGAGGCTTTGCAAGAACTTCTGGTCGTAAAACAGGCACACCGCTGATACGAAGGTTTTCTAATGTTTGACAGTAAGTAAGCGATAAGGATACGCTTAAAAAAGGAGAATAAAACACTGAACACGGCGATGACGCGCTATTCGGTGGCTTGATAAATGGAGATTAAGGAAGAATAAAAAAAAACATCCCATTTTAAGAGAAGTTACCCAGGAATTATTTCCAATGCTGATATTTTGATAGTAATCCAAATTCTCTTTTCCACAACGGGATACTTGCATTTTTTAAGAATTGTAAAGTTTAGTTAGTTTTTCTAGAAATTTCTTTAGCTTCTGTCTGAAATTAGATTGCTGAAATTTTGTAAAATTAGTAACTATGCCATTATTAGATGAAAAAAAGGACAAAAAAATAAGTTATGTTTTTTTAAACAATGATGCATAATTTATTGCATTAAAATAGAAAAATGTATCTAAACACTTTTTTTAGTTCTGAAACACAACTAAAAATATAAAGAATAATTGTAATTAGCAAAATCCTATAACGATTAATATTAATTAGCCAAAAACAATACGTACTATTTATTTATATAAAATCCAAAACAATTGTCTTTATATATTTTTTTTTACATTCTGTAAGCATCGCAAAAAAAAAACATAGCTTCAAAACTATCTAAGTAATAATTAAATAAAATAATTTAAACTAGGGAAAACCTCTTTCGGAACACTCATAGTTGAAACTAAAAGAATTTTAAACTACAATAGTAATCCTATGCTAATTCTAAACCAACATTTCCAAAACAATTAAAAACAACGCCTCGGTACAATCTCTTCTACTAAGCAAACTCGGGGCTTTCCAAGGCTATTTACATTAAGCGTCGTCCTTCGAGATAGCGGCCGTTTAAGTGACTACCATCGTAAATCCGTCCATCTGTTAAGATAACTACACCTAAAACCATGCAGCCGAAAGAAATATCGGAAGCGTCATTAGGTCAAGAGTCAGTTTCAAGAAAAAACCGAGCTCGCCTCAGATGATAATGGGTACCCACAACAGACTCTAAACTATTTTAGTCGCGGGACAAATTAAGGGTTTCTGAGAGAGAATTACCTTTCGCCAATTACAAAAAAAAAATGTACTCCAACTCAGTTCAATAATTCTATTTCAATTCAGCTCTAGCAAACACACAAAAATGTATGAAAAAGTACTAACGTAAAGTAAATATATGAAAGTATTACGTCTAAATCGCTTACGCATGACGCCTGATTCCGTCACTTGGAGGAAAATAAATACAAAAGTAACCACATAAAATATTTTTAAATCATCAATCATTTTCTGATATCTTAAAATTTTGTATTTTTGAAGAAAATAAAATAATGATTTTTTAAATTTTACTTACAATTATTTTAACTTAAAAAAAATATTGTAAATTGGAATTAGGCTTGCCCGTGATGCCAACACACCTGTCAGCAGTTTGGAGACCCCTGGTATCTAATAGTTGGGTAATGGCACACTTTAAATGTCTGGCTCGCAGTTCAAGTGGTCAATTTGAGGAATATTAAATAGGCTGGAAGGAGATTTCGTTAGTAGGGAACCAGCAGTGAAGAGATGGCAATTTCGAATTTTAAATAACTTATATATGGGTCATTCTTCCAAAAAGAGCAGATTTCACTTAATTTTTTAGAAATTTAAAAATAATTCAATTGTTTTGATTTTTTATCCTGTAATATAAAACTGAACAATTAATTCTGCAAACGAGACTACAAAAAACAAACCACGTAAATATGGTGTTTCTAACAAATATTCTTTTCTGATTTAGGTTATAAATATTTCGTATTTTTTTTAATTAACTTTTAAAATAAATTCAACTTGCCAGACAATACAATAGAAAATTAAGAAGTTAATTTTTTTATACATTAAGTATTGAATCTTTTGAATCGTAAGATAGAACTTAATAATCCCACTAAGTGTTATATCCACAAGAAATGTTATGAAATAATTGCTTTATTATATTTTGTTAAAAGTAGAACAGTTTCTTCAAAATAAAAAAATTTCATTTCTTTCTTCACCAAATATAGAATTTAAAAAAAAATAAGACAATTGAATTGTGAATCAAAGAAACCGAGTCATTATTTCAATCGAAAGATAGAACTCAATGACCTCTACAGAAAAACTATGATTTTACAAAAAGAAATATTTCGTAACCCGCTTTATTATATTTCGTACAAAGTTACCGAAGTATTTTTTTAATAACACCGTTGCGAAAAATAAACCTACTCCGACTTCATAACATGTTTTCCATTTGTAGAAAAAGAAAATAGATTTTTCCGTTGATAATTTAATACTTTTTAAAGTCAATAGAGATATAAAAATATTAAATGTGTTTTATCACTTATATTAATTCATCGGTGATTTTTTAAACGTGTATCACGTGTACGTGAGGTCTTGAACTTTGAATTAGGTAAATGAGTAAAACCTAAGATGCTTTATCATTCCGAAAACGCACATCCTTTATTTGATAGCCCTTTGGCATAAGTGGCCTAACTCACTCATATTAAGATAGGTTGTATAAAATTGCTAAATTTTTCACCAACAAAATTAAATATTTTATAACCCTAGAGAATACTAATTATAAAACATGAGTTTTTTGTTTAAACGACCAAATTCTCTTAAACATTGATACATTTTAATACATAAATATATCGGAATAAATTCTAATATATAAATATAAACTAGAAGAAAAGAATTTGTGTTTAATGATATTCATAACACATCGGCCATGTTTTTTCTAATGAATGAATAAAAAGTAATACCCTTTACTTTACTTGAAAGTTAAATTAAAGCCTAATCGAATTTACTATTCAATTTGATTTACGAAAAACCTGATACTTTGGCATTGGCTCTACTCTCTGTCTCTTTGTAAAGCAAGAACACTTTATTAAATTAAAAATACAATAGAAAAATATATACTTTTGCTTTTTAAATCATATCACAGGGGCAAACTAATAAGCTTTTTGTATGATGTATCCATACCAAACAGAACGCTGAATGTTTTATTCAAAACTAAAGGTAGTCTAATACTCAAGGTTAAGGTTCAATTTCAAAGAGGTTTCTCTATTATTATTATTTTCGTTTTTTTAAAACTCTAGCTGAGAAATAAATTCGAGTTCTTATTTTCAAAATATTTATAGAATTGTATGTTATTTATTATTATTTTTGAATTGTTGTACATCAAAAAGTAATAGATACGGATAAAAATAAATGCATTTGTAATTATTGCATCAAATATTGTGGAAATCAAAGCATTTAGGTTAGAATAATCTGCTGGTGTAACGAAAATTTTTTTCTTCTGCAATGCTAAGCCACGTGATGTGATGAAAGTATTAGATTTTTACGTTTACACTTTATACACCATCTGCAAACGTACATAGTATATGGTTAGATATAGTTTACTTTTTAGCATCATAGATTATCTTGAAATGGTCTAACTGCATGAAACAATTATTAAAACTTGTTTTTCGCTGACTTATTGTACTGAAAACTCGGTCTCGTGCACAAACCAATCTTAATTAAAAGTGGCATGAGGAATGAATTAACATGGACGAGCTTTATCAGTAAATGAAGGGTGAAGGAGCGAGGATGTCGCTAAGAATAGTCAAGAGAAACAAGGATTAATCCTGATTGAAACTCGCTGATTATTATGAGCCAGAGTTAGTTAATACCACGTAATGGACTTTGTTAGGCCTTTATTCGGATTAGTCTCGGTGACTGAAGGGATATTTGGAGGGAGGGGATTCTTAGGAGGAAGGTGAGATTTAAGTTATTTTCTGAGAGTCGGCATGGTTTAATTTGGGTCTTTATTCATGCTGTTAACGTGTTGGTTTTTAAAGATTAAAAGAGTCAGATATGATTTTCATGGTATGATGTTCTGCATCAATGATTCAAATAATTCTGCAAAATGGGAATTGACTTTTCTATAGCGTGCTCACAACAGAAAACTAGAAATGGACTATTCCAATCAACCTTTCTTCCTACCTTTGGGTGTAACTACAGCCTTGAACCAATGCATATTACATATGCTGGCCGAACTAGACTATATAGACATCAAAGGATTAATAAAAGAAATGACACTAATAACATATAAAGTAACTAAGGTAAGAGAAATATTTTGTTCTGGAGTTAAAAACTGCTTAAATAACTGTACAGCTGTATTTATTTAATAATAATAATAATGTTAATACATTTTTTCACTTTAATTGTAATTATTAAGAATATATATTGATTCCATTAAATGGTACACGCTCTATCATACGTATATATAAACGTTTCCTTTTATTAATTCTCCTGATTGATTGGAGTCAAAATGGATAGTAAATTGATATTTTATTGTAATTTTAAATTGAGGACAAATGTAACTTGGGATGATAAAAAAGGAAGAAAAAATTGAGAACATTATATTCCTTCAAAAAGTATTCGACTGGTGAAATGGAACAATCAGTTAACAGTTAAGCACCCCTAATGCTTAAACTGGGTAACTCGAAGTGCGCTTTGACGTAAGTCGTGAAATAACTCATTCTAGGGGAAAATAAATTTCTTGGGTAAACTATCTGAAGATATTTGTTGTCGGAACTAGTCGTATCGCATATTTATTATTATAAGCTACTTTAAGATATTCGCACATAACGCGGAATTAATTACTGCATTAATAATAATTGCGCAAGACAGCTCTCTGGCAACGCTATTACAATCATTCATTCCAAGCATCACTGGTTGCATAAACTTTTTGAGATTGTTATTTGGAATCAGGAATTTATGAAGCAATTTCCAATGGCTGTCCATAAAATAGCATTGCGTCAGCATTTCGATATAAATTATGTGAATTAAACTAATCTGATAACTCATTGTATGTTCGAAAATACCCATGCAAACTTTCAAAAATGTCAAGGTGATAAAAAAAATATGAAATCAATCGAACTAAAATGCAAGCCCCCAAACACCATAAATAACCTTATTTTGAACTTTGAAAACTGAATGGACAAAGCTATTTAAAAAAGTAAAACACAAACGTTTTTTAAGCTGAAGCACATAAATGAATTTACCAGTTTCCAAACTGATTCCAGACTAAATATAGCAGCTTCAAGATAGCTTTCCAAGAGGTTCTTGATTTATAAAGACAAAAGAAAAGACAACGAGTAGCAAACATCCGAAAGAAACAATCTCATTTACCATTACATTAATAAATATATATATAAGACTGGAGCATTTCTTTTTCCAAGTTAGCGAAGAGTCCCCAGAGGTCCTACATTGCTAATCAACAAACATAATGACAGCTGCCGGTTGAAGATTTCTTTCGAACACTTTTTATCGCTTTATTTCACCTTTTATCTTCAACCTTTTCCCAAACCATTCTTTTTGGATTCCTCCTGCCATTCTTTGGTGAACTTATTTCCGCTTTAACACTTATCGCTGTTTCGATTCCATTTTCCACGAAACTGGCTACGTGAATATATCTATACAACAAAAAATTAACTGCCACTGATGTCTATCTCGGGGGCTGCTTTTTCATTTATCTTATTTACTTACATTTCATGAGTGTTCGGTTTTTCATTTGGGAAAAGAGCCGAATTGAGAATGCTATTCTCCTGACTCATCGGGAAAAGTTAACAGGCGATGGTAATGACTTGCGAAAAAGCATGGAGTGCCTTGACAGATATGGAAGAATCGGAGCAGTTAATGTGGTATAAAATTTCTCGAAATGGAATTACATAACAGCGAAGTAGTTTAGTGCCTAACTAATGAAATTTGTTTGCTAAGGTATCGGTTAAAAAGTAGAAATCAATAGCTAGCAAGAATTTTTTGTATTGATTGTCTAAAACATAGGTAAATGAATCAGTCACACTTTTCCCCCAAATAAACTGAAGTATAAAAATCCTCTTACGTAATAAAGTGCATCAAACGAATCATAACTGCTTTGCTATGGCCTTTTATGCTTTAATATATTGTCAAATTATCTGTGCAAACGTAATGTAAATTTTAAAAAAAATCAAATTAAGTACATTTATTGCATGAGTATAAATGTGGATTACATGTACTTAGGAATAATTTTAGTTAAAAACTAGTTTAAACAAAAAAAGTTATATTCAACTAACCATAGAACAGAAGCTATTTTTCTCAATATTTTATATTTAAAAAAAATTCTTTTTGGAAAAATGAAAAGAAAGACACCGAAAGAAGATACCATCCATCAAAAACAAACTTTCTCTTCTTCATCTTAAACCCCTTCAAACTCAAAGCCCCCAGCATCCTGATGAAATCAACGGCCTAAACTTTTTCGAATTGCTTCATTAATGCCCAGGCAAACACCTATCCCAAACCATCAGCAGCTGCAATTTAGATACGTCAGAAATAGAAAACTTCCAACAATGGCCGTCGCTAGGCAGACTAGCTTGGATGAACCATAATGCCGTGTATTATGGCACTGGATCGAATGCTCCAGAAACGTTAATGGGAAATTAACGAGGGATGCGACCAAGTTTCTCGAGGCCAGCTGTCTTTCGCTAGATGGGATGGCATCTTCGACTGTATGCCAACAAATCACCGGCGAACTTTTGCATGATTTTACTGGGGTATTGGGGACAAATTACTTGAGACACCGTGGGACCATTTGATGGCGACATTTTTAATGGTTAGTCTTAGGAAAAGATTTTTTAAAATTACTTGTCAAGTTATTTAACAAAAGGAATCGATTGGAATCTTTAAAATATAGTTGGTTCATCTTAAATTAAAAATTAATATTATTTTTGCCTTTAATTACGCTAAAACAAGCTTTATTAAGGAACGCAAAAATTTAATGAATATATTTTTTTATCACAGTCACTAAAGAAAAATAATAAATATATTATATAATTTTCATCAGCGTTTCGATCAATAGAATATAATTATCGCTTCTATTTTTTTTTAAAATTTGGATACATAATTTGCAAATAACACTTTTTAATTTGGATACATAATTTGCAAATAACACTTAATTATTTCTAGAGCTTTCAGTCCTTTTATTGCACGTGTAGAAATATTTTTTAATACACGAACAATATTTTTTTTTTAAATTAAGGTCCTAGAGAGCATTCTATGTAAAAAAACATAAAGATTAAAAAATTTTAATCTTAAATAACCTTTAAAGGCTTCTATTTAAATTGACTCTCTTAAAAACATATTTCACAAACATATTTAAACAAAATAAAAATAATTAAACCTTGTAAGATTTCATTACAAAACGACTATCTTAAAAACATACTTCATAAACATAATTGCCCAAAAAAGCATTTATATGGTATCCGTATGAAAAGGAAATTCTACGTGGAAACTCATCAAATAGCTTTTATCTATAATACTTTGATAAGATACTCAATGACCAATACCAAGAACTTTTCACTAAAAACTTGTAATTATCTTCCTAAAGTAGTTATCAAAATAAAAGATCGATTTTACCGAAAAATAGCCTTATTGCAATTAATTTTATCCAAGACAAAATTAAAGTAATCAAACAACACCATTTAAAAACATATTAAAAGCATCTAAAATATACTATAGTTAACGTCCCGAAAAAAAAATTCTTGGAAAAAGGGATACAAAATAAAAATAGGAATTTCGTGGTAATATACGCCAAGTGTCTTATTATATTTTTTTATTAAAAAGAAACTTCTATTTACCGATTAAAGAACATTATACTTTTGTTATCATTTTCATTTTTCGGATAACCGCTTGAACAACTTCAAATTGCGCTTCCTTTTTGGTCCACCAAAAATAAATAAAATATTTTGAAAAATATATATCATCGGAAGTTTATCTAAAAGTACGGCACTTTTGTTTTATCATGAGTATTGTACTACACTGCTCAAAACAATTAGGGGAGCACTTTTTAATTCAAACTTTAACTTCACTCCCAACTTTTTAATTTTTGTCCTATAAATCTAAAATTTGTTAAATAGGTTCACTATGCATTCGAAATGAAATAGTAAAAAACGGGAGAAAAAATCTTAAGTATTTAATACTTAAATTTAAAGGGGGGGGAATGGAATAATGACTTTTTAATAAATTATAACAATAATTTTTTCAAAACTTTTTTTGTTAAAAATAGTTGAAATATATTTTTAAACATTTAAAAAATGCAAGCATTAAAAATTTAGGGTCAATTTATTTTCTAAAACTGTTTTAAAGTGAAATTTATTTTACCATATTTTTCATATTTTTATTAATATAAAAAAAAATTAAATTCTTCAAAATACGTTATTCTTCCATCTAACGATGTATCTAACGATACATAAGTGGCGAATTAAACTTAGTCAGAAAAAAATCACAAGCTGATGATCCCCAAAGGAATTATTGGGAGCGAAAGGGTTTAAAACCCCTAATTGTTTTGAGCAGTGTATTTAGAAATTTTTTATTGAACCACATTCATAAAAAATTATTTTATTTGCAGTTCCAAGGGCTAAAAGCATTAATAAAATGTATGATAAAATTATATCGCAAGTATGATTTTAAATTTAAAAGAGGAGGAGACGGGGTTATAAAAGACAGAAAATAATTCAAAAATCAATACTATTAATCTAAATTCAATTATTAGGTAATTTTAATTTGTTAAATTTTGCGTAAATTTTTTTAATTTTCATAATATCAAAAAATGTATTTCGAAATATGTTTCTAATGGCCTCTCACGTAACTACTATAGATGCCTTTAATATAACAATGTTAAACTACTTTACTTCAATTCAAAAATATATGTTTTCTTTAGAGTTAATTGCCCTAAGATGTGTTTATGAAATTTATTTAAATATTAAAGCCTCAGTTATATAATATCGTGCTTAATTATAGGCCTACAAAATCAACATCACCTATTGATAAGCAAAACAACTAAATAATTTTTTAATGGGGGTAGAACATATTTTACACATTTTCTGTTGTCAAAAATAGGCACTAGCATGTCTACAAGTGAATAACATGTTATGAAAAATAACTTCCAACAGTAAAAAACAAATAGCAATAATAGTCACTTTTAAAAACTATACTGTTTGTGTTAACAAAAATTAAACTTGGTAGAACGGGGTAATAATAGACATGCCCCTTAATACCCCCCTACCCCTCCCCCGACACACAAAAAATGGGGCAATAGGAAACACATGCCTAAAACATATCAGTAAAAATGATTTCACGGCTTTAAAAAAATGTAAATAAAAGCCTGGTTAGAAGGTTACACATTAATAAATCCTAAACATTATACCTACAAAACTAATAAAAATTTAGAAAAAAAATAAAGTTTTAGAAATTTAATTTAAAAATGCAGTAAATCGATACTTTTATAAACAATATAGTAACTCAAGTAGTTAAAAAAAACAAGTCCAACAACGTCAACAGATTCATCAACATTTGCCAGCACCACATACAAATACTCTACATATTTAAAGCAGCTAAATTGAAACAAAACACGACAGCACCACTTACCAAAGAAAATAAGGAGAAAAATAGCTACATTTTAAGAAAGCCTTGCGCTTCTAAACAAGCAAAGAAACATTTCGGAGTTTCCTCTTCGAAAAGTGCTTCTACCTTTCTCATAAACGTGGCACCGAAATGTGTACAACCATTAAATGGTAGGCGCAACCAAAAGTGGCAGATCTAAAGGGGGAATGGTAGTTAAAGAGTAGACTTCTTTAAGGTTGGGTGGAAAGGGATGAAAATTGATTTTTAAGAGGTTTATATAAATTATATATATATATATTTTGGTATTCTTTGGAAAGGGACTATGTTTTTATTTTCTATAACTTTTAGGGGGTCTTGAGTGGCAACATAAAAACGGAATGGAAATATATTGTTTCTCGAGTGTCGATTGGTGAATCAACGACACATGGGAACACAGAACTAATCGGAACACCAATCGAAGGACAAAAAATGAAAGCTGGAAGGAAATACGTCACAGGAAACAAGCCAATTATTCCAAACTCAGCTACGAATATCGTATGTAATACGCTATGGTATCGAAGCTGTTTAACATCAATAAACTGCTAAAATTTGTACGATACATTTTGTATATATGATGTAACAACGCGTAATCCCTAATTCTAGACCAAAACAAAACAAAATACCAAAACAATAAATGGAGTTAATTACATAATTGCAACAAAATGCTTCCCAGCGGCGCCAAAATTTATGCAGTATTCATTGCTAGAACAAAGGAAATTCCTAAACAAAGAAATTATATTAAAAAAGTGTAATTCAGATTTTGAGTTAGAAAAACAAGCGGTCCTATTTACAATCCTCAAGATCATTTGTTAGGAGTTTTGAAACTCAAAAGAACAGCGGGCAAAGATTAGAAGAGGGAAACTTGCTTTTGTAAGACTTTTAAAATAGGGCACTGTTTTTTCATTAACACAACACTTCTGAAACGTGCTCGAAAAATGGCCATTGCTTTACGTTACTTTATTGGACAACAGCCTTTATTTCTACGAAAATAAAGCTTTAAATGAAAGAATTTCCTTTTAAAGCAGGGAATTAAGTGCGTGTGAAAAGTGTCTGGAGACATCTCAACAACAATTAAAATGCCGTCTCTAACAAAGACTGTTGTAAATGCAAACCAGCCAGAATCGCACATACATAAAGCCTTACACATAAAGGATTCTTATTAATAAAACATACATTGTCGCGAGTCAATAAACTATTTTAATTGAAAGCAATCACTTTTGGTACTTGATAAACGAAAGTAATTTTTTTAAAACTAGTTGTTATTATTCATAGTTGTTTTATAATCTACTTACTTCGAGGTTTTATAGACTCTTCATAATGCAAATTTCTTAATATTTTAAAATAAATTTCGTGACTGACTATAACTTATACGTAAAAATAAAGGGAAATATGTTATAAAATAAATTTCAATTTAATGTATACAACAGTAATACATCTTATTTAAATTTCAATATAAAATTCGGTAGAAGTTAATAAAAATTTCATTTCTGAAGATGATTGGTTGGTGTTTGAATAATGCTTTAAATCTCTTTCGAAGCCAAAAAATTTAATCTTTATAACTACATTATTACTTTATTTAATCTTTATAACTATAAAATATTACAATGCAATTTTAATTTTAAGATTGTTTTGACAAAATAAAATTATACTTATTTACAGATCTAGAAATGTTATACAAGTAAATTTAAAAGCATAGACAATTTATTAACCACATAGCCTAAGGGGAAAAAAGTGAAGAGTTAAAATATATTAATTTTATTTCATATACATTTTGTTTCCTTCTAATGAAGTCGTTCATGCAAAAATTTAATTAAATAAACCGGAAAATAAGAAATACTTATTATACAGGGTGACGCAAATAAAAATGGTCCGGCTTAGAAGTAGGGATAAGGCAGGAAATGCTGATTAGTCAAAAACCAATGCAAAAACAGGTTTTGCAAGTGAAACCATCGAACGCTTCAATATTAAGCTCAAACAATAGCTAGCTAGGCTAATTATTTGGCGGTAACTATGCCATGGTTTAGGAAGATAGTTGGAATGCAATATAAACTATTAAATAGTAATAGGCAGGTGTATTCAAGTTAGTTTTATAAAACTGGAGTACCCGAGGAGCATCTGCTGGTTTTAATTCACAAAACAACATTTCATAGGAAAGCATTTTCCAGAATGCCAACAAGAGACTTTACTGGATATTTTACCTGGCAGTATTTTGCCTGTTCGAATACAAAATAATAATAGCAAAGGCTAAAAATTAAATTGGGCAATCACTTTTTAACTGCAACACGTTGCAAAGTACGGATAATTTTATTTTTTAAAGTCTATAAATAGCGTTTTTATGTAGGCATTCCTCTTCCGAGTAAACTAATGCAAATTAATTCTGTGACGTTTTGGGCCATATTCTTAAAGTGTAAAAAAAAAACCGTCTTGCATTTTTTCTAAAAACTTTAAAATTTAGAATCTATGCAACTCGCGATAGGCACAACTTGCCTGGCGGCGAAGATTTTCCCATGAATATTAATCTCAGGAATAGGCAACGAATATAGGAAATGAAAATTGACAGCCATTTCGTTGCAAAAAAAAATTATAAACGATTCTTCCTTCTCTTTAAAGCGAGATGCATTCCCACCTTCTAATCCAAATGCCTCACTCGGTGGTGAAAAAGTTTGAACTTTTCAATAAAAATTCTCCGATTCCTTTACGCCTTATTTTATCAATTGTTTATTCATTTTTTACTCGACATTCTTTTGCTAACAGAAATAATAAAACATTTTTTGGGAAAAGGCGCGAGCTAGAAACTGAGTTTTTGGATCCCAGCAGCAAGAAACAAATGAATTCGAGAACAGCAGGATAAAAACCTAAGTCGGAAAACCACTCTATATAAAGATATATGAAGCTTGGATTCATTATTCAGACTCGTTATTTTTGTAAATGCTATTTTTCAATTAAGAACAGTCTTTTAAAATGTTTTTTAATACATTCAAATATGCAGTCGGCGGTAACTTTCTGTAATTACAATTTCAAATAAAGCTACCGATACAGTATTATAGTTAATTTTTGGTTGAAAATAGGATTTATAATTAAAGAAACCAATAAAATATAGCTCGGATGAAATTTACACATAATACATCGCTTTACAGTTTTAATTTGCTTTACTTTTATTGAATCAATATAAAGTTAATTAAAAACAAAAAATATTTAGCAAGTTAAAACAATTAAATCGTAACAAACAATTTAGAGAGAAGTTTGATTCTAGACATCATACGGAATGTAATTAATCTGGATTAAGTACTGAATGACATTTTAAGCTTACTAAATAATAAAAAATTCCTCTTTCAATTCAAGAAACCCTTTTTTGATCCATTGATATAACAAAAAACAGGTACAGAGCATGAAGACCGTTATATCTCAAACATTCCCACGTCCCAACGGGGATTGTGGAGTCACTTAAGAGTATAAAAAAATTAATACAATACCCACAAAAAATCCCCTTTCTATTCCAGTTCGAGTACCAAAATGATGTGTGCTGGAAAACTCCCCGCCCCTCCTAAAAAGATTGGATTAAGGGGGGTGTTTGTGGGGAGAGGGGTCTACAACGCAGTGCCGCTTTAATGAAGCTTTTATACCAAATTCATTGTTCACCGCCTAATTAAAGGCGACTTCTAAAGCTTAAGTTAATGAAGACTGAAGTACGCTTTCAGTACAAGTGATTCATTTGGTATTTATGCACTGTTTACCACCCTTTACTTTCGGAATGGGGACAAAAAAGGGCTGGAATTAATTTAAATGGCGACTTCAAAATAATATATCTCACGGCTAATGCAAGAAAGAACTCGGAGCTACATTATATGTCATTTGTTACGCAGTGTAGAACATTATTTCTGTTGTTTTCAAATTAAGACACTCTGCTTCCGAAAATGTCTTCATTTGAAACTTTTTGGCTAATTAATGAAATGTTGAGGTTACATTTTCAGTAAACTTGATGCTGTCATTTTGTACAATATTAAGAAGCTTGCAAAAATAACAATCAAAAACATTTTATTCATGTACTTCAAGTTATATACGTTGTGTATGAGATGAAAATAGTGTATATTTATTTATTAAAACGAGAGACGATACACTTTGAAAAGAAATAATGTTAACCTTATATATTCACATTCGAATGGTTAAGATAATTAAAAAAAATAGAGATATATAATTAAAAAAAAAGAGATAGATAATTAAAAAAAATTAAAAAGGAAAATAAGTCTTGATATGATTTTTTTGTAATTATTTGAAAAGAAATATTTTCTGATAGTATAAGACATAGCTACGATTATAAGAGTAGTAACTTTACGAGAAAGCATATATCATGAAAACCTGTGATAATTTTTAATACCGCAATATCAAGAAATATATAAAGATGCAGCCAAACATATTATCAAAAAACTGACGGCATTTAAGCCAACATTTTTTAATCTTTATACAACGCAGTATTAAATTAGGCATTCCAAAATATAGTTATCAAGCCCAAATATTCGTCTAGGTAACATAATAAAAATGACAAATATATAACTGGGAGATAAGCCCTTTCAATTCTAGATATTCTGAGTTCCTATTTCAAAGCATGTACCCAGCTCTCTATAAAACGGAAGAAAGATAGCAGCTCATCAAAGCCAAAAGATTTTCACTTCCACATGGTATTTAATCAAGGATAGAATTTCAAATGCATGGCGAAACTTTAGAATTACTTTCTATGGCGGCGTTGTTTGATGAGCTGTGAACGGAAAGTACGTGTTAAAGAATATTTTTTAAAAAATCTATGAAAGTCACTGCATTAAAAAGTTGATTTTAAAATTTTATATTGTTATGGAAAACAACTTAACTTGTTATTTTTCTCATGTTGTTAATTATATTTCCCCGGTTTATTAAGGGTTAGAACTAGCAAATGTTAGGTAGGTAGAGATGTCTTCTGAGCTAAAAATCGATTTTTACGATACAATTTTTTGTAAGTGAATTATTTTCTGCCATAACCAAGTTAAATTGATTAGTTCCAAGTAAAAAAAAATCATTCACTTTTTCATTTCTCTTTGTGTTTATACAGTCAGCGTGAGGACCTTTTGTGTTAAAGACTGTTAGTACACCCGTTATGGCAGCCTTTTTGTTTCCACCCCAACTTTATATTCGCCACTAATATATAATTCTCAGGTTGGTAGCTAGCCCCCATCGGAATAAGCCACCCCTAAAGAACTGCAAGTTCGACAAGCAACAAATAACACCAACGAAGAGCAACATCCTTTCTTCCAAAAAGCCACACCTGAGACCCAACAAGCTTCAAATACATTTTGGCCACAACACAGAGCCGCCATATTACTAACTGCCTTTCCCCTGCAGTCACACAATTGGCTGTGTTGGTTCACAATGCTGCAACTAACATATTTAACATTTATCATGTAATTTCTTTATATTTGTATTGACATTAATAAACATCCATTTTAAAAAACCAAATACAATAGTTATTTGTATGACAAAATCCTTAGCTATACGGAATTGTATTAGATTTTCATCATACGCTTTCATTATAGAAACCTTTATAGAGTTTCTACTCAAAATTAGTTAAATTTGTCTTACAAGTTTAACAAACCGATGGACCAAATTCGTTTCTTTGTTTTCTACCAGCGAGTCGGTTTCATTCCCCTCTGAGAATTCATATGCACCGAAACGAAGTTAAAGAATAACGTTGGCGTCACGTACTGGAGTTCCTTAGGTACTGGAGTTTCTTTGGCAGAGGACCGCAGGTGTACTAGATGCTTGGAGGTCCATTACGATAGGTTGCGCGCGTTTTTTGTAGCAGGCTTGCTCTTTGGAACTATTGAGGAGGAAACAAAAGTACCGGAGAATTGGCTGCTGCAGCATTTTGTAGGCGGAGTCTTTTTATGAGCTGGGATAGAATGTGTGGCATGGGAAATATGGAGTTTTCTTTGCATACGGAATTGGTAATTTGCTTTTTGTTATATTTTGAAGAATTCCTTTTGTTTGTTTTGTTTATAAGAAGAGCAACAGATGGAACCAAGTAGAGTTAACTGCAGGCTTCGCAAATAAAACCGATATAGGGTTTAAAGAAAAATATACATGTTACTCGGCAAGTTTTTTGTTGCAACGGTTGAAAATCTTGGTTTCGATTAATTTCTTTGGATATGAGATCACGTATAAAATTGCACAAACATTGTCCAGCTTACCATCGAAAAATAAAATAAGTATTGCAACCTAACATTTTTATCGTGAAATACTTTTTTCTATTTGCCTAGAATGTAAGTATGGTGTTAATCCTTAGTTTCCAAACATTTTAAATCTACTTTAATATAAATACCGCATCTGACTTTGAGAGTGCATCACTTTACTAGATACAACTATTTTCTTTTAGGCAGGCCTTAATATTTTTTTAATAAATCACTCCCAGGTTCCTTCAATTTTTATTTTGCCAAATAGCTTTTTCCAAGATAGAAAAATGAATTCCTGCCATCATAGCATCAATCAACGTGCAAAACTCATCTCGAAAAGCAATTCGACTGGAAAATCAAACTGAAAACGAAGGCGTCTAAACAAAAACAACTCCATGCAACAAAATAAATATAAAAAAACTGGCCAAGAGTTGGAATGACCACCGCCGCACTTGAAAACGCCGACTTTTTCAACCACCAAAACCACTTTTTCATGCCGCCCACTTACCCACTTAACTTCGACAAATCATTCTCGTTCCAAGAACACGACTGTTCTGACATCTGGCGAGGAAAATCTAACACGTTATTCCCCCAAAATACCCACTTCCCTCCTTACCCCATGAATAACAAGGCACAACAAAACCGAATGAGGCGTCGTTTAAAGAAATTGCGCGGCAAATCAAAGACCCCTCCCCCGTTTGCCATTCGGGAAAGAAAATATTGTTTCTACGTCAAAGCGAATGCTAGTGAAGTTAGTAACTTTCCCACGTGACTAAGCAGCAATGCTTTGTCGCGAAGCCAAAGACAGTAATGTAGTCCATAAACCAACTGTCCTTTTTTCTCCGTTTAAGACTTTGTTTGAGAAATGATTCATTTTTAACGCGATAAAACCTTCTGTAAGTAAGAAATCTTTTTAGGTTGTGGCTGAGATAAATTCACCTCCCGGACTGGCTTCTTGCAACGCGCTTATTTAATCTATTCGTTGTTCAATAAGGCTTCCGGTGGCCTTTTTGACGAATATAAGTTTTAAAGCAACTATCAAACGTCTAATAATTCTTAACCTAAGTCAACAACTGAGCCGGGCTAGGATAACTTTGGCAAAAGGATTTTTTTTGTGCACCAGTCTTTTATCGACGATTGCATTGGTTATTTGCCAAATGGGACTGCCGTCTCAAATACGAAACTAAAATTCTCGAAACATGTTTATATTGAAGTGGTGTCAACAAGTTCAGTTGGAAAGCATTGTCATTTTATTATTTATCAGAAAAACAAGAAAGAGGTAAAATCAATTAATCTTTAATCCGACTAAATTGTTTAATCTGAAAAGATAGTGATCTTCTGCAGAAATTAAAACAAAACGGTAATTAATAAGAATTCAGTTTTAAAAAGTAAATTAATGTATTTATAGTAATTTGTGTGAGCATTGATTGTATAACTGTGTTTATTAGATTTGTTGCGAGTTTTGGTATTTTATAAATTTTTTAATTGTAAAAGCGCATTGTTACAATTTCAAACTAAAACACCATAAATAAGCGTTTAAACATTACGCAACATCTGTTGAAATCCCCAAATATCTACACTTAATCTCCATTATAAGCGCATCAAAACATTTCTAGAAAATCGGCTTATGCGTAGATAAATTGTGAAACTTACGTAACAGAGTTTTGCTACTTACACTTTCATTTCGTTATCCCAAGAAATACAGAGATGTTAGTTAAAATTTTCATTTTTTAAAAATATATTTGAAAGTTTAGTAAAAGAAAAACTAATTGCATAACTATTGTTTTAAATCTAAAAAAACATTAAAATACTCTGAAACCCCATTAGCATTTAACGAAAATCTCTAAAAGCATTTACTTAAAGTCTCGAATCTGGAAGCGTTAAAACTTTTAAAATTCCTCTATAAGCCGTTTTCCCGGCAAACGTATGACCTACTTAAACATACTCGGAAACTATACAAATTAAAATATATTTCAAATTGACGAATGTGAAATGTAAGAAACGGTAAACAAATTGGATTATCCGCCAAGAGACGAGATATCCAAGTCTCAGGTGAAGTCGAAAAAAGCAATCCTATTTCGACAAAGAGTATTTCTGCAATTCCAAAAGGGAGCATGGAATTCGATTTTTAATTTAAGCGATTTGTCTCCAATGGCAGTTAAAAGAACAATGTAAAGCCAACAACGAACTTAAAATGAAACGGAACAAAAAAATTAAAGGGAAAATTTGGATTGAAAAGCATTCGATTTTCAGCAAACCATTAATTTTGCGGAGGTTAAGTAGAAACAAATGGAGAAGAATAGAATTCATTGTCATTGGACAAGACAGAGGTTATTAGAGAGAATATAACCGAAACATTTTTCAAAGAACTTAGCTGTTTTATTTAGAATCATTTCAATACAACTACATAGCTTTATGTGCGACAGAGTAAAGCAGTCCAAGTTGCAATTTTTCGTGAGTATTAGTAAATACCAAATACAAAAATACCAAACTTAAACCAGATTCGTTCCGAAGCAATAATTCCATTCCTTTTTTACTGTTTTAGATCTTCTAACTTTTACTTGGAAATTAAACTTATTTTTATACAGCCTACTAAAAAAAGGTCATCTCATAACACATTCACTCTCAGAAGTATTCATCTGTTAAATATTATGAAATGATCGTGTGAAAAAAAAAAATATTAAAAGTCATTTGCCTTATATGGTTGCTCATATTTCGCATTCGGCAAAACCGCAAAATGCACATTGGACTTCGATTCTTTTTCATGACACATATTTACTGCTTTGCATATTTTTGAAAAGAATATCCTTCGACAGCAAAAAAAAAACTAAAATAATAGGTTTTAAAAGCACAGCATGATGTATCCAATAAAAACATGCAGATTCTTTTCATAGCCGCTTTAGTTTTCGACAGAATAAACTGACGGGACATAATTTATGCGAAAACGCGCTTTTAAAAAAAGCAAAGTATCGAAATAAACTTGATAAGAGTTAAGCGGGAAAAGCAAAGCGTCGATAACAGCAACGTTACATGAAAATGTTAACACTATCAAAAGCTTTGTTTTTAACTTTCGAAACTACTAGCTTCGAACAAATTTTACACACTTTAATGGCTTGTTTTACTTCGGTAGCAACATGGACTGAAGGGTTTTTTCTATTTTATTTTCGCTAATTGCTACCTAGATCGTATTATTAGGCGACTAATTTGTTATATATGAACGCGTT
The DNA here is from genome assembly GCA_023701765.1 of Hylyphantes graminicola. Classification (NCBI taxonomy): domain Eukaryota; kingdom Metazoa; phylum Arthropoda; class Arachnida; order Araneae; family Linyphiidae; genus Hylyphantes; species Hylyphantes graminicola. The sequence goes on from CM043123.1 coordinate 12,422,750, forward strand.
ATCCTCATTTGTTCCAAAATGTTTATCAGGAAAGTTGCAAAATGCAGGGTTTGTTCCTTTTTTTTAATTATAGGATGAATATGTTGCCAGCATCCTAATGAGGGTTTGTAGCATTCAGAACACGTAGCAGCAAAATATTATGAATTTAAATATGCGTGCCGATAAATAAACAAATATTGCACAATAATAGAATATTTATTATATGATTATTATTTGTTACTTTACAAGGGAAAATCAGTTCATTGCGAAATTCAATTACGATTTCATTGATAAAGCCTATAATAGTTCCGAATTATGTTTGGTTAGTTTGAATTATAATGGCACTAGAGTTACAAGACGGCTATTGGCGTCGGGGGTCGTAATTTAGAGGTCCAAATTATGATCCAAAATGTACGTTATTTTAAAAGTCAAAAAAAAAAATTATAGTCCTAAGTTACATGAAGCTTTTTTTCAGGTACAGCTGCGGAAATAAAAAAAGTACCACTAGTGATTATTTCAGCCATTAGTCATCCTATAGAATCGAACCTTTTTGAGATTGTGAACAATTAACGTTCGGAGTTAATTGTACGACACAAAATTCGCATAAGGGGCCGTCTTCATATTAAAAATGTTACGAACTTTGAAATTTCCAATAGCAACACCCAATTTTAATAACTAAGAAATGCTAATCACTCTCGAAAACCCTTAAATCTAAGTTTTTGTTACATTTGGATGAATATTTAACGAGTTATTCAATCGAATCACTTGATGACCTCTGGGGGTCCAACTCTAAAGTGACAAGCGTAGTCTGTACGTTTAATGAAGGATTTATCAAGTTCAGATTTGATCTCGTATACAACCCCCTAAGGGGTAATTAAAAAATGTTTTGTGATTTACTCAGCAAATTATGAATAAAAAATTTTAAAATTTGGGAATTCGCTTAAACTTCCTGTCTTGAAATTATTTCTGTAAAAATATCAATGGGTTTCTATTCATATTTTTTTAAAAATTAATATAATAATTATTAAAAAATAAAAAAATTGTTTTAAATACCCCAATATTGAATGCATTTTGTTTGGGTTATTATAATTTCCCTTTAGTAAAAAATTCTTTTCATTATCTTAATTATTTATAGATTGGGATAGTTTTTTATGTGCAACTCATTTAACATTATGGGACCTAAACTTTGCACGTCCCTAACTCCCCTAATAATGCTTAAAAACTAACAAAATTTGGCATTTCGTATTGACATAGGTCATAGATTTGAAATATGGACTCAAAAAGGGGTGTTACTATTGGAAATTTTAAAGTTAGTAACATTTTTAATAAGAAGATAACCCCTTATGCAAAATTTGTATCATGCAATTAACTCAGAATGTTAATTGTTTACAATTTCAAAAAGGTCCGATTCTATAGGGTGACTAACGGCAGAAATAATCACTAGTGGTACTTTTTTTATTTCCGCAGCTGTACATAATGTTTGACTTATCTAAAATACAGATAAAGCAAATACCTTGCTACGTCCAGATCTTTTTAAGATATCAGAAAAAACATTTAAATTATACCCCTAACTTTTAATAATAGCAAGTGTAAAAACAAGAACAAAAGAATAATGAATGAAAGTACCTTAGCAAAAGACAAAGTTCTTATATGCTGTTTTTTAATAAAAATTAATATAGATTAAAATTTTAAACAATGGTAATCACGACAAACAAATGAAGAAACTTAATTATAATTTTTATCATTTAAAATTTAATTATTTTGATTTAAATAAAATTGAGAGCCTATCAAAGGAGCCTCCATTAACGAAAAGAAATAAAATTATTTCTTCACCATTTAAATCGCTTTTAACTCTGAAGCAAAATAACTTAATTAAATATTTTAAGGAATTATAATTTTATTTTTTAAACTAATTTTGTATTAATCGTCTTTGAAATATATTTATAAGATATTTAACGATGTATGTTAAAGCGATTTATTTTTAATGAAACTTTTAATGAATACCTAATTACTTTTTTTTTATCACTGGCACGAAATATTTATCGGAAGGGATGATTATCTAAATCATCCCTTTGACCGTAACAATTACATTCTATTACGGGGAATTAAACTGTGAAATCTCATTGATAGTAATTTAAAGTTTAAGGTATCCGACTACGTTTAAATTGTATTTTTCGGCAAAAAACAGAATTTTTTTTTATAATCTTAAAATAAAGCACCACTCCTTAAGATTCTAAAACTCTCTTTATTTTGTTTGTGCGGCAAATATTTTATAACTCCATTGGTACTCCATTAATACTCCATTATACGAAAACGGCATCCAAATCCCTTAGAAAAGACCACTAGTAGAAAATTGCGATCTACAAGAAAAATTAACAATATGAGACTTGAAGATGAATAATGTCTTATGTACTAAAAAGAAGGCTTTCCTGCTATTTGAATGTAACCTCAAACTTTAAATTGATTTTCTGCAAAATGAAAATTTTGAACATTTTCTTCTTGACAAACCATATTTCTCAAAAAGTACTTAACTGAATGTTTTCAAATTTTGTGTGCATATTTGTTACACTATTATCTAGGGAATAGACTACAGACTAGTAATTTCAAGCAATATTACAAAAATTATAACACTTACTATCATAAATGGTAGAAAAAAAGTACATAAAAATCTTTAACTTAGCTTCGACAACTCGTAACTTTTTATTGGTACAATAAATATCTAAGATTGTAGTCTATTCCCTAGGTATCTAACTAAGATTTATTAATTTATTATTATTTATAAAAAATCTTAAATATTTTTTTAGTTATAAAGTCTATAGTAAAGGCAAAAAACATCACAAATTGCTTACAAAATCTTAAATTACACCGAATATATTTATTTAAAATAAAAATTGTGACTTGTTATAATAACTAGTTGTGTTGGTGAACAAAAAAATACATAAAAAATTAGTATTAAAATTTAATTAAAAAAATAAGTGTCAAACGTAGTCGGATACCTTAAGGGATCTTACACTACATAAAACCTTTACCTGTAAGGAAATTTTCAATATATTCGACGGTTAAAAACAGTTTTACTTACTTTAAGATATTGAACCGTTTTGGCAATATTAACGAGAGAAAGCCGTATTTAAACTGGAAATTACCGTATTTCATTAAAAAAAAAACTTCCTTATTTGTAACGCATTATTCTGGCAAGTCAGTTGAGTTTAAAGCTGTAAACATGGCGATATATTTCTGCAATTCAAAACCAAAAAGTCGTGGAAATATTGTTTTATAAATTAACTAGAAAAAGTAAAAAATGCATTTGCGGTTTTTAGCTTAAGGGCGTTAAGAATATAAATATAAGCACTTTTAGAAGAATAATGATTATTTAACCATACATTAGAAATAATATATAAGGGTCAAAAATATTTTTATTCATTCAACATGCTTTAACTATATAATTTTCATTAAATGTAGTTTAAATAGTTTTTATTCAATAAACAATTTCACAGATCCTATTGTTCTTCATATTTTTTTGACCTGTTTACACCCAAACATTAAATCTCAACACAGATCAAAAACGATTTAAATTAAATTAACCTTATTCAGAAACCACGAACAAAGACGTGTTAAACTATTTAAATTACCAAACACATTTTGAAACAAATCGCATCAAAACACACCAAAAAGTCAGCAGTAAAAACGTGAACTAGAATACTTTTGTTCCAGATTTTTCCTTTACAAAATTTTCGGCACTAACTGAAAAAAAAAAATAGGAAGAGTGACGTCCGTATTTGAAAATAGTTGACAGATTTTATTCGAAATTTATTGCGGCTTATGTTCTGTTACGTGATGCCTGTCGTCGCTGCTTCTCAAAAACGAGTGACAAAGCAACGATTAAATTTCGAGTGATCAGACGCTACTGTCAAGGGGTATAACAGAATTTTCGAATCCACATCACCGTGTTAGTGAAACTGTCTCGAAAAAGGTGTCAAACTTCTCAAAAAATATAAATTTGATTTCAGATCGAGGGCCACGAAAAATTTCTTCACAATGGATGGATTTTAATTCTATTTTGGTACTTGAAGGGAAAATGTTTTTATGTGTTTAAATTTAGAAGCAATCTGTAAATAGTTGGAAGTTTTGTTGTCGTGGAAATTTTCGATGTTGCAAAATCTATAAGATGCCAATCACTTTGTTATTGTCGACAACTTTTCTTAGCAGCGTCGTATTCTATTTTTTATAACAAAACAACGAGCTATGAAATATTTTGTCTGGAATTTAAATTACATCAAGGCAAAAAAATACAAGTTTTCTCTGCATATTTTTTTCTGAAATAAGCTCTTTATAGGGTAGCCTGGCCAGTGAATGAACAGGCCCCAGTGAATGAACAGTTGGTAAATACACTTAAAAAGTAAGGTTAAAAAATCATTACACTTGCCAACACTGACTTCCTCTTATCTAGTAAGAAGCTATCTGACATCTGATTGGTTGTCCTGGTCATTAATTAACATCCAACATGTTTATTAACTGGACATTTTTGTGTTCATTCACTTGGCTTTAGTACCACTTTTTATTTGGACCCCCAAAAGACCCTAAGCAATGCAATATAAAGTCACCTATTTTTTCGTAGAATTTACATATAATGACAGATGCGTTCCCATTGTCATAAACCTACAAGATATATTTTCTTAAAATGTAAGAATTTTCTTTAAAATAATTGTGCTTAAGCGTTCATTCACTGGTTAGTCTATCCTAAACGCTAATTTATTAAGGCTCCTACAAAGCGTACCATAAATAAATCGTACGCTATTTATAATAAATTGCTATTAAAAAAATAGCTACTTGTGAGAACAGGTGATTTTGTAAGTGTACTTTTCGCCGTATATAATTCGAAAGAGCCTACCAAGTCGCATTGGCATACGTCCAAAAGTTGAAGTGACAAAGAAAAAACTCTGACTATTTTCTTAAATTTGTTTTGGTTCTGTAACCAATACTGACAAAACAGACGAAACAACATCGGTGCCATTAATCAAATGATTTTTAAACCCAACAAGAAATGTCACAAATACAGAACACTGGTGATAACCGAAGTCGCAGAAGCGACTGAGTTAGCATGGACAAGTGTTAAGGCTAAATTACCCATACTCAATTCCTCGACCTTTATTTAACCCGTTTAAATACTTAAAAGCTTCCCGGAATTGCCTAGAATATTCCGAGTCATTAAAACCCGTAACGTGATCCCAAATAGTCAAATTTTTACTCGGGATACCCTCTGCACAAGTTAAAACATATTTAAAAGGATAAATTGGATGGTGGCTGTTGAGTCATCTAAAGTGGGTTACGTTCGAGTGAAGGAGGGTAAATGTATTTGAAGCAAATAAGCAAATCTTAGCCAAGCAGCAGACTTTTGTGGTATGTAGTAAATCGATGAATTGGTTTGAAAAAAAACGTCAATACATCCATGTCAATACAGGGCCGTGTGGTGCTATGATGAAGAGAGGCGGCCGCATCAGGCAGCGTTGACTATATAAGTGCGCCAAATTTCGGTGCTTAAACCTGAGTAAATTCCACTTTTTTTAATTTTTGAAATGATTTAACCCTCCAATGCATAAATTTTTATTTTCATTCCAAAAAAAAAATATATGTATATTTAATACTCATACATTATGGGAAAAATACTGAAAAAAATGTAACTACAATAGAATTTAAATAATTTCATTTTTTCCATATGACAAAAACCAACTACAAATTTCCAATTTTGATAATACCCAATAAAAAATCATCTGCTGGGACAGCAGCAGGAAACTGCTGTCTTCCAGCAGCCAAACTGCTGATTCGGTGCCGGGAAAAAGTGTACTTAAAAGTCAATAAAGTGTCCGCGGGAATAATGCTGTTTCAGCAGTGCTGGCCAGCAGCGATTCGTCACTTATTTCCAGACAGCTGCATTTTCTCCAGCGGTGAAACGGCAGCTGCCCAACAGTTACAGCTGTTTTCCTGCGGCGATTTAGCAGCGGGCTAACAGCAAGTGCCGATTTTCCAGCACTTTTCTAGTAAGCCGCCCAGCAGGATACAGCGATTCAGCATTTTTTTCGCTGCTGCTTCCCCAAACCGGATTCCTTCCCATTTATTTATATTATTCCTTCTAATTCCTTTTAATTTCAAATTTTAATTCCTATTTTATGCTATCCTTATAATCCCTTCCTTTTTATTTAATATTTCAATCTCATAATGCATTTCTTTGAAATAAGCAATTTTTATTAATTATTAATAAAATAATAATAGTATTATTAATAAATAATTAAGGTATACAATAAAACTAACACAAGATTCAATTCCATATTTTAAAATACATATTTATTCTTGACATTTTTAATAACAATTTTCTTCTTAACACTTCTGCATCAATCTGTGCTTTGAATCTTTTTGAGTTGGACTAACAGCTACTGAAAGAAAAAGAAATTTGGGTGAAAGAAAAATACAAAACTGTTGTTTTTACACAAAATACTACCAACAACAATTCTTAGTAGATATTATCTCAATTTTAGAAAAGCTATGATATTAATTATGCTATATATTATATTTGGCGATTCGAGTTATATTGACAAGCAACGAAAATTCAAAAATGTGGAGACATTCCAATTCATATTTCAACCAACTCGATTAGTATACCAACCCTATGTTAAATTTTCGATCTCGTCAACTGTCTGACCGGCCATTATACCATATATATACCCACTTAAGTTTTGTTTTTCCACTATCGGGAAGCCCTAACTATCTAAAATTGCCCAAATAGATATCCGTTTCGTTTCTTATAGTTTTTACGATAGGAAACAACTTAAATAAAGCATGATTTATGGAAATTTTATGATGATTTCATGATTTAAAATCTAGACACAAGAGATGAATCGCAAGATTTGATCTAGAAACAAATATGACCAGGCTTCCAACTTTATGATAAACCTAACAGTGTATTTATTTAAGGAAATGCAATCATTATAGCGGAAAGCAAACTAATACAAAATAAAATCAAATTAATTCTACTTTTAAAACTATACTGGTTATCAAATTACTACTATGAACGCTATGTTATGCAAAGTAAAGTGACCTCTCTTTTCATTTATCAAACACATAAAAATAGCACTAATAAAAGATTTATAATTACCTGTCAGTGTTGTTCCGACCACTAATCTGGAAATAAAAGTATTAAAAAAATGCAAGTTGGAATTGAAATCAGTAAATTAAAGTGATCGTTCAAACTTCGTTGCCAAATATTATTACATTTCTGCGCATGCTCACAATCACATCTACTCTCAAACTGATGTTTGCCACCACAGGCTCAGCAGAAATACAACAGCACTAATACAGCATACAGTAGATCGGCAGCAGCCCACCAACATTTTGCCATCAGATAATCAGCACACATATGCCGGCAACGTAAATGTGCACTTCCCAGCAGAAGTATACCTACACAAGCATTAAACCATCACTTCCAGCAGTTAATCAACTGCTGGGCCAGCAGTTCACTGTTTACTGGGTAGCGACTGGAAAACTACTAAATATATTTCAAAATAACCGTTTTTAACTAAAATTAATTTTCAAAACAATTTATTTGTTTATTTAGTATAATATTATTATACTTTGCTTTATTATATATACTGCCAAAAACGGAATTTCATAACAGTTAATAACCTCACTCTTTTTTTTTTTTTTTTTGAATACGCTTTTACTACTGTCATCTATGAGGATTATTAGTAACTAAGACTTCAAAATGGAATGTAATAAATGAAACACAAATTTGTCGAGAGGGAGCTCGACTTTAATAGAATAAAGTGGATTATGTTACTTGTTGCCAAACGGCAACAGTATGCATTAGAGAGTTAAAGAAAATAATATAAGAAGTTTTCGCATGTACTAAAGGAGCGGCAATTCTGATGAACTGCCCGAGGAGGACATCAGTAGTGGATGTGACTGGGCTAATGTCTTATGGGGGAGGGGAGAGGTATTTAGTATGAAAGCTATAAAAAATCAAGGGCGGCATTTTAAAAACTTGCATCATATGAAAAAAAATACCACACGGCCCTGTGTCGATAACTCTTTCCAATGGCCATGGCCCGGTTCTGTGGGACTAAACAAAAGATTATCCTCTTCGGTCCAGTTTGTACACATTCATGTACCTTTGTAGAATTCACTTCACAACTTTAATTTACAATTTTCTTAAGGGGGGATCATAGTTAGCGACAGCAAAAATGACCAATTCTTAGTATTGATTTCGAAAGGCTCTAAATCATTTAAAAATTATGGTACAATAAAAAAAATTGTACCAAATTATAAATTGTACTTTTATTATTATATTTACACCTAAGAATCTTATTTTTAAAAATTATTTTTGAAAAAAGACATATTTTGAAACATACAATTACGAATTTTCAAAAATACAAGTATTTTTTCGGTACACTTTTCTCCAAATCTATTAAGTATTTCTTAATAATTTCTTGTGTGTGTTATAAAACCATTTTAGATCTAATTAAGTCACCTATTTTTTTTGCCTAAAATAATTTTTAAATTTTATTTTAAAAACATTATATTCTGAATTCATAAAAATTCTGATTTTCAACGAAGAAAAGTGTAAAATAATAAAATATTTTTTTTTAATTTGTAAGACTAAATTAGGTGACTTAAATAGATCTAAAATGGTTTTATAACACACAAAAAAAATTATTAAAAAATATTCAATAGATTTGGAGAAAAGTGTACCTAAGTGTTGAAAATTATAGTTTTGAGAAAAACGCGAAAACAAATACAGTCGATTACGTTAACACGAACTCGAAATAACCACTGAAACATTTCTTGTGAACCGAATTTCATGTAAATCGTCAGGAATTTTTTTTTACATTGAGCCAGTGAATAGTTTTCAAATATCAACACAAAAAAATCATGTTTTATAATATAATACATAAATGATACAAGCATACAATTAGTAATTCAAAGGAGGCGTGGCACATATGTTTATTTTTATAATTTTAATTTTTTATAAGAAATAATTAGCCGATCGATACAAAATTGGTCTTATTCGATAGATTGGGCTTCCATCTATCAGAAAATACTGGTTTCAAAAATTCGTTTTTTTGGTTTTTGCTAACTATGATCCCCCCTTAAGGCTAGGTCCACACTACGACAATGATAAGAAATGCGCGCGCATGCACCAAATTGTATATATGCATATCCATGCGCGCGCATTTCTTGTCATTTTTTATTGTCGTAGTGTGGACATAGCAAAACACTGACTTTTCTGCTTTAAACTTTTTTTCATGGTTTTTTTTTAAATATGAAAATTCTCTTATCAAAAATGTCAGTTACCGCTTATTCTTATCAAAGTAGTTTACAGTGGACTGAAGAGGAAAGAATTCAAATTGTTGAACGAGGAAGGAAGGACGAATTGACTTTATTTGCGCAGTTTTTTGCAACAATATGTTGCTAAAGGAATCTTAATGTGTTTATAATTGGATAGTTATATTTTTAGCACTGGTTTTCAAGTAATTAATTAAAAGAATGTGGGGAAGCGAATAAAATTAGATCAGGACGCTAGGGGAAATATCGATTTAAATAAAGTTTTTTTTAACAAACAAGAAAGTTTGTAGTTATTGAATTAAGCTTTTTATCTATTTTTTTATTTAATTTATTTACAAATGATAAAATTAACTTTGGACATTGCATTTGCATATTCTCTCATTAGAATTTATTTATTACGTGCTATAATAACTTTATTAGTTCTGATTCCACGAAACCTAGTTACGCTAAATTTATTATGCCATATTTACATTTTTTTATGTGCAAATGAATCTTTTTCCTTCAAAATTATCTATGCTTAAGAAGAAAAATCTAAATCCCAAAGCAAGCAATTTGTATTGTTTTTTAAGCTTTGTGTGTAAATTTTAATAGTTTAGTCATTTATGCTGATAACATTTTAAGACATAAGTTCATTTTTTCATTTTGATACGGAGTGGAAAATATAGTTACAAGAAAAATAGCCTTGATTTGTTATTACAAAAAAATATATATATTTTTGCCACACATACAGTCAACATAGTATTCCAACTACAATCCTAACCTTGAATTTTAGTCAGGCATCAAGCTAAGCCATCAACCACCCACAGAGAACTAACTGCTCAAATACGACATGGGGATCCAAGGAAATCTAAATAAAGTAACAAGAAAAATCTACACTAAGACATTAAAACCCAAATGCGTGTTGATAAGTAAAAATAGCGAAAAACAGAAACTACGAAAACCTATCGAAACACAATGTGGTTTCCTGTTAATTTCAAAACGCTAACTCGAGAAGGAAACCAATGGGCGATGGTCAGTAAAACATAAAACGCTCCATGAAATTAATTTAATGACACAAGTCGTAGCGATTAACACGAAGACAGAAGCAATTTCCGTTGACTTTAGTTGTCTAGAAGTAATTTTGGACAGCAAAAGACAGGGGAGTCGATCAGACAGAAAGAGTCCCCGATGCACCGTATAATTTGCGTCAGAGCTTTGAGTAATTTCATGACAATGAGGGCTTCAACTGAATTTGGACAATTCGGAGTGTAGAGTTTGAGAAATTCAATTTATACGAATTGGGGTTAGTCAGATTTGTTGTTTTGTTAATAGCATGTGCTGGGAATAAATTAAATTGTTCTGAAGTTGCATCTGAAGAAATTAAAAGTTTGTGGCCTGTTTCAGTTAAGGAATGATATTTTTGAACAGGGAATGATTATTTTGGAGAAAAAAATTAAGGTGGTTTTTTTGGAAGTTATTTTTATTATTATTAAATGATGACTAATGTAGGGGAGAGTGTTGTACCTTGGGACAATTTTTACATTTTAATTTTTTTCTTCGATAATTATTGTCAAAATAAAAATTTCAAAGCAGCATTTCAACACACCAATATATTCCTCTATAATGTATTTTTTTAAATTCTGGCAGCTTGAAATTAAAAAATTGCCACTCATTTAAAGTAGAGAGGATAAACTGTCCCAAGGTACAACATGGTGTTGTACCTTGGGACATGCTTTATAATTCAGTCAATAGTCATACACTTGAATTAATTTGTGTCAGGAAACAAACTTTATTTCAAAATACATCAGAAAATGTGCTCTTTAGAACATTTCATCACACGGAAGGAAAAATATTTATCAGGTGTTGCCAGAATCATATTTTCAAACTTCAATCATTATAAAATATATCCAAAACAAAGCTGAGTTGTATTTTACATGTTTTGTAGAATAGCTCTTAAAATAAATAATAAAGATATTTTTATTTATCCAAATTATTAAGAATTTAATCAAATTATTAAAACTGTCCCAAGGTACAACACGCTACATGGTTTAAATAAAAGCAAGATAGTGGCCAATCCAAATGCATAATCATTATTTTCTCATAACCAAAATATTTTAAAATCTTCTCTTTTATGAAGAAAATAAAATGCAGTTGACTTTTTGTAAGAGTACTAAGGTAAAAAATTATATTAGAATGAGAAAAATATTTACTTTGGGGTAATGAAATATTATTTTTTGTCACCATTTCATCAATTCAATGATGCTAGTGTTAAATTTTATTATGATGATGTCTGTTGGTTACACTGTAAAAAAAACCTGTTGTTTTTACAGTTAAAAACTGTCAACTTTGACGCCAGTTAATAACTGTTTATTTTACAGTTTAAAACTGTAATTTTTTTACAGCTTAAAACTGTAATTTTAACAGGAAGAAACTGTTAATTTAGCAGGGAAAACTGTTAATTTAACAGTTTTAAAATAAAATACCATGTATACTAGCCCTCGTGACCAAGTGATTACTTTATCGCAGGCGGCACAGTAATGAGCTCGCATGCAAGATGCTCCTAAAAGAGGTATAGACCTAACCCGGTTTTGATCCAAGAACCTCTTGTGTACGAGTCCAATACTGATCCTCCTGCGACGAAGTAATTACTCGGTCGTGAAGGTGATGATGATAACGATGATCTTAATCACGTGACTCTTTGCACGTCTAATTTAACAGTTTTTTCTCTGCTAAAAAACAGTTTCTCCCTGTTAAAATTACAGTTTTCCTGTAAAAAAAATTACAGTTTTAAACTGTAAAAAATTACAGTTTTAAACTGTAAAAAATTAAAGTTTTAAACTGTGAAATAAACAGTTATTAACTGGCGTCAAAGTTGACAGTTTTTAACTGTAAAAACAACAGGTTTTTTCTTACAGTGTAAGGCTACTATTAGAAATAAACAATGTATGAATATTGCCAATAGATTCTTAGAAATTGCCGGTGTCCCAAGGTACAAGCGTCCCAAGGTACAACACTCTCCCCTAATGGTTTATGGAATCTTTGGAAGCATTTTAAAAATATTGATGTCCATCACCAAAATTTCAGTATTTCGAAAACGTCTGCAATGTGAATCTGTTCAATGATATCTACAAATAAAAAATAAGACATTTTTATTACTTTGTTAAATATATTTTTTAAGGTCTTGCTTGATTCTTAATAAGTCTCTAAGCGGAAAGCTTCAAAGTCTATTCGCCACACCCACACCTTATTTAGCAAGTCTTCCACAAAAGATGGGTATGTTGATAAAGAGCATACTTGACTCTAATCAAGCCATTTATTGCTATTTCCAGTAAGAATGCATCAACGCTATCTACTTCTTTTATAATGGAGGTGTAAATTGCCACACCAAACATTCATCTGATAAAAGCCATGCGCTATTTACGAGAAGTCTTCTAATAAACGATGCCTGGACACAAGAAGCAACTTATACTCGATGAAATGCTTTTGCAACTTACTGACTGGAAGACATTAAAAAGTGAAGGAGTAAGAAATAAGAAACGACACCTCAATGGCTTTTTTCGAGGCATTTAAAACTTCCATTAAAAGCGCGAATGTCCAGTTAAAAGCCCCAGAGAAAGCGGTAAAAAACATTAAGGCACTGAACCAGATAGTGCTTGGGGAGTTCTCACATTTAGGGGTACTTATGGAAAAATCAATGCTTTTATGGGAGGTGTCGTAAAATATTAAGTCTTCTGCCGAAAGACGGCCTTTACTTCTTAATTAGGTAGAATTTACTATTGGGGCAGGGTGGTCTTGAAGCTCTCCCAAACAAAATGCGATAATAAAACTAATTTAATGAGAATAACTTAATAGTTCCCAAACAATACACGTGTGCAATTAAATACAACCCAGGATGGATCTTCAAAATAATTGTTTGCGTGTTTAACGATGGATAATTTCATTAAAAACTAATAAAATTGTTTATAGCCACTTAATTGGCAATATCGCACAATTGTAATTGCATATTCATAATTTGAAACTGCTTTATGGGCGAAATATTTTTTCTAACAAGATTAGAGCATGAAATATGCAACTTGAAGCACGCATTTTAAAAATCTGCCTTTCTTCTAAATTAAAAACAAGCATGCTAACATTTAACGATGTCTTATTCTTCTTAATTTCCACACTTATACAGCACCATCTACAATTGGCTTTTTTCAAGTGACGTTATTTCATTCCTGCATTTTCATCGATTGGTGCTCTGTTCTCAAGTGACATTGATTCAAAAATCGAGATTCAAGAAAGAATTTATTTTCATTCAGCATTTCAGTTGCCCCTCAAGATATGAAACATGCCCATTACTTTCTTGGGATTCGCTGCACACAATAATACGTAACAATCAGCAACTTTTTAAATGCATAAATTTACATACCTTGGGACGTCCACAAGTCAAAGAATATCAGCAAGAGCTTCATATGCCGACTTTCTTCTAAGCTAAGAAACCTATCATACGATTCGAAGCTATACCTTATCACAAGCATTCCATTCCACATCGCGAAACAAAGTCTTTAATAGTCAGTGAAAAAAAATAGCCTAAGTCACATGCTATAACAATTGAACACCAGTCCTTTTAAAACTAAATAATTTTTTACCGTATTTTCTTACCTGCATTCTCATACTATTAATCGCCAGTCATTGAAAATGACTAACTGTTGCTACTGAAAGAAAAATGCTAGGTACAAACATTGCATACCGCCGTGTTTGCGATTCCTATCTAAGAGTCAAATCACATTTGGGATATTTCGATAAGTGTGTAAATAAAGTGTGTGCCCTACTTTTACGTAAGTGTGAATACTTATCGTAAAATACTAGAACTACCGTCTGGAAATAATCTAAGAATTGTGCACTCTTTATGTGCAATGTCTTTTAGATATGATATCGTGCATCTTGGATGTAACTATTCTTGGAGATAAATAGGGTGAATGTACTATCAAAGATTTCAGTCAAATAAAGTACCTGATACTGCCGAACTCAAATTAAAACAAAACTTTGTGATATTTAAATGCATTTAAGACTATCATAAATACCATTAGTGTAATAATGTTAGAATCGTAGTAATATTAAATAAAGAAAATAAATGCTTAGTTAGTAATTATTAATTAAACACATTTTTAGCACTGCGTAGATGAACAAAAGTATGAAATTGCTATTTTATACACATTAAACTGTTAATATTATATATGAATGTCCAGGTATATGCGTCCATAAAGCAGTGTCTAGTTCTGTATTTGTAATAAGATATAATATTAAACGGAACAAAAGCAGAAAATGAAATGTCTTTAAAATTATAGCCATGAACCAAGTTATTTTCTTAAAGAAAAATAATTGACTTGCCTGTTTGGAATCTTCAATTTTCAATGGTTCAAATGTTCTGACAAACTAAATAAAGAAAAAAAGTATAGCGGTTAGAATAATGAAATAATAAATAAATAAGTATACAAGAACACACGTTATATAATAGTACTGGTGCAATTGGAGTTTTTAAAAATTTACCTACTCATTTTTGGAACACACATCAAATTATAAAAAAGTGACTAAACTCTAATTTAATAATTATATATAATCTATAAAAATAAACATCCATTTTTTACATAAAGTGCAATTTATAATTGTATAAATTTATGCAAATTTATATTTGTACTCGAGCTTAGAGAAAATAAAACTTAATTGTAGCAAGTTACACATTGCAATCTAATGTGTAACATTTAAGTTTTAAATAATCTTCAAAAAATATAGATGATACCTGTAATAATAATAAAAACTGGACAAACCAACATTACACTTCTTTGTCTTAGAAGGAACCTACCTGCCTCTAGACATTTTGAAGAGGAGCTAAATTTATTGCTACACTTCCATACTAAGCATGCTATGCAGAAATACTGACTAATGAACTTCTAGAAATCCTTACAATAAATGACATAATTATTCAAAGTTATTCGATTAATTCTTTATTCAATACTAATAGTAGTATACACAGGTAAAAATCATTGTTTTCACAAGCATATGCAGCTTAACTTTTCAGTTCAGCCAAATTTTAGTTTTAGGAAATTTAGGACTGACTTTTATTGAAACAAATGAATATGTCACTGAGTTATTTAATTTAGTTAAATTTACTTAAAAGTAATTGAAAAAAACTAGTTATAATCCGTTGGACACAATGTCAACTAAACAGTCATGATATCTAAGCTTAAAAATTATTTTTACGAATAAAAATACCCCCATATCTCAAAACTAAATTATTAGCTGCTAGTAACACTTTTTCGTACATTCCATTAATATTGCTAACTTTTAGACAATTGGATAGAAAAAATCGGAACAAAAACTAAATGGCGCTAACAGTTTCTTTCTACAAAGTTCATAGAAACACCTTGAAATTGCAACGATAAATTATATGGAAGCAGTTGCAAGTTTTTATTATTTTTAAAGTAGGCGTATAACATCGTCATGCCTGAAATGTTCCTCTACGACCACTATTAGGAGACTCGAAGAATCATTCTAAGTGGTTGTGGTGGGGCTTCAATTGTAAATTGTTATCGCTGTTTTTGGCTTACTTAAATTCTAAATCAAGAAGAAAAATTAAATATCACCGAATGAAGTTTTGCCAATAAAATTTTAATTGAAAAAAAATGACTGAAAATATACACGAGTGCATTTGATGACTATTTTTGAAGAATTTCAAAAATAAATATAACTGAATTATACTTTTTATTATTTTTTATTCAAGTACAAATTGGTACTCCATAAAACAAAGCACAAAATAATTGTTAGGCATAATATTATTATCATCTTGTTAAGGGGAGACCATTGCTGATCAAAATATAATGAAACAAACTTATGTTGCCCCAATATTAATCTCAATACATTTTAAACGAATTATTCAAGTTAAAAGAGGTGTCTGTAATAGAAAATTAAATGCATAAGGGTAACAGGATACTGGTGATATTTTTTATCAAGAATATTTCGGCATTTGTTCACACTTGACCTTATGCCTCAAAAATTTGCTCCATTTTGAAAATAAATCCGTTTTGATTAAGTGTCATTCAAAGCCACAACAATTCAACTTGCATTTCAAAACTGCATTAAGTTTTTATATGTTTAGAGAAAGTATAATTTAATCAATTTTTTCATCTGAACTTTGTAAAGCATGCGAAAAAATGTCCTCTATTCCATGTAACAGTAATTCTAAATTACTTTTAGAATGTTATTTAAATTGCTCTATTAAAACGAAATAATCTCATTTGTATCTGTTTTATTGCTTACCGATCTATACACATACACCTGTCCCCAATAAAAAACCAATCGAAACTATTTACAGATTTCTTTTAAATATAAAACACACAAACAAGTAATTTAACAATAAAATAAAATGGATACGCTGCACGAATCATTAGTTCCTAGTTTAAGGAAAAAATAAGATCTTCGTCTTCCTTTTAAGAAGGCTTTTAAATCGAAATAGAACATAAAATAAACCTAAATTACGACATCGTAAATTCAAGAATAGGGTTCGACTGTCAACGCTTGTATTTTGGTATACATCCCCATAAAGCGATTTTACGGTTCCTCAAATCTAATCCTGTTTTTCACCCAAAAATTTGCAATCATTTTAAATAAATACTGTGAATGCTTTTGATGCAATTGCTTCTTCATGTATTGCACAATAGATATACCAGTTAAAGATAGTCAGAACATCGTCTTTTAATAGATATATTTGGAAATATTTGACTTCCGGGTCTGATGCCTAAAAATGTTCCAAATGACAAATCGCATCAAACTAAACTAAAAATAACGATTGGGACAGAAGATTATTAGAATAGTCCATTAATGGGACTTTGATTTACAAATCGTAAGAAACATGCCTAAAATGCATAAAGTATCATTTCAAAAGATATTAATAAAATAATGCATTAAATATGTTTTAAAAGATTAAGAAGAGCTTACCTTTTCACTGCCCTAACTTGAAGACTATTGGTACTGGAGACAAATACATTTTTGTGATCACATTAAGAGGTTTCGAAAGATATAATGAGCTTAAAGTTTACTTAGTTCTTAATCTCATATTAAGAAGTACGCCCACAAAATGCTCTATAAATAGGTCCAGTGATTGTGGTAACATTGGAAAATAAGTGGTATGAATTTAATTTCATGACCTTCAAAGTTGTAAACCTAAAACATTATTTGTATTCTAGAAAAATCATATACTATTATTTTTTAAAATAACTTCAACATATTTTGTTCCTTTTGATTCATATTTCCAGTTTTTTTTAAGTATTTATTTTAAAAAATCTAACTTAATTAATTTCAAAAGACGAATTAATGAATACATCCCACTGGCTTTATCCACAGTTGAGGAACTATCCTCTACTCTGTTACAAACACCGATTTTCTGTAGTAATCAAGGTTTTTTTTTTTTTTTTTTTTTAAAGGACAGATGTTTCATATTGTAGCAGATTTTTCGCAAAGGCAATTGTAATTATCCAATAATGTAGCCTTCATCACCAATGTACCCCCAACAAAAATGTGCTTTTTAATATTATTAAAGCACATTAAAACACACACAAAAAATGGGAGTCATTACGAGGCGATTAACTTCGCTCTCCTAACGCAAGAAATGGCCCAATCAAGTTAGGATAATAACGAAACTAATCAGCCCGGCGACGCTGCTCAGATGATGTGCATAACACGTAGTTTCACGCCACACACACAAGCCCATACTAAAAAGTCCAACATCCACTTCCTCCCGAATTCCCAACAATGATGTTCAAGCAAAAACAACCGACTATTATCCACTTGTTTTTTAAAAATACCAAGTAACATCCTGATTCTTGGACTCATCTTTGTTCGTTTATCTCTTCAGTTGAGATTTAAGTATTTCATATTTTGTATAATACATCCTTATAAATTTTTTTGAGTTCATCCGGTTTTAGCACTACGTATACAATAAAATTAACTGAATTGTTTTTAGATGGGAAAATTTGTATAGGAACAGGGAAATGTGCTGTGCAAGAAAACATACAAGACTTCAATCTGATAAATTTGTAACAAGACACTGCTTGCATTATTTGGCAAAACAACATTTTTCTTTAAATTCGAAAGATAATCAAATCCGAAATATTTTCTTAATGTATAGTCTCGGTTAAAATATACCTGGCAAATAATCTACATTGAAAATATGGAGGCTATTATTCCTCGAAAGAATATTAGATCAACTTTGCTTTTTTGCAAATAAATCAACATGTTTGTTATGAAAATTGAAAACAATGCAATTTCGTATTATTTTAATTTTGCAAAAAAAAAAAACAGACAAATACGAAAACGACCCACAAATAACAACCGACTTTCAACTTTAACCTCCGTCTTCCCTCCTGACCCGTAGGCCCTTTTTGCGGGGCCCCTTCTTCGAGTTAGTAATACACCAGATAGCTCTGGATTCATAAAATAATGAGCTATCTGCTACTTCCCCTTCGCGACGAAACATCTGCCCCGTGCGAAGCATCGCTCGCTGCATTCATGCATTTGGTTTCACTACAGTTTGGCGTTTATGTCCCATGCATGTTCAAGATAGCGAGGCAGATAGCCGAGCAGAAGGGTCCACATTTGATTTGTGATGAGCAGACGGTTTTTTCTACTAAATTCAAACAATGTAAAGTAAAGGACTAAAAATATGATGAAAATGTTTGATTCTGTTTTTAAGAAGAAAAAGGACCTATGAAAATTACATTTCAGGTTGCTCCTACCCAATTAATGTACAGATATTACTTTCATCAAAACTTGCAAATAATTTAAAGCTTGAGGATACTTGGTAGACAAATTATTACACTAACATACACCACTCCAGTGATATTTGAAGATTAAAAGTAAAAGGAAAGAACAGTAGGTCGTACAATTTGGGCTTAAGCATTATAACTAATTTCTAACCACTTGACAAAATTTTCCTTTTAAAGTAAAAAAAGTGTTACCACTGCAAGAAAAAGCATCGAAAAACTTAACTAAGGATTTATTGAAGAATATTATGGAATAAATCATGGACCAAAGTTCCCTTTAAAGCCCTAAGTAGTACAATTATTGAAACTTAAATGGTTAGGTATTAGAAAAAAATAAATAATGCATATTTTCAAATCAAATAACTTTTAAGCATTGTAGTTAACGTATTCAACACAGTGTTGACTGAATTAAAACTTACATTTACGTTAGTTCTATTTCTGTTCTTACAATCATGATAACAAACAGGAAATAAAATTTTAAGAGAATGTCTTATATAACATGTATTTCCACTCAGCTCTTCATTTATGGCATTTTTTTTTACTTCATTCTAACTCCAGTCGGATTTTTAAAAGAAAAACACCGCTGCAAAAAATATTGTATTTGTTTGTGAACAAGTCAAAAGATTTTCTTGTGACATTGCGGAGACAATCGAATTTTAAGAAGTGGAAACGCTGTTTTAAAAAATATATAAAAATATTGCTGGGGCTGAAAATAAAATTCTTCTTTGGTTTGAAAAGGTCAACTGTTTTTTTATTATTTTTTTTATGTTGAAGTTTCTGAGTGTTATAGGAGAATGCTAACATATTATTTCTTGTGTCGCACATTCTACCTTCGCATCACTTTATTGACAAAATATTTTTCAGTACGAATTGGAGTTCAGGTTGAGTTTCTTTCCTTATTACTGGTAAGACATTAATGAAACATTGTAACTACATAAAAAAACATATATTTAAACGAGATACTATAAGCATAACGGAAAAAAAGATATTTTAATCTCTGAAACAAAATCTCCATAGCTCTGTTTAGAGCTCTTGAAACAGCTGTAAAGAATACTACTAATGGGTATAGATTTTATGTAAATACTGGATTAAGTGTAGTTTAGTTAGTTGACAATAAAAGCTGCTGTTTTACAAACAAATAAGATGCCAAAACATCATAAGTACAAACATATATAGAACCAAAGCGTACTTGCAAAGGCGGATTAAATATGACGAGATTAGAAAATAAACATTTTTTATCCCGAAAATATCAGTCATCTTTCTCAAACCCCCACAGCAATTTGGCGACTATGTACCAAATCATCCATGACATATGCATCTAAATCGACATCTTATACCAGCAAGGCCTCAATCTACCAATCGAAATCGGTTCTTTTTGGACCAGGACGAGATAAAAAGGACAAAAATGATCCTAGATGCGAATCTCCCTGACTCTTGGCCGCTCCGGACATTTGTCACTTATCATCATTACACTTCGATATTGACACTCAGAGAAGGATCGATGCAGCAACAGAAGTTGCAATCCTACTACTGCAAGAATCCCTAAACTCTGCATCTTCTATCCGAGTACTAAACTAACTGAGGGCATAACTCACATTCTCTAATGTATAACTAGGATATAGGGTCCGGCCCGTTCATTGGCGGCTTTTGACTAGCCAAACTGGAGACTTTTTGCCAAATCGTGTACATAAAAAAAACATCGTTCTTTTAGTTTTCGTTCAAACCAAACTGGTTCAGAAGGTTTTAAACCACTCCAGCTGTAATTTCACTCACACAAGAATGATTTGTTTCAGTTCAAGTGGGAAACGGACAAAATTGTTTGTATCTCCGCCCATTTGATGGGAAAACGCTCTTATAGTGTTTCAATTAAATTTAGCCCTCAGTAAAAAATATTCTGAAATGATCGGCTTGTAGAGGATGGCTAAGACGAAACCTGATGTAGAGAACCTAATGTAGCATCTGTGGCATGAAACTGCAATCCACCGGACCAAGCCGACCCCTAATATAGCTAACCAAACAACCTATGAAACTCATATTCCAATATAAAACACAATATAGTGTACGGGCGTAAGATTTTATACAAATTCTCTGTCTTTTCCCGATCATAGTGCGATTCTAACATAGATCATTACTACACGTCGAAATTGGCTCTCAAAGACAGATCGATGGAGACAAAATGTGAAGCCGAGCCTAGAAGTCCTTTCCAATACTACTTTCACATTTCCTTTCACCAAGGCCGATCACCAGTAGCACATAATCATTACTGATATGAGGCACTTTATGGGAGTCTTTACTTAAGAACACGGTGAAAAATGTATTCCTTTGAATAATTTATAGACAGGATATGTGTTTTTGGAAACTAGAAAGATCCGAATAAGAGTATCTCTAATGGCCCTAATGGTATAACAAATGGTTATGGTTATGTATTCCGTTTCTGGGTCAAAATAACAAAAATAGGCAAGTATAGTAAAAGAAGTTTTGTCATTCTTTAAATTTTATTAAAAATGTATGATGGATTTTGTATTAGTATTCAGTATTATTCCAATTTTACTGGAATTTCGTATATGCTTATGTAAAGTACGAAAAAATTACTAAGTGTAAGTAAAAATAATCTTTCTTGAATGCATTTTAAATAAAAGCCTCCTTTCAATTCCTAAGTAAAACATTTAATGTCATTTTTCAAAAAAAAAAAATTACATAAGAAAATCCAGAAACTATCCCACTACAATTACTAATATATAGCTGCTTTCAATTTTTTACCATCAGAAAATTATTTACTGTACTCAACTTTAATTGAGGGCAGGATAGGTTAAAGTTTATTATAATATTTTGTTTACAAAATCCTCACCATTAAATAAACATAATTTAAACCCCATTAGAATAAAAATAAAACTACACAGAGGTGTCCCCTACCACGCTTGTCATTGCTATAATTACAATCAACTGCAGCTTAATAATAAGCTTTGACCTAAAGCTAGAAGTTTCCATATGAACTGCACTATTGGGAATTGGGAGCTATTACGGCATTAGATTAATTTAATGTTCATAGAAGGATAATGGTATAATACAATAAACAATATCGAAATAGTCTCTTAGAAAGTATCTTGTTGCAATAATTGTTCAATGTTCATGTCAATTAGGTAATTTTTCAAAAGTCCCTGAAGAGCAATTATAATTACTAATAAAGATATAATTTTAATGGAATACAAAAATTGTGCCACTTTATTAATTGAAATTGAATAAAAGTCGTAATGTTTTAATAATATATATATTTTTAATTTTGATTTTGTCTCCGGTTATTTGATCTAAATAAATGGCTCTTTATATTGTTCCTCTCTAAATAAGTTATTGAGAAAATTTTATGTTTAGCGAATCGATTGAAATTTTTTTTAATGTTTTAAGTTAACCTTCCATTCTACTTCAGGATATATGGAAGGCTCAGATTACAAGTGTACCAAGTCCACTTTTTATCATTTTCGAGTTAGCAACGGAATTGCATGCACTATCTATGTAAAATTTCAGTGCAATAATGAAAAAATTTCTAGCTCATATAATAGGTATGTACACTCTTAAAACAAAACAGTGAAATCCACTCCGGTTGGAGAAGTGCATTTTCGACACTGGAAAGGAATGAATATTAACTCAGACTGAGTTAAAATCACTCGTTTGGAGTGATCCTGTCGGAGGTTTAACACACAAAGGATCCACTCCAAAAGGAGAAGTGCATTTTCCAGACTGGAGGAGTGAAAATTAATCAGACTGAGTTAAAATCGCTCGTTCGTTTTAAGAGTGTATGCGCTTTAAAAAAATGCTTTCAATTACTACTGCCTAGCGACTAACTTTTAACGCCTGTAGCACAAAGAAGCATTTTATGTACTTGGTTCACTTGTATTCTAAACATGTGTTGTGTTACATTACATTTCCTTTATTTCAATATACCATACAAAAGTACGAGAAGTACGTTGTAATTAGAAACTGGGGGGGGAGGGGGATCAACATGAGAATATTAAAAAAACAAGAAATAAAAAAAATATTTCACACTCGTATAAGATGAAACAACTCCATTATCATCTTAAACTATCCTCCAAAACCGCCCAAACAGCTGCTAAATGCTATACATCCACCATGCCTGCTTTGTACGTAAACACACCTTTGGCAGACAACAAGGCTCAGCGTGCCTATTTTCTTCTTTGTCAACAGGTCTTTGGGAAAGTCCCTACCACCAACCAAGATTTTTTTATATAGATTTCTATTAAGGGCAATAGAGCCACTGGGGGGGGGGGGGTATCAGTTTGTTCCCCAACATCCTACCATCAAGTTTCATGGGTGTCTCAAAGTTTGGTGGTGTCAAAATATAGATTCTTTTCGAAAAACAGATAATTTGTTTTGGACGCCTATTTCATTAAAATTTGATCTTTAATCTATTCCGTTTACACATCAAAAGTCAAAATGTAGTAATTAATTTTATATTTACTAGGTACGCCATTAATTTAATTAAGCGGTCTGAAGGAGGAGGTAAAGGTTAATTTTTTTTTCATGAAAATTTTCCCTGCTTACCTAAAATATGTAATTAATAAAGTAAACACCTATTTAACTTGCCTGGAGCCATGATTTAACTCATTGCATTGGTTAGAAAATTAGCCTAACGGATTAAAATTAACTTATTTTAATGTTAAAATATTATTGTAACACTTGTGGATGACATAATAACGCCAAACTTAACAGCACTTATGTCTGCGCACCAGTGGTTTGATTCTTATTATATGGGAAATGTCTGTAAATAATGCTTCGTAATTTTAGGATAACGTTTAGACAGCATTGTGTTCATCATATATACCTTGTCTTTCGACTATGAGTATGTTTTATTGAAGTGACCTTATAGAAAACTTCAGTTACAAATGCTTCTCTTTCCTAAATCAAGAGAGAATTCAAACAAATCGAATTATCAATCAAAACCTCGTAGAGAAACAATTTATGAAAATTTGAATAGAAAGTCTTTCTATGCATTTCAAATAAAAACAGGTGAAACTTTATTTCGGTATTTCTGTAACATCGCAATTCTATAGCCCAGGAAGGGTCCATTCATGGAATGGTAGGGGGTTGGGCCATGAATACTACTTCATTTTTACGATGGCGTAGACCTCACCTTTACTCACCTTATGAAGGGGGGGGGGGAGTCACCGCGTACCTTAACTGGGTAGTGGAGTGTAAGCAAGTGGAAAGGAAGGCTCGTTGAAACGGGCCTGCAGGCCATGTTTACAGAGAAACCGCACTGAAATGAAAAAAATATCCGGATATTACCTGGTATTTGTGAGTTTTGAATGCAGTGTAAGGCTGGCTAGATTACATGGTTGGAATCGGCATGGTGTTTCGATTCTGGACATTGGGTATGTGCATGAGTTCGAAATGTATTCAGAGTAATAGAAATGAAATATCGCAGATTAGAGTTTTTCAAATCGGGGAGTTTTGAAAGGAGAAATGGTGAAATGTTATGTTATTATACCAAATACAATTTGTTGCACAGAAATACATATACATAAATGATAATATTTCTATGTAACGAATTATACTTGGTGTAATAACGTACCTCTTGCACAATTAAATTTTTTCCCCTTTACATATAAACTGGATAATACTTTTTTCCACTTCATTAGTTGGGAAGCGTTATAATTTATATATGACGTAAAATACGAAGAAACTGACGTCAATGACTTATGATCTTCAAACACATAAATTACAGCATATTGAATACAGCGTTAACCGCCAAAATTAGAAATGAATCTTAAATCACGGTGCATGGCCTTTTTTTTCTGCAGAATATTAATTATAACTTCAAAGCTGGAGAATCTGTTCATTCTCAAACTCAATCTTAAAATGAAAGTTCCCTAGACAGATATCAGTTAATATCAAAAACCAGTCAACTCCATTGCATTAGCACAGCACATAAAGTGTTTTTGTGACAGGACATTCATTATTAGGGTGGGCCGAAAAAAGCTTTTTATTTTATTTCGGATCGCTATAGTGCGGAAAAGTTGCCATTGGTAAAGACATGAAAAATGCACAAAAAATTATTTTTTTATTACCATATCTTCCGTTCGCGCAATGCCATCAAAGTTGGCAAAAAATTGTTAAAAACCATAATTTTTCATCATTTTTTTAAACACTTTAGATGTTTTTAATTACGTTTCTATATCATGAATTAACTACTAAAAGTATTAAAATCCATATATTATAGCACTTATTAATAATAAATACCATATTATATATAATAATAAGTTACGAAACATTTGTGTCAGATCTTCAGGCCACTCAACGTAGTAAGAAATTAAGAAAATTCGTATTTTTCGCTTAATTTCAAAGTTTTAACTTTTTGTTAATTTTAATCATGTAACATGACATAGAAAAGCAATTAAAATCATATATCGTGTTTAAAAAAATTATGAAAAATTACGATTTTTGACAATTTTTTCCAACTTTGATGGCATTGCGCGAACGGAAGATATAGTAATAAAAAATTAATAATTAGTGCATTTTTCATGTCTTTACCAATGGCAACTTTTCCGCACTATAGCGATCCGAAATAAAATAAAAAGTTTTTTTCGGCCCACCCTATTCATTATCCATTTGACTGGCAAGTCGAAAATAAGCAATCGGGCAACTGCTGGGTCTGACACGGTTCTTCATGGCCAAACTTACAAGTTAATTTGTAGTAGCTGCGAATAATTCAATCCTTGTAAGTAGCAAGGACGATAATGAACACGAGAAAAGGCAATTTATTAAAAAGTAATCGTGAGCTATTTGGTTTAGCTTCGTGTTCTACAATCCTTGAACGGTCTCCTAAAGGAGGTCTGAGAAACCCAAAGCTCACGAAAACATCGTTAACGATTGGTATGTTTCAGGTGACGCATTTCCTTTAAGCTTTTATTCAATTTCTTCCGCCAGCCTGTGCTCATAGAGTTAGGAAAGAGAATAGAGAGGTCCATTTATGTGCGCAGTAACGCACAAAAGAAGCAGGCTAGAGCTGTGCATCTTGGGATACCTTAGTGCCAGTTTCGGTTACTATGTTATGCGCAATAGCTCAAAAAACCTGACAGCCCTGCTTCAAACCATTTGAACTTATAGACACCTCTACTTCTCCTTCTTAACTACATGTCTGTGCTCCGACTTAACAATCGAGATTTCACATTTCTGTTGCCACTCAAGACCCCTTCATTTTACGGATTATGACTTTGAACAAAGTATTGAAAGATAATTGCATATATTACGTAAATCAGTTGCAAGTCTGAATTGCTGGTCTCCAACAAACTTAGCGTAATTTTAATATTTGTAACGGCAAAGCGAAGGATTAATTCTAGATGATGATTTCGAAGAACACAAAAAATGTCAAAAACTGCTAGTATATAAAAACAATGTCAAAGTTTAAAATTAAAATGAAAAAAATCGGCTTTTTAGATTTTTCTTTTTAATTGATATATCAATTTCAATATTTTTACTCGATATCATCAATCTACAAGTACTTCAATTGTATAGTTAAATTCAAAAACGTAAGGGGGGAAAACCGAATTCGTCAAACGAGTAAACCTTAATCAGCTTTATAATACATTTGTCAAGTTTTTACTGCACTACAAATGTTGTAGCCGACTCTTATAAAAAAATATTCCAAGGGGGGAAAAAACGATATGCGGCTGTTACCCGTTATGGATTAAAATCTTACTCAAACTATAGAACAAAATCACTTAATCCAGCTGGAGTATGTACATTCTTTTTATTTGCGCATTATACATCCTCAAGCGTACAATAAAAAAAGCTACTTTGTAAGTTTATATCGTTGTGAAAAAAGTTTAAAGAGGTAAGACATTGTAAGAGCATATAAAAAAGGGCACGTCATTTAAAATTTTGAAGAACGTTGAAGAAATATTTAACTGATCGTTTTAAACTGTTCAACAAATTTAGAGAGAAAAGTGGTATTGGTTATCTTAAAAACACGTTTGTATGTAGCTTTCTAATCAGTAAATAAGCTTTATTTTATCCGCAATCATTCGAAAAGTATCTTTTAAACAAAATTATGTGTTTTTTTTATTTTGATTTTTAGCAATTCAAAATTACCTGGTCAGAACTTGCTGATAAGGAACCATATTATGTTTAAATAATACATTCTTGTTATTTTTAGTATTTTTATTTTTAAAGTCATGAGGTCATGTTTCTAAAAGAGATTTAATTTAAAATATCAGTTCCGGTAAAGCAACATGTTGAAAATTAATTCTAAAAAAATTAATAACTTTAAGACGTTAAAAGATGGATCCAGAAAGAGAACATGCACAACGCATGAATGTTCCCTGAAGAGAACCGACACCTTAAACATTGTTTTTTATTTAAAAAACGGATTTGTGTTCCTATAAGCCTTTCTTAAAAACAAGTATTGGCATTTAAATAATACTGAAGAAACAATTTATTAACATATGTCTTAAATAATTTGATTTCCTAATGCTACAAAATAAAATATTGTTTATTTTTTAGTTTGCAAAAAGTTTTGAATTTGAATTAACACATTAAAGTATTCCATATAATAAATGACATAAAAAGAATTATGTAACGGGGCTGGAAATGTAGAAACCCAGTATATTTCCACGTTAAGTAAGTACAGCATTTGATTCTTTTACATATTCAATCAAACCTATAAATATCTTTTCTAATTAAAAATACTACGGAATGAGAGCCAATTTTCAAAAGATAATTTGTGTTTTGGTAGAAATGATAACCTGAATTTATCGCATCGATCACAGTTTATCTTAAGTTATTTATTGACATGTCGAATAACACATAAACGCATGTTACTCATGAATCATTCTAATCAAAAGAAAAATTATCACCATTTTTTGGTAATGGTTATTTGTAGACTTATATTTATCAATGAAAATACTATAGAATGGCATAAATAATTACTCTTAACATTTGTACAACATATTATGACATACCACCATTTGCCAAGTGTATGGCATAAGGCGGACAAAAATAAGTCACAGAACGTTGATACATTCACATCTATATAGTCTCTGAAGGTAAACTCCTTGCCAACATAACTTGGGTAAAAACAAAGAGTAAAAAGGCAGAAGAAAAGCGCGATTTGTCCGTTAGTTGGAAACTCTTGTAAGGTAATATTTACACAAAATGATCTAAATACAATTTAACCAAAATACACTTTTCATTCTGATAAAATTGCCAAATTTTCTCAAATAATATTAAAATCTGTTAGACCTTAAACGAAATTAATGTTTCAAACAAGTTTTCTGGATGGATTCACAAATAATTTATGGAACTCTTTACATCCGCGGAAGTATCTTCTCCATAGCATATTTCTATTTACCCAACTTAAGTTGGCAAGGAGTGTAGTGCTTAGAGGACAAAGTGCAAAGTCTGGAAATAATTTATTCCTAGATTGGATAGAGTGTATTCAAAGGGGTATACGGACCGGAATGCTGTTAAATTAAATAATTGACAGCTCGTAAGGGTTGGTTATTGCGTACATAGGTACGCATTTGATTAGATTTGAGTTGCAGGACAATTTGGGCCAATTTTTATATCAAGACATTTGCATTGTGTGTATCAACAAATGTTTAGAAGACATTTTCATGGGGTTCACTGAAATAAGGAAAAGGTATAAAATAATTGTCCATACGTTTCCTTTTTAAATACATTAACTCCTTATAGGCGCACCTATGTTTTGAGATTTTTAGGTACAAGTCTAATTTAGCAAAATTAACATAATAGGTTGTTAACAAAAAAAATCGGAATTAAATTGCTATTTTTATAAATTTTCCACGTCTCATATCTTCAAGACCAATCGAGCGTACGATGTCGCCCTTAACGGTTCCGTTGGGTGCCTATTCAGGTGTTGGCTCGTCACCTGACTGTGGTTCTAAAATACGACGCCCGTCGCCAATAGCCCTCGTGTAGCTCTAGTGCGACGGTAATTCAAACCTAACCAAAACCAATCGAATGCGTTTTATTTTATTGTTCATTTAATTATGCAGTACTTTCATTTTTTTAATTAAACCCTTAATAATAAATAAAACATTTTATTCAGCTAAGCTAAATTCAGACAGTGAAAAATTTTACTGATAGGTCTGACATAAAATTAAATGTAAAAAAATAAACAATTTAACTTTCACATATAATTTTAAAAATTAATTAAAAGCGAGATAGTTTAAATCTCATCATATATGGCATTATCAATTACAGGAAACGAAATGTATGGAGCTCTATCTATTATGAAAGTGGCGCTGCAAACAAAAGATCAGTAAATTGTATTCGGCGAAGAGCACTTTATTAATTTATGACGTTTGTTAATTAAGATAGTTTATTGAATAAAAAAGAGTGAGCGCCGAGATATATTTTTAAAGATTTAGTTAAGAACATTCGGTGGCAAGGGATTTGATTGGAGAAAAATAATCTCTTTTGATCCCGTTATTATGCAGCTAATAACACAAAGTAAAAATGTATACAGTGTACTTATTTTGGTAAGTAATAAGGTATATTAAATTATTCACTGCAATTGGATTATTTAAATTGGTTTTTGATCTTTAATCTTAGATAATCATTTATATGCGGAATGATTATTCTTATTTCTTAAGGCGAACGAAGTTTATGTGTAATAAAAATTACAAATATAAATATATTAATATCCGGGGTTTATAGCAACAAGTGTTAGTGATAAATGGTTGCCACATATAGTTGGTCTATACGTGATTCAGTACAATTTTGGACTAAATCTTGGGTTTTTATTCCTGAAAATTTTGTACCCGCCTATTATGATAATAAATTAGTCTGACAAATCAATTTTACATAAATCTTACATGATATACCATTACTTGTAATTTAGAAGTATTTTTCCATACATTCCTTTTTAAAGCACCCCGACTAAACTATATACAATTCACAAATCTGCACACAAATGAAACACATCGAGTATACAGTAAAGTAGACCAAGTGACTTTCAAACATTTTAAAACACCCAATATTAAATTCCCCTATTTAGAATGGATTCGGTGATATTTTGCAAGACAAAATTTATTTGTTTATTAACAAACCACGACGAAAAAAACCGCAGACAGACATTAATTTTTTCTAGACAGGCAAAGCACTTTCCGATAGATGGTGCCATTCAGCCAAACCAAAGCCAACGCAATACCCGTTTTTTATTTGACTACCTCCGCATACAAAACATGCAAAAAAGTGGCCCTTTCCGGAAATTAACTTCTTTCCCACCATCAGTCATCCATAGTATTAATAAAACCTCTCTAAATAGAAATTGAAGTGATATTTTCCCGGCCTAAACAAGCC
The DNA here is from genome assembly GCA_023701765.1 of Hylyphantes graminicola. NCBI lineage: Eukaryota > Metazoa > Arthropoda > Arachnida > Araneae > Linyphiidae > Hylyphantes > Hylyphantes graminicola. The sequence continues at coordinate 12,453,181 of CM043123.1, forward strand.
GATCGGGACACATGTTTATTCGCGTGCAGTCAAGTGACGCCATAGGAAAGAAACTAATAATAAATGATGTGACATACTCACGCAGGGTGCTTGACCTAGAAGGAGTATATACCTGGGATTACGAAGATGAAATTAGGGGAATATTCGTGGGGTTTATTTATTTTTCTTGTCTAAGACAGTGGGTCGGCTCGTCAGACTTTTTCCAATGAATAATTTTTTTGTGTTTTTACGACCATTCTGTGAAATAGGGATGAGCCGAGTGCATGCTATATACATAACAAATTGTTATAAAGAATTGTGGAATTCATATCTCAAGTAAGAATTCCAACTAGCAAATTTTAAGCAGTAAAAATAAAATAAAATAAGGGTAATATTTAAAAAAGAAAAACGAATTTAAGAAAATTCATTTTTATGCGCACAAAATATACGTCTTCGTATTTAAAGTTTAAATTTTCGGTCAACATTAAATTTTAATGAATTAAAATTTATACTATCATATTTTAAAATAGAAATTATTTAGTTTGACAGCAACTAACCATGAAAATTCCAACCTATCGCGGATTATGCAGGCTGTCCAATTCCTGCTTTAAAATATTTCACGAATACTTTGAACTATTTCCTACTGGATGAAAATGACAGACCGATTACTTTCTGTTTACAAATCGCTTCGCGAAAAATCGATAGCAATACCTGCTTTTGACAGACCTGCGATAGGTCCCGTTATCCCTTCAGGGTCTCATACCATCGATTGTGACAGTTATTCGAAAAGGAAAAATGAATCACCGATGATCACGAATTCGCACCAACGAACCGATACTGGACAGACATAAAGGAGGACATAAAGGAACTTTATGGGATTGCGCCCGTGGGAGATAGGCTTCAGAAAACCCAGTGGCTTGAAAAGACCGCATTTCATGACAATACATGCTAATGAAGAAGGGTAGTCAATGTCACGCATCCATAGAAATAACACAGGGGTTTGTAGATATCCTCCCCTCTAGTTGCTGAATATGGACGATATTATAGCTGTGGGCTTGTAGGAAAATGAAAGTATAAAATGAAGAGAACCTCAGAAAATATCGAGTCTAGCAATAAATGACTCAATCACAAGTTATTTAATAACTGAATTGCGTAATATAGCTATTAATAATCATAATAGAATGTTTTACCAAGTAAAAAGTTTAAGATTTAAAGCACAAAACAGCGACTTTGAAGGATAATTTAAATTTACGATGTTTTTCTTGAACATAATAAATTAGAGTGGCGAAAGAAAAAAATGGGAACAAAACAGTTTTATTTATATTAGCTAAAGTTATATTTGTTCATATAAACCTAAATAAAACCAGTCAATAAAGAAAAACCCTCCAGAAATAAAAATCATAAATTTAAAAAGGAAAAATAAATTTATATGCTTTGGCCTGCAATCTTCAATTTCGTCAAAATTTTCCAATATCTGGAGCCTAAAATTCCATCTTGAGGCATTTGACACCCACGGTGAAGCAACGCAATCAGAAATTCCACGCTTGCGAAACAGATTTAGAGGGAAGTGTTCAAGGTTAAAATAAAAGACCACTTTGCCCGGTCTAAAAAGAATTTACTTGCAGGTGAATGTTTGAGATAGTAATCACCCAAACGAAGAACTTGAAGACTTTTCGGAAAAAAATATGTTGCTCGAATTCTCAAATATTAAACTTGAAGCATAGGGGAAAGGCTGAATTTTCCAAATGTGTGTCGTATGATCACGCTATAAAAATTTAGTTGAATAATTTTAAAAGAAAAAAGATAACACTAAAAAATATGAATACAAAATATCCTAGCAAATACAATGAACTAAATCGAATGATTAATAAAGATCTTTACACAGGAAGCTCATCTTATAATGAAACAATGTTTCAATATAACGATTCCGGATTGTAAGATTGAAAACTTCCATCCATTGTTCTATTTTGACAAATAAAAAGCATGAGTCATGTCTCAACGAATGTTCCGAAAAAATATTGCAAGGCCATCCAATAAATAAATCATGTAAAGGATGTAATCTTCACACAGTTTGGGTTAATAACTTTTACCAAAGATTTCAGCTAGGTGTACATCAATACAATTGTATAATCTTTATATTAAAAAAAAATGCAAGCAATTCAAACATTTTTGTATTTATTTCGCTGCCATTGTCTCAAAAATAACCAGAAATCAATTTTATCAAGGGCAAATGAAATTCGAAATTTTTTTCAACTCATTGAAGTTAATATAATAGGGTATATTTCAAATAAACTCACAAAAATAAGAAAATCGCATTTCTTCGAATGCCACAAACTTGGAAAAAATAAAACTTCTATATACAATATAGCTTCATATACATAAAAGATAAATATTAGAATGGCTGCATTTTATTAAAGAATCATAGCATTTTTATACAATACTATAACTATATTCTTGGCTCTGAAACCAATACAAACATCTTTAGAATATATTGGCAGGATCTAATAAAATGTTCCGTTTTCACCCAAACTGAATATTTTATGAGACGAGATTTGATTTGGAAAAGTAGTTTTATTCCGAAGTGGAAAACGGAAAAAAAAACTACAGTCAAATTTTCAATAGTAGTTTTAATAAGGGAATATATGGAATTTTTTAACACAATGTGCTGCTGTTAACCGTTATCTGAAGACTTTTACGACAATTTAAGAATGTTGACATTCGATAAGAAATGTGTAACGTCGGGAGATAAGAAAATAAAAGCGTAAAAGATTGTAAAATTATTTTTGCTTCTTGTTTTGATTTTTCTTGTTACCTCACGTATCGAGTAATTTAATTAAAAGTTTAAATTTGTATTTTGTAAGCATCATGTCCCAAGCGTTAATAATGAACTTTATCGTTTTCATTAAAGATAGATTAAAAATGTTTTTTTATTGAAATACGACAGAATTTATAATAAATACTGGTTATAATCTTAAATATTTTCAAGAAGAAATATGCATATATCGGGTATATTTTTTGCTTAACTTTTGAGGTCTAAGATTATAACAAATTGAACAAGACTGTAGCATTTTTAACGGTTTAAGCCGGTTTTGTAACAACCCTCACTTGATAGAAAAACGTGCGATACAATTACACAATAAACTCAAATCGCCCAACCATCAGATATTTTTCTCCCTTACAGAGACACTGAACCATGACCGACAAGTTTATGACTTGGTCAGATGCCGATCTCACAGCTGTTCTTCATATTTGGCGATTGTTGCCGTCGGCTGAATCGTCACAGATTCGCCGTGTATTTACCAGCATTTATGACGTAAAAATCGCAAAATAGTTGTTTCCTGATAGGTTTTTGTTTCACTTTCCTTTCCTTGTATCTCAATCAAGTAACTATTTTTCGCGAGCTAAATTTCGTAAGAGTGTAATCAGTTAAAACTATCTAATCGCTGATTGTGCTAGAAATATATACAAGGATTTATTTTTTTAAACAAAAAAATGTGTATTAAGTTTTTGGAAATCAGATTATTATTGACATTTCATTATCAAGTTTTAAAAATAAATATTAGTAATGGAAACAACAAACGCTTACATGTTGATGATATATTTTATATTTCGGTAATGTATAATTAGCTTTACATGCTGTATATTAAAAATAAAATAACTTATTTAGATTTAATGTCAATTGATTTTTTTAAACATGGTCCTGGTAGTGAAAAATCAGTCAAACATAATAAAAATTAGTTTATCGCTCGTGTGCCGCAAAATTATCGAAAACTAACAGAAAAAGTTAACAATTTCAATAAAAATGACATAAGTAAGTGAATAATAATGCTGTAATTAAAAATATATAACTAGCTGCGCCAAGTTGGATAACCGCGGGAAAATAGCAAACCGGCCAAACCAAAACCACGGGCCACCGGGCATTTGACAAGTCAACAAAAGTCCCACGAAAAACACTAACTTTCGACAGTTTCGTAAATATGTAGCTGTAAAAAGCTAAATCAGATCCAGAAAAAAATAAAATTAACATTTGCAGCGAACCTTTGGGATAATTAAGTTCATACAGACATGAATATTACTTCGAAAAACAATGCTTTCGTTCGATGTGTGAATTATCTAATACTTTTGAAAAATACGTCAATATTATTGGAAGTTAATCAAAAGTATAGTATATATTTTCTTGCTCAAAACGATCTTTATTAATTATCAAACATAGTTTGAACAACAACAAAAAAAAAACAAGCCTTATTAAAATTAAGCATTCGCTTCGCTTAACTATTATGGAACATGAAATCAATCGTAATACTTCAGGTTCACAGAGTGAAAGTTGTAATAAAATATTAATGTCCTACTAGTAAAAACAAATGAATAAGAAATATTTCACTACAAAACAAAACATAATTTCAATAAGAATTATACCTTTTGAATCAACAATCAAAACACAATCAAACAACAACAAAAAATCGCACGATCACTATTCTTAATTAAAACCTATTCTACATAAAAATTTTCAGATCTTATTAGTTATTGCACATTAAAGTACTCACATGCCTCACAGATGTCCACAAAACTTCCCATACCAAGACGACAGCATCTAAAATAGTCCCCGAAACCACCACACAAGTCCGGCAAAACAAAAAGTCCGGGGTCCCGAACTTCCCAAAACTAACTTTTCAAAACAACTTCCAAAACTACCTCATCCGCCAATATTTGGCGAAATGAACCAAACAAACAGGTGCGCGCACACAAATCGGGGCGGGCGTTCTTCTCAAAAACCCACTCTCTACCAATTAGAACTTCATGCTTTTCCACAATCTATCGAAGTTTTGCGAAGTTCTGCGAAGCGAGAAAGAAACTCAACTGCTCAAGTTGGGTCAGAACGAGCAACTGACTGAAGATTTCGTTTCGGTGTGGTGCGCGAATCGCGAGTTTCGCCAAGTACTACGCCAGATCGGCGGAGTTCATTGTGTGCGGAGGGGGGGAATACCGACCGATGGGAAAAGTTGCGCGGCCAAACTTTCCGCTTGGGGGAAGGGATGGGGGGAGAGTTTAGGCGGCGGGCCTTTTTAACAAGGGGGTGGGGTGGTCGTTTTTTTTTTTTTTCGGCTTCCTTTTTCTATAAGGGTTGGTGAAGGTTCTTGTGGTTTTGTTAATTTAATTTGTTTTTCGGTTCACAATGCGGTTAGGTCTTAATTGAATTATAAACAAGGGCAGGGACCTTGCCAAAACAAGGTATAAATTTAAAAAAAAATCAGTTTAAATTAATTTAAACTAATTTGAAATGGATGTTTATTATTTTTTTTAAAGCGTGAACAAATTTTATTTTTAGCAATACATTATAGAATACTGAATTACCTACGAATGTAGTAAATGAACTTATTTATTTCGTAAACCGCTCGCTTTTCAAATTTGAGAACATTTTGAACTGTTTTTCACATTTGATGCTATAAATTTTTTAGTTATTATTTTTCTTTGTATTTGATGAAACTGTAAATGTGTTACTGGGGCATGTTGCTTAGAATACTTATAAAGCTATTTGGACCGTTTTTGTTTTAAAACACTCATTCTTTACTAAATTATTTTATCACTCAGAGTGGAAAGAAACTGGTCTATGTCATTTTATCATTTTATTCATACTGCCATTGACCTGACTAGGCCAGTATGCTGTTAGGTATGGACCGTGTAGGTCTATGGTATGTAGTTTGGTATATAGTTTAGGTATGTTAGGTCCGTGGACAAATCTACATCTTTTCGAGTTTAAAAATTATTGTTATAGAAAGTAAAGCGTAATATATAAACAAAGGGACAAAGGCTTCGATAAAATAAAAAAGATTTGACAGTACATTCTTAAAAATGTTATTCTATGGTTCATTCCATTTTTCGAGTCCATTTTTAGTACAATTGCAAAACGAAAGCATTTTGTGTCTCTGGAAAGAAAGACGATATTCTAAAACAATAATAATAATAACTTCTGTCGAAATGCAGTCAAAACGAAACGTTTTGTGCAATACATGATTACTTTGCCGGTTTCCCTATTAAATTATTGGCCGTTTTTCTAAATTCGTAATTAAATCAGGCAGTAGCTATTGCATTCAACTGCTTTTTTAAAAATTATATTTATAAAAAATATTCACAATTTCGCAAAGATTAAAAAAATAAAATTTGAAAGAGTCAATGAATTTAAATACTTAGGTTCATTTATCACTGAAAATAATGATATTATGCCAGAAATTAAACAAAGGCTTAATGCATGGAATCGCAGTTGTTTTTCACTTAAAAAGTTAATAAGATCTCAAGCAATTACATAGAAAACAAAACTACGTATATATACAGCTGTAATAAGACCAACAGTTAAATATGGGTTATGGGTCGGAGACCTGGACCTTGAATCAGAGCAAGAGAAGATTTTAATAACTTAGGAGAGAGAAAAATTCTAAGAGCTATATTTGAACCAATCAAAGAAGGTGATGTTTGGAGAAGGCACTACAATTTTGAGGTGGCGAAACTATTTGGAGAGAAAGACATTATTAACATAATAAAAACTAGGATAATTCAATGGCTGAGACATGGAGAGAATGGACGATAGTAGAGGCACAAAGAAAATTTTCAAAGGGCGATGTCAGATAAAGAGAAGAAGACCTAGAACAGGATGGGATAGATGATGTGGAAAGCAATCTTAGGGCCATTAAAATTAAGAACTGGAAAGCGAAGACCAAAGACAGTGGCTTTGGAGTCAGATTGTAAGAGAGGCCATGGTCCAGCATGGACTGTAGTGCCGGGGAGTTAGTTAAAAATAACAAAACTATAACTATTTATTCCTTAATACTTTACAAAACAGGGGAAATAGAACACACCTTAACTCCCTACCCCCTCATGAGTTCCACTAGGGGTGTCAAAGAGGGTCGTATTCGTACTAATAAAGTCTGAATGCTACTGCACTTTAGATAAGAGTTGAGAAAGACTTATCGCCTCCGTGTTAAACGTCAACCGAGGTTCCGTTCTAACCCCTCCGCGTGTTTTTTTTTACAAGAATTCGAGGAAAAAACGCGTCGAGGAACCACCAAGTTGGATCATAGGACGCCGCGATATTTACGATTGTACCAGAGGTTGCTTTTATGGGCGTAGAAAGTAACAGGCTGGGACGTTTTGAGTGGGGTATGAGACCGCCTATGTTGCGCTGTATACTATAAATTTCAGCGGGGCTTTTGTATGCGTTAAGGTCAATGTCCAGAGTGATCGGTCAGCATAAAGGCTTGTTTCACATGCGAGGTTCAGGTTATGTTCGCCGGACTTACGGATGATCGAAATTGCAATGTTCAGTCAATGGATCTTTCACACTCAGGTTTTAAGGGGTCACAGGAGTCTTAAAAATGTGCAAAGAAGGTACTACAAAACATAGTTTGATCTTTCATGTCATTTTTGAGCTACTCAATGTATAAGTATAATTTTTTTATATGTAATTCTACAAGATTTATTTATTATAAAACAAGTTTTAAAACGTATGAAACTTTAGCCAAAACTAAAATAAATGATATTAAACATGAAGCTATTTGAACACATTGTGATTAGGCTTGCGCGGCAAATTGTGAGGTCAAAATTGAAAAAATGACCAAGAAAATGATTTTATATACTAGTACAAATATGTACAAACAAAGACTTATACCTAAATTCTCAGCTCAATTTTAATTAGAAATTATTTTTAAAAAAATTTAAAATCAAAATTTTTAAATTTTTATTAATTTTTTTCGAAAAAAGTTCTTAAAATAATTTCTAATTAAAATTGAGCTGAGAATTTAGGTATAAGTCTTTGTTTGTACATATTTGTACAATATAAAGTCATTTTCTTGGTCATTTTTTCAATTTTGATCTCACAATTTGCCGCGCAAGCCTAATCACAACGTGTTCAAATAGCTTCATGTTTAATATCATTTATTTTAGTTTTGGCTAAAGTTTCATTAATTTTAAAACTAGTTTTATAATAAATAAATCTTGGAGAATTACATATAAAAAAATTATACTCATTTATTGAGTAGTTCAAAAATGACATGAAAGATCAAACTATGTTTTGTAGTACCTTCTTTGCACATTTTTAAGACTCCTGTGACCCCTTAAGGGGTCTAAGGAGTCTTAAAAATGTGCAAAGAAGATACTACAAAGCATTGTTTGATCTTTCATGTCATTTTTTAACTACTCAATGTACAAGTATAATTTTTTTTATATGTAATTCTACAAGATTTAATCATTATAAAACAAGTTTTAAAATTTATGAAACTTTAGCCAAAACTAAAATAAATGATATTAAACATGAAGCTATTTGAACACAGTGTGATTAGGCTTGCGCGGCAAATTGTGAGGTCAAAATTGAAAAAATGACCAAGAAAATGATTTTATATACTAGTACAAATATGTACAAACAAAGACTTATACCTAAATTCTCAGCTCAATTTTAATTAGAAATTATTTTTAAAAAAATTTAAAATCAAAATTTTTAAATTTTTATTAATTTTTTTCGAAAAAAGTTCTTAAAATAATTTCTAATTAAAATTGAGCTGAGAATTTAGGTATAAGTCTTTGTTTGTACATATTTGTACAATATAAAGTCATTTTCTTGGTCATTTTTTCAATTTTGATCTCACAATTTGCCGCGCAAGCCTAATCACAACGTGTTCAAATAGCTTCATGTTTAATATCATTTATTTTAGTTTTGGCTAAAGTTTCATTAATTTTAAAACTAGTTTTATAATAAATAAATCTTGGAGAATTACATATAAAAAAATTATACTCATTTATTGAGTAGTTCAAAAATGACATGAAAGATCAAACTATGTTTTGTAGTACCTTCTTTGCACATTTTTAAGACTCCTGTGACCCCTTAAGGGGTCTAAGGAGTCTTAAAAATGTGCAAAGAAGATACTACAAAGCATTGTTTGATCTTTCATGTCATTTTTTAACTACTCAATGTACAAGTATAATTTTTTTTATATGTAATTCTACAAGATTTAATCATTATAAAACAAGTTTTAAAATTTATGAAACTTTAGCCAAAACTAAAATAAATGATATTAAACATGAAGCTATTTGAACACAGTGTGATTAGGCTTGCGCGGCAAATTGTGAGGCCAAAATTGAAAAAATGACCTAGAAATTGATTTTATATTGGACAAATATGTACAAACAAAGACTTATACCTAAATTCTCAGCTCAATTTTAATTAGATATTATTTTAAAAATAATTTTAAATCAAAAATTTTAAAATTTTATTAATTTTTTTTAGAAAAAAGTTCTTAAAATAATTTCTAATTAAAATTGAGCTGAGAATTTAGGTATAAGTCTTTGTTTGTACATATTTGTACAATATAAAGTCATTTTCTTAGTCATTTTTTCAATTTTGACCTCACAATTTGCCGCGCAAGCCTAATCACAATGTGTTCAAATAGCTTCATGTTTAATATCCTTTATTTTAGTTTTGGCTAAAGTTTCATAAATTTTAAAACTTGTTTTATAATAAATAAATCTTGTAGAATTACATATAAAAAAATTAGACTTATACATTGAGTAGTTAAAAAATGACATGAAAGATCAAACTATGCTTTGTAGTATCTTCGTTGCACATTTTTAAGACTCCTTAGACCCCTTAAGGGGTCTAAGGAGTCTTCAGGTTTAATATCATTTATTTTAGTTTTGACTAAAGTTTCATAAATTTTAAAACTTGTTTTATAATAAATAAATCTTGTAGAATTACATATAAAAAAATTATACTCATTTATTGAATAGTTAAAAAAATTACAAGAGAGATCAAACTCTGCTATGTAGTATCTTCTTTGCACATTTTTAAGACTCCTGTGACCCCTTAAATAATGAAAAAATCACTTTGAAGACAATATCTTTCAGAAAGTATTAGTCGAATGTATTTTTACCCCTCTAATTAACTTAAGTTTAACGCTATTTTAAAGTTGCTTGATTGATTGGGAAAATATCCAAAATCTGACATTTTCGTTACAAAAAAGTATTGAGAAAGCTAAAATAAAAAAGTTAGTTAAAAATAATGTTTTTTTTTGTTTGTATGTCACACAAGTATGTATTATTATGTTAGCTAATTGTGTTGATTAATTTACAATGCATTAAAACTAATTTACAATGAAAAAAAATAACTTAAATTTAAAACATTTACATGTTAGCCCGTCAAACTACCAATTTAGCGAAAAAATATCAAAATATTGCTACAATTTTGAAAAGACGCCAACATTTATTTAAGGGTCTATAACTCCTTTCTGAAACTTATCTGGCAACGAATCATAAAAAAACACTCTTGCAAAGTGAGTGTGCAACCCTCGTTCTAAAACAAGTGTTCTGAAAAGAATGACCCAAAATAGACAGTGTGCACTTAATTAAAGAAAGAATGAAGTGTCAAGTGGCCTGTGTGGTAAAAAAAAATCACGAGACACTTAAAAGCGCACGCTTTGGGTTTGGAGGCTGTTGATATTCGCTTGAATAACATCGTACATAATGCAGTGATTTCAATTATGCTTCCTTATTTAATTTTTTATGGAGTTTTCAGGGTTTTAAAAGATTTCCTGCGCTTGTGTTGATTGTTTGGAATTGTAGAGTACAGTAGAGCTCCAATTACCGAAGTAATTGAGACCTAACAAAATTATGATGATTTTAAATTCGGATAATCAATCGCCTCTTTATATGGCAGATTAGTACATAATATAATAGCACAGGCACAGTTAATACAAACGTTTATATGCTAACTATAAACTTTTATACCCGGTCTATCTGTTGATGTTCGTCAAGTTAGATGTCATGATAAAAAAAAAATATCTAGACAACATGACAGACAGGCCAGGTCGAATTTTTCTGAAATTCGGATAGTCGGCAACACTTCGGATTATTGTTGTTTGATCATTTTAATTCTACTGCATAGTAAATGTGAAAACTTTTCATACAAATTTATGCTAAAAAGTATGTTTAGCAAATTAATTTTAAAAAAATTTAATATTTGCTTAGGAACACGTCTTAAACTCTAAATATACTTGCGTGTCTGGGACTTTCCAAGCAGGATTTGTACGGCGACCCTTCCATGGTTTTGGATTTTTTTAAGGTGTATAACACCATGGACCAGGTCTTGCACTGCTGACCTACGGGGGCATGCAACAACAACAACATTTTTTGAAAATTTTGAAAAAAAAAATAATAAATTTCTTCAAGAACTCTAATATCGTATTAACCCTCGTTCAACTTAATTTTTTTATTGAAATAAATTACTGATACCTGTAACCAAGGGTTGAAAAGTAATATTTGGATCTTCTTCTATCTGACCAGGTCAATTTCGGAACTAATTAACCTGTTAATTGTTTGTTTGGATGTTTCAAAAAATGTCCCCAAATGGGGACGCCAGGTCGCAAGTGGTAAAAAATGCAATCATAAAAAATAAGAAAGCCATAGTATTGCCATAGCAACCTAACGTCGCAGTGTTCGGCGAACTTGCCCCCCCACCAAGAAAGTCATAAGTCATTGCCATAGCATGCAATATACGCACCAAAGAAGTTTAAAAGTGTAAAATTGTTTTTAATTTTTAAACAAACACTTATGTCCATTGTTGTAACGTAGGACTTTCCTTCCTTTTTTTTTTAACTCGGGTCAAAATTTAAAAGTTTAAACAATACTTACTTTACAAAAACAAGTCTTAGAAGCGTGCTTGAAAAAAATCTCTTGTAAATGAAATAGTCAAAAAATTAAATAAGTTTATGCGGCTCTTCTTAATATCAAAGGATATGTAGAGCTCTTTAGAATTAAAGACTTCGTATAAGGTCAGGAAACAAACTTACAAAGTCAAAATACTTTTATTATATTGCCACAATATAAAGTCTTTTAACATTTTCAAGCCGGATTCTACATTGAGCCCAGAAAAAAACCTTTGCTTTTATAATTTAGACGGATGTAATGGTGATACGGGTTATTTTATTTGTTTATTTATTATTCTAACTCTTTTTTAAGAAAAAAAAGAAACATACACTTTACAGAAACATAAACTTAATAGTATGCCATTTCAGAGTTGAATTTAAAGCCTAGAAAATTATGTGGACATTTATTTGTAGGACATACGATTTTGATTTCTTCAGAAAGGCAACTTACTATGGATATTAATAGATTAATTACATCTAGGAGAGCTGGTGGTAAAAGAGTGACACTTAGTCCTTTCTGTACCGAATATAACAATCCTTGTAACATTGTTAACATACTTATAATAAAATCAAATAACTTGTGTCTTTATTTGGTACTTGGATACTACCATATTAAAATTTAAATCCATTTCGGAGGGTACAATACTAATTAACAAAACAATACTAATATTTCGATGTCATTGTATCCTTTAAAAATAATGAAACTGATCGGTTGGTAACGATTGAACTTTATACTTTCACTTAATTTTAGTGCAAGAAATGAATTTTACGGTACGTTGTAGAGACCCTATCATTATATAACCCAAATTTTTCACTAAATTAATAAACCCTTATTTAGATAAAAAAAATCGTTAAATTAAGTAAAAAAAAATTAATTAAGTTAAAATTTAGCAAAGAGTTTTGTTAGGAAGGCGGGGTAATTGGTTGACAAAGCTTAGGGTAATGCTTGGACAATTGTTCTTGGGGTAAAGCTTAGACAGTTATTGTTGAAGTTGTTTTAGGTAAAACATTATGAAGTAATTTTGAGACATTGGCGAGAGAGAGAGAGAGATAATTTAACAAATAAGTATTATTTTATTTATAATTTGCAAGAAATAAGTGTAATAACTTTAAGTTAATAACTATTACTATTGTTGCATAAAAGTGGCCATTCATTTATGCAAATTATTACCCATAGAAAAAACACTTAATCTGATATTTGAAGAGTTTCTATTATAAAATGACAATTTAACGAAAATGAATGGCATACTAAAAATCAATAAAAAGACATATTCCTAAAACTGACCCATACAGCCACAATTGTCTACAAGATATCTATTGGTAAGCTACGTGATCCATCAGCCGTTCTAGATGTCATTTGGACATCTATTGCATATCTATCCACAAAATCTATTCTTTGGATATCTATTAGCTATCTATGTGTTGACTAATTTAGACTTAGAGATTTGGGACTTCTAATAGATGAGCATCAACTCCTATTTATTAGACATCGCTATTCTGGATATCTACTAGACGTGCACGTTGCTATATTTTTCGACTTACCAAAATTATATTTCTATTAGATGTCTAAATCAAGGATTTCGAAGACATTGGTTTTTGGTTGGATTCTTCGTAAAAAGATAGATTTTCGGGATTTTCGCAATGAATTTTCTTTTATTTTCTTTACATCCGCATATCCCGCATTTATCCGTACACGTCTATAACGTCTAGAAATGTCGTATGATGTCTATAAATATAACATAACATGGGAGATTTCAACTTGTATTCATTAGTAGTCCATTTTAAATAAACTTAATCTATGAGGTCTATAAAAAATCTAAAATTGATTACTAATAGACGTCCACGTCATATATCTACCATACATATGTATTATGTATATCGTTGGGTGCCTATTCAGGTGTTGGCTCGTCACCTGACTGTGGTTCTAAAATACGACGCCCGTCGCCAATAGCCCTCGTGTAGCTCTAGTGCGACGATAATTCAAACCAAACCAAATATTATGTATATCTATTAGTCTTCTACTGCAACCAATAAACGTCATTGAGATCCATGTTGGCCCTGGTTTCAACTTCTTATGGATATTCGGCTATGAATACCAAATTAGGAAAATCTGACGACTGATTTTTTTTAAAAAGTTCATTATTATTTGTACATTGTTAAAACTTTTTAGCTAGTGTTCTAGGCTGCTTGAACGGGAATGTTCCCCTTTGCAGCAAATATGATTTTGCTTTTGTATTTTTATTTGTAGTTTCTTGATTGATATTAATAAAGATTATTATTATTATTATAAGTAATATTTATTTTATTAAATCCTACATCTGCCAGGTATCTGCATAAAATTTTGTTATATGCCTGTTTCAAAAGATTAGGACAAGAAACAATAAAGTTTGTCCAAAAATACAGAAGGGCATTATATGATATGCCGAAGATTGATAACTAATATTTTAATTACTAATAGTTGGAAAAAAATACTTTTACTTTAATATAGATGGCAGCACTGACAGCCGTTTAGGATAAAGAAAAACAAGTACACTACTTAAAAGCGCCAAAGCGCCTAAACCTGAAAAAAAAAGTACCAACTGTTATGGCAACCTTGTAACCATGCCCCTGCTCCAGCTAAGATTAGGGGTTGATTGATGAGAGAGAACACTGCTCGCCGGGCAAACGGCGTCGGCGATAGTTGGTTAGGGGTTGACCCAGTGTAATTCGAAAGTCGTTTCAAAGGGTCCGTGGTGAATGAAAGGGGAGGGGGGGGGGGAAGAGAGGGTCAACGTGAACCACCCCATGGTTTAAATAAAGAAACCGACTTAAACAAATATGCCATGTGTTGCAGAGGGGAGGTAACCTTTAATTATAGCAATGGGATTTTTTAAAATTCAACACAAAGAAGCCGACATTCATTCATGAAGATTGAAGGGACCTGTAGGCAGTAGATTTTGACGTGTCCCCCGAAAACGAATTCCATCATTTGATGCTTCATATAAAACATAATACGAATTTTCCAATACTAAATTTTTCTAGTACATATTTTTATATTTTTTATAAGGCATGGTTTACATTTTTTAGAAATACTAGTGATGAAATAATTTTGTGTAACAATCGTTTAATGGGCATTTGTTTCCTATTAATTATAGAGCAAAGTTCTATCTACATTAAGTAACTGAGTTTTTTTTTAACAATTGATTAAAAGTTTTAGGTTTATTTCTCAGTTCGTTATTCTGATTTTAATTTAATGCTATACGGCAAAGTTTTTTTTTTAGTATTTTCTGTATTCATACGAAATCCTAACACAAATTAATAAATAACGCATTATTCGAATGTATAGTCAACCTTTAACTAAAATTAACAGTTTGTGGAGGTAAAATGTTTAGATTAGATTAATTAAGAAAAATTAGAACAAAAAGTTAAATTGGCGTTGGTAATATTATTCTGCTGTAGGCAGGTAAACTGCAGTAATCTCAACAATGAGTTGTACTATTGTTGCTCTGAAAAAAAATAACTTACAGTATTTTTTTCTTAAGGGAAAGGGAAGTTAAGTGCTTGCAGCAATGGTCCAAGTCATTATAGAAGTTACTGCAGTTTACCTGGCCACGGCAGTATTTTGTAAAATACGTAAACTTTTTATTAAAATAATTTTTTTAATTACAGCGAAAACCTATCTGCAACAAAATAATTAACACTCGGTGCCAAGCCTGTAAAAATAATTTAAATTAAATGGAATATCACCCTTTTATAAGAAACGTATCAATTAAAAATGCACAAATAATTTTTAATTTAAATACTATTGGAAATTATTAAATTTTAAAAATAGCGAATCAAACCGTTGTGTCTGATGGGATAAGGGACAATGTTCAAACACAGTTGCATTTTATGAATCTGTTATTACTTTTTCCTCAAGGAATTAATCTAATAAAAGTTAGGTTCTTTTCTTTGTTTACAACTTATAAATATGCTGCTAGACAAGGTTCGAAAAACTGTGGAAGTTTATTGATATATTACGAATAAAACGTACTTTTAAAAGCTGTTTCACGAATTTCATTAAATCTCTGTCCCGATTTAAAATGTATCCATCCTTTATACTTCCCGATTGAATGAAAAAATTCAAAAAAAAAATGTATCTGGAAAAAAATAATAATAGTTGAACTTTGTGGTGAAGAAAAACACCTTTAAATTTGATAGGGAAGGGGCACTTGAAAGCTGCGGCGCCCTAAGAATGGAGGGCATGTAGGCCACTGCTTACTTCGCCTGATTGCTGATCCGGCCCTGGTCAAAGGTATACAACAGTGGGATCAGTTGACTTCTAAATCCCCATTTCCCCTGTAGATACGCTCCAGGTATAATTCAGCGACCTATCTTAATTTGATTATTTACGTTACGTTTCCAAGTAATGAAATCGAACAAATCAGATAAATATTCCGCTTCAACTTGAGCCTGATTTCCGGCAAGACAAACGGACACGTGGTCAGAACCGTCATTACATCAGGTGCCCTACAAATTTGCTTGATAAAGGAATAATATTGTGGGGAAAATGTGAAAAAATTCATTGCCACAAAAAATCCAATTAAGTGCAGCTGATTTTTTCAAAGGCAAGGTGCTATAGATAATAAACAGTTAAAGGTTATTTATTTGTACAAATTTAAAATGAAAAAAAAATCACGTTCATAGATATATCGATGTATGTTAGGGGGAGGGGGGGGGACTTGTTTGTGTAATGGACACCAAAAGTTCCATGTCGGGCATTGATTTCAACAAAACTTAACTTGATACGTATAGCAAGCTATTTATATTTTCATGGTTCATTAAAAATATTCAGCAGAAACTGATCGACCCATTTATATATCTAAATTGTATCCAAAAGGGAAACAACTGCCAAATATCAATTTCGGGTCGAATGAAAATAGGATCGTTATAATATATCTTAATCTAATTTGTATTTTTTTAAATTTGTCATAGGAAGATAAAAAAAAGTGTTCTGACATTTAATTTTTTAAAACTGTACGCCAGAGTTAAAACTAAACAATATAGTTTTTGCATTAAATATAAAATTCAAAACCGTCTTGTCAGGGATACGGTCAGTTGCCACGCGGAAAGTTGCCACGAAAGTCTTCGAACGTCTCGTATTGTCATACAACAGTAGAACAGAATTATCTTGGTACATTCTTTTAATCATCGTCACGGTTCAGTGACGGGGAGAGAGCTGCGCAAACCATTTTACGCAAAAACCACGCTTTTCAGGAATCGTCTCTGTGTGCATCTGATACGAGTGGAAAGTCCATGCTGCCCTTTGATTCACTAATCGAGGATCGAGAATAAATTTATCTTCATGAAGCATATATGTTGCCACTCAATATCAGAAAATTGTCAATTAAAAATAGTTATTATTATAATATCAAGCAAAAAAATTTCAAATAATAATAAAGACAAAAGTAATGCTTTTAACAAGCTTTGCAAGCATTTAAAGAAATCGTGTTAATAAGTAACTTTTACACATTAATGCGATTAATAAATAATAGTAATTGATTAGAGGAAAATTCTATTGGAAAGTTAAAATTTATTAGGCGGCTTTCTGATTGGTAGGAATGTCTTAGTTTGAACAATACTCTTTATTTGGAGTTCATTTCTTATGCCAATCGGAAAACATACTTCATTTCATTTGATTATAAATATTGAATGTGAATTTTTATAACTTATAAAAATAAGCTAAATAATTTTATTAATCGGTACAAACAAACTTTACTTTTCGCACTAAATGCATGAATATTATACTACTAGTTCAAAAAGTAAGTTTTGTTTAACGAGTTGAACAAATTTCTTGCGAGTGCGAGAGTGATTAATTTACGAATTGAAAAGCCATGTAAAAAAAGAATTTCGTTATAAAAGCCAGGCCTCAAACATCATATGAATAAATTAAACTTTATAATGAATTTTTGCATAAAAAAGAAAACAATAATTTGATTTCCCTACGCGTTGATTTTTTTAGCGCATATGAACAGGTTAGGAAAATAGTAATTGTTTTTTAATAAAATATTGTTACATAAATAGAGCAATAATGATACCTTAAATGGCTTTAAAAATTTGAATGGGCCCATTGATTTTTTTAAAATAAAAAAAATTGAAGTAAGTTTACATTTATCGCGAAATTTAATTAGATAATTTATCGCGTAATTTAGATAATTTATCGCGAAATCTCCGTCATAAGCAAATCCAGATGACCAGATAATGTCTTGACAAATCTAATCACTGCATGCTTGACCCCCTGCGATGCGTCTAGACCGGGTCATCTGGTCTGACCCTCGGGCAAGCAGTCACACGAAGTTCTCCCCGTAAGAGATGGAAGGGAGTCTTGTAGTGAGTAGTCTGATGTGCTTGCTGTGAGTGTTTTAATCTTCTTTCAATAAGTATTTATTCGGGAGCGAATCCAGCCAAATGACAAACGTTCTTCTATCGTGAGGATAGTAAGAAAAAAAATTAAAGATTTTATTGCATAAACTTTCCATATAATGTCATAAAAGAAATAATACTCTTAGAAATCTAGCAATGTTTGACATTTTTACATTATTGAACTCTATCAGCTTATTTTATAACTGATATATTTTTATATAACAGTTATATATTTTCAGTTATTATTATTACTATGAACTCTCCATGGGCAAGCAGCGGTTCTTCTTCAATTTTGCGTGCGGCTCGTCGCCCTTTTCAAAAACCCAACACTATAAATAAAAATAATTAAAAAATAAGAACCTAACAATTTTGATAAAAAAAACCTTTCCCTTGATTTATTTTGCTAATGAAAAATTATGTATTATAACACAAACTCAGTTGTAGTTAAATCGCCTAAATAAGAAGTTATTGCAATGAGAGATAAATGAAACAGTCAGAAGGGAGTTATGACTAATGATTTGCAAAAATTTCTAAGCTTATTTCAATGATGCCATGATGCGAAACTTGTTTAATGTTCAAACAATGTTTTTATTACTCTGTTATCACTTTTCGAATGATGAATTCAGTTCTAAATTTGATTATTTTTTCCCAAATGTGTAGTTATGAATTAAGGATCTTATTCTCGGTTGCATTTGTGGTGCAATCGTTTTTTTTTTTACTAAAACAACAAATGTAAATTTTTTCCCTTGAAAACTTGAATTTGAAACCTATTTATGTTTATTGTTCTTTGTAATTTACGCATTTAAAACTTTTTCAATGCAGTTTCGTTTAGAAGGGGCAGATGTAACCGCCTGAAATGGTAACGTGTTTCCGTAATGGTTCGTATTTAAAAAGGAAGGAATCAATGAATCGTCTCGAAAATCATTACTTTTATTCATTATATATATTAAAATACAAGAATCAGATTGGTTTTGTTTTTATTTTTCAAAATGGCCGCCGCAGTATAACTAATCTCCTGAGACCCTCACGGCAAAAGGCATCACTCGGTGGGATTTTAAACTTTTATCTAGAACAGTGATCGGAAATCCAAAATTTATTGGCCCGATTTTGAATGAAAGAAGTTTGACTTTTACCGTTTTTTTTTCAGTGGTTTTTGTTTAAAAAAACAGTTTTTTTAAAACAAATTTTGGTATTTTTGAGGTTCAACTAGAAACTAATATTAAGAGAATACGCAAACCAAATTTCATGCGAATCTGTTGGTAACTTTTTTAATTTTCTTGCCCGCCAATTAAAAAAAGTAGTTTTAAGATAAACGTGCTTTAAGTTTAAGCAGGTAGAAAATGAGTTTGACTAAGGTCTGACATAAGTAAGTCTTTCATATGAAAGGCAGGTAGATCTGCAACTTTTATCCCATTTTTGCTTAGAAAGCTTAGCTTTATTGGAAAATAAAATCGTTTATGTTATGCAAAGGAAGAGGGTATAGTGAGCATCCGCAATTGTCCATATCTAGATTTAGAGATGGGCAATAACTTCTCTTATTTAACGTGCAAAAGAGAATTTAAAACTAAACAAGTAGAATTTTAACAGTGGTTGTCAACCTAGAGGATTTTCCACTTCCATACATGATGAATAAACAGTCGAAAAAAAAATCGCCAAACATAGCATAGCTTTGCAAACATTTTGCTTTTTAATTTAAAAATTTAATCGCCATTAATGCCCATCGTCATTTACTTTCTTTCGCAAATTAAATTGATATTCTTTATTATTCGCTTAATTAATTTGCAGCTTAAAGAAGAAAAACTTATAGTAAAACTAACCTTTATACATCCGGAGTAGGGTGGGTTACTCTTAATAACGGTGTCTTGTATATTACTATTTAACTTTTACTTCAGCCAATCGATCTCCTAACCTGAATCACTTCCATCAGGATATTATGAGCAACCCACACCAACCCTTGATGTCAGCATTATAATTTTCTTAAACTTGGATATCCGATTGTTCCGATTTAGTTTTTATTGTTATGAAGTAACTATATTTGTACATAAATATGCCTCGATATTTGCAATTTTAATTTGCAAACAGCTAAAATAAACAACGATTTCTAGCCTAAAATAAATTAGGAAATATTATTAGAATCAAGTACAATAAATTGGACTAATGAGTTTTCACAAAAATTCCCAATTCTATTCCTAAGGAGAAATAGTCTACCGTTTTGTCCTCCTAGACCCGTTTCGGTTCGAATTTCTAAAAATGCTTTTTTAAATGATGCCTGCAGTACAAAGTAATAAGCTCCTAAAATTTGAAATATGTACCTCTAATAGTTTTGGCTGGGGGTATTGATACGCGAGTCAGTCAGGACTTGTTTCTTTATAGATATAGATTGGCTTGTTTCATGTGATGAATTTCTTTCTACCTATTATTCACCTTTGCCATCGCAACAATCGCGCGAGAAACTTTAATTCTTTTAGACAATAAATTAAAATAATTTTATTTTTGCGACATCTATCAATTTGAAATGACGTCAAATATATTTAACTTCGAGTGTCTTCGTATGGTGGTATGCAACGTTTTCATTCTATTTAAAAGCGATAACTATTACATATTTATTCTTTAAAATATAAATTTTTGAAAACGATTTGAGTAATAATTATTTAATTTTCGAAATAAAATAAATGAAACTAGCCGAATTTATAGCGGGTAAATGTTAAAAATAGAATTAATGCTGTGTTTGGCGCCTTTTTAACTTTGGAAGCGGGTTAAGTGACAGATTCTGTTACAAACCTACTTGTTAATTTACATTTCCTATTTTAAGTGAATTTTGAAGTAGTTTTATGGTTTTTGTCTTGCGAATAATTAAATATTTATTTATAACTGCAAATAATCATGCGGACGATAAGTAATATTTATTTTATTGGCGATAGAAAATTAATGAAAATAATTGCTTTAGAAGTTGAAATTATAGCTGGATGCTGTGTTTAGTGAAATTTATTCAAATGTATATAAATTTAATGTAGAAACGGTTGTTGATGTCACTTACTGTAACGAACTAAAATTCTTACCTTGAAAAAACTAGGTAAGTATTTAAGTAACAGGAAAGTAGGCTATTTTAGTTCTTTAAGAACTTCTTGTTATATAATGCTAATCCTTCTTTCAATTTCAAACAAACAGCATAAGACAATAAGCTAATATCTGATACATTACTAGTTTTTTGTTAGCATTTTCTTGATTAATAAAAAAAATTAAATTACTACTATTATAATTTTAAGATAATTAGAACTTTTTTAAAAGAGTATGCGGGACTATAACACATAACAGAAAAACGGACATTTTTTTTCAGGGACTCCGGTCCACGGTTTAGTGAGACAAAAAAGCAGGAATGTTTCACCAAAAACGAGACGTCTCCTGGTCCAAATACACGTTTAGCAAGAGAAAAATTATAACATCAATAGCTACAGAAAGATTAACATCAATAGCTACAGAAAGTTATAGAATATTTGTCATATCCTCTTTTCAAGCAAAAATTTTATTTGAGGCATCAGCCTCTATAAAGAGATCTGTGGTTTTTACAAATTTTAGCGAGAACTCTCTTTAAAAGAGGAAACTGGAAACAGTATTCAAACAAGTCCTTACAAAATTGCTAGAACTGCTGATAAAAAAAACCTGCTGATACATGGTGTGGGGGGCCAAATATCCGCCTTTGTATCCCAGTATTCCCAGTGAATCCTAATTATCCCTTGAAGGTAAAGGGCAGGAGGGTTTTCTTGGAAGAAAGCACCGGCAAGGACAATGACAATTAGGGCGGAGTTGCAAGATGTCAAATGTCAATGGGGAGTGCGAGAAGCTTGAGTTCTATGAAAAGGTGTGATTACCAGATTTTGAAATATATCTCTTTTTAACGATCGCCAAATTGTCAAAAACTTCAACGCCATCTTGCGCATAATAATCCAACTAAGAACATCGTTAAAAATATTTGTTTGTTGTTAAGACATTATTAAGTAGTTAGTGGTTGTCTATTTTAATTGTTTTAAATTTTCTTGGCTCATGTGAACATTAGCACCCAGCAATTAAGTCGCCAATCTGGCTAAACTGAAAACTTTATAAAATTAAACAGATTTAAAAATTATAAAAAATAAATAATTAAAACCGATTATGGTAAATGGAAAATTTGGATTTGTAAATTAATTTTTATGTTTTTATGTTATAGCTCTGTGTTTTTTTTCTAAAGAAGATACTGTTTTTTAAAATTATAAAATGTGGGTAAAAGGGAAAAAAATAGAATTCTCTTACTGAAAAGAATGATGAATAAATTAATGGTTTTTTTTTTACATTTTAAACTTTACTTTTTCTTTGGTAATTTAATTTTATAAACTGAAAAATTCTAAAAATACTGAAATCATAAAAAATGGGCAAAAGGAAAAAAATCGATTATCTTTGAAAAAAAATGTACTAATCAATAATGGTTTTTTACATTTTTAATTCAATTTTTTCTTAGGTATCTAATATTATAAAAAGGGAGATTCTAAAAGTATGTAGGGGAGAGTGTTGTACCTTGGGACAATTTTTACATTTTAATTTTTTTCTTCGATCATTATAGTCAAAATAAAAATTTAAAAGCAGCATTTCAACATACCAATATATTCCTCTATAATAAATTTTTTTAAATTCTGGCAGCTTGAAATTAAAAAATTGCCACTCATTTAAAGTAGAGAGGATAAACTGTCCCAAGGTACAACATCATGTTGTACCTTGGGACATACTTTATAATTCAGTCAATAGTCATACACTTGAAATAATTTGTGTCTGGAAACAAACTTTATTGTTTTTTCAAGGTAATACACAAATAAAACTTCATAATTCAAGAATATTTTAAATTATACAGCAAAATTGCAAGTCCAAATTATTTAACATTATATGATGATTCAATATGCTTTACTGTCCCAAGGTACAACACACTACATGGTTTAAATAAAAGCAAGATAGTGGCCAATCTAAATGCATTATCATTATTTTCTCACAACCAAAATATTTTAAAATCTTCTCTTTTATGAAGAAAATAAAATGCAGTTGACTTTTTGTAAAAGTACAAAGGTAAAAAATTATATTAGAATAAGAAAAATAGTTACTTTGGGGTAATGAAATATTATTTTTTGTCACCAATTCATCAATTCAATGATGATAGTGTTAAATTTTATTTTGATGATGTCTGTTGGTTATGGCTACTATTAGAAATAATGTATGAATATTGCCAATAGATTCTTAGAAATTGTCAGTGTCCCAAGGTACAAGCGTCCCAAGGTACAACACTCTCCCCTATATTAAATAATCCAAAAACAAATTAGGAAATTAAAAAAAAAACAATACAAGAGGAACCAACTACGTAAAAGTAAATTTTAAAATAACTCTTCATCACTATTTGCGATTTTAAGAAGCT
Organism: Hylyphantes graminicola; assembly: GCA_023701765.1. Taxonomy (NCBI): domain Eukaryota; kingdom Metazoa; phylum Arthropoda; class Arachnida; order Araneae; family Linyphiidae; genus Hylyphantes; species Hylyphantes graminicola. The sequence continues at coordinate 12,476,656 of CM043123.1, forward strand.
TTGAATTTTATAGGATATAATATATAATTTTTAAATACTAATTAGGAGTTTAAATGTTGAAATGTGTGAAGATTAAAATAAAAAAAAATACGATAAAATAAGGAAATGCAAAGAAGCACCCTCGAACTTGTAACAAATGTCAATATGGTTCCTTTTAATGAAACTTTTATTTTCTGAAAAATTATAAGCATGAGTTTAAAGTTTTAAAAAATCTATCAATTTAAAATAAATTGGTTAAAAAATGCTCTAAGTAATTTCATGGGACTTCATAGTATTAAAAAAAAAAACTTCCTAGTTGCTAAGTATTTGACTTCTCGTTAAGAACCTAAGTGTACTATCAAAAGCCAAATCACCGTAGCTTAATGGATAGCGCACTGATCTATAGACAGGAAGGTCCATGGTTCGAATCCCGCTTGGAGCATCTCCTAGCAATGTAAGAGAAGAACTTTGTAAAATAAGTCATACGCTCAGTAGGAGAATCCAACATATAAACCTAGTTCAAAATAATTTTTAAACAATTAAAAATAATTTTTAAACCCATTTTGGTAAATCATTAGTGGCGCCACCTATCTTTGCATTTTTTAACTATTTGTTCTAAGTACATTCTATCACATATATAAATTCAAAATGTATTCAACATGTCTAGAATTGGTATATTTATTAGATATTGTAGACCTCGTCGAGAAATGTTTTGTTGTTAGGGTTGGTCTAATAGATATCCTCAAAGTACATAAGACTGCTCATGGAGTTTGTTGACCTCTAATGGACGTTCACCATAGCACGAATTTATCCAGAAAGTCTAAAACACGTCCGTAATGTCTAGAATATCGCTGTCAAATAGTTTCCTAATGGATATCACTCGGCGGAAACTACGGATGTCTATAAGACGTCTATGGATGGTAAACTCAAATTCTAATGGATATCATGGATTTTCCAAATAACGTCTTATAGATGTCTACTGGATAATGAATGGCTATGTGGGGATGTATTACCGTGCATTCAAAAATTGTCTTGGATTTATGGCATTTGATCGTTGTTGATCGTAGAAAACTTACTCTTGAAATTAACCAAAAATGTGTTTTTTTCATGACATTAAGCCTTTTGGTGATGAAGAACCGTAAAATGACGAAAAACTTGTGACGAAGGTAACGGTAAGGTGACGAAGTACCTCCAAAAATGATAAAGTAAAAATTAGTATCGATTGATACCCGACGATGTCTAATAATAACCGCGCTTGTATAATTATATACACTTGGCAACTTTTTCTAAATTTCAGGAAATTAAATTATTTAAAATTAAAAAATTAATGTTGATTAATTATAGAAATAGTGAGGTTACCTGGTAAAGTTTTTAATCAATTCCAAGACGATAACCATTTATTATGCGGAAATTTTTGCCTACAAAGTACCCCAAGCTACCCTAGATAAGGTTAGCCTTATTTAAACTTTGTATTTTTGCCCAAAAGCAAAGTTTTTTTTTACTGAAGGAGGGATAGTTTCATAGAATTTGACACTGGCATACTCGTTAAAAAAAAAACCTCCAGCCAATATTATTTCTCTATATAATATAAAATTGTAATTGTCGTACGCTTGAAAGCCACGTGACTTACGCGGCTTCAGCCAATCAGAAACGTCAGAAACGCTGAAAGTAAGTGTGGCCGGTGTGCTTATTTTGTGCCAGGGCTGCTTCAGGTTGCATTCCGTGGCTTTGGTAGAGAAAGTTTCTTAGCGCTAGGGCTACATGATGCCCTGGAGCAGTCCCACAGAAACTAGCTTATTTTGCAACTATTGGCATCGGTCTTGAGATTCCGGCCACGAATCGTAATCGCATAGAGTTAGGAAAGAGAATAGAGCGGTCTTTATGTATGTGTGCAGTAAAGCAGAAAAGAAGCAGGCTAGAGTGGTGCATCTTGGGATACTCATTATAGTTTCCATAGTTTCGGCTACTATGTTATGCACGGTAGCTGAAAAAAACTGCTAAAGCGGTGCATTTTGGGCTACCTCAGTGCCGGTTTGCTATGAGCAGTAGCTCGAAAAAACTGACAACCTTGCATAAATAAATTTGAATTGATAGACCCAAAGTCATTAAATGGAATGGACTGCGCTTCAATAGTAAAGCAGCTTAGGGATGGAAAACTGAAACCATTTTTTTAAAACCGGTATTTTGGTCCCTGTCTTGACAGAAAAAAACTTTTTTAATGAGGCCAGTCTGAACCGGGAACCGGTTTTTTAGGGAAAAAACCGACGGAAACTCTTTTTTTTTTCTCAAAACCACCACCCTTTGCAAATTAGCATTATGTCCTAAACATCACAAATCGCCAAAGGGTGAAAGGTTGTTACATATGGCAACTTAACGCTACCGTTGCGTTACGAACTATTCCAAATTGTCGCCAGACCTGAATATCAGCTGGTCAGCCAAAGTAGTGACTTGCATCTATTTCCAAGTCACGTGGGTTTCTACCAATCACAGTTGCTTGGCGTTTTTTTAATGTTTTTGCACACGATTTTTTGCACATATTTCTTATTTTTTTCTTCTGGCTTTTATGATAAATATTTAATTACATTCTTTTTATCTCTGAGCATGTAAACAATCGTGAATGTTATACTCTTAATTCAGTAACGTTTTGCGCAATATGCCAAATGCTTGCGCAATTCCTAATTGTAAAGAGAGGTATAAAAAAGGATTGGTCTTCACAAGTAAAATTTATTTAGTTCTGAATACTTTTAGTAAGTGTGTTCTTTATAAACTATACTTTCTATCGAGGGAATTTATTCAAAAAGCTCTTTTATGATGAAGAATCATATTCATGATTAAGTCAACGTTGTTAGAATTCTAATTATAATTAATCTTTTGGGCCAAGTCAATTAAATTAATGTTCTGGAAATTGACAGCTTAGAAGTAGTATATTTTTGGTACAATTTGGTAAAAAAAAACCTGTGTTTGCAATCGTAGTTTTTGAGTTATTTATATTTAACCCTTTTAGTCCCAGTGATGCCATTTGGATCATCACTTTCAATATTTTTTTACCATATGTATATGTCCAGTTATGACATCCTAACACACATCATTCGATTCTTCACACTTTGTTCTATCAGACAATATTTTTTATTTTACATTTATCTCTACTTTGTTTTATCAGACAATTTTACATTTATCTCAATAGAAGTCGGAACTACTATTTTTTTTAATTTAAAAAATAGCTAACAAGCGTTTCACCTGATTTTTGAAAGTTCACTTCAGTTCCACATATTTAAAACACAATTTCAACTATTAAGGTTAAAATAATTACTATTTTTTTTAATAATATAGTCAGATACCTTAAAATATATAACTCGAAGTGTTTATAGGAAGTGTATATATATTTTTATTTTGTTTTTTCCACAGTTACAAAATTTTGGCACGATTTCAAAAACCATATAAGAAATTAAAGTGAATTTTTTTTCTTATGGAACTCTTATTTTTGATATGAAATAAGGTTATTTTATGAATATCAGATGTTTCTGTAGCGTAGTAAATTTTTGGGACAGAAAGGGTTAAAAAGTTGAACATTTGTTGAATTTAAAATATATTGATGCGTTTTAGAAAGCTGGGTATATTCCAGGTGAAAGAAAGGAAAAAGCAATATTTCAAAAAGACCTATTTGATTTTTTTATATCGGACCATTAGGACGAGGTTATGACGGCAGAAAATATTCACCATGTCACTCATCAACTTATATTACAGCAACACTCTACAAAAACCCACTTAATGTTCTTTTAAATTAATTTTTAATACAGAGTCCACGTAATTCAATTTTTCAAGTAATTTTCAATAGACGTACAAAAGCAAATTTATAATCTGATACGGTATCAGATTATTCCTTTGCTTTTGTACGTCTTAATAGATATCAGTGATACAGTGGTGGAAATTGATTTATGAACTAGCATTCTTTTCACCAGATATCGCTTTGTATTAAGTGCTAACAATTCAAATTTTGTGTCTTGGATATTCAGAGCACAATAAAGGAATTTCACACATAATTTTTTTCAAAAAATGATATTAAATAAAAATATATATAATTTAGTTTTTAAGCATGTCAAATGATGGAAATTGATTTATGAACTCAAATTTATTTTGAACCCAGGTACCAAATATTTTAACTAGTTCTTCATTTGAACTTCAGAGGAGCTTACTATCAGTGTTTATAAATAAGATTAAGGCCAAATTTGCTGAAATTTATCTGTTTTATTTCCATTTTACTAAATAGGAAAGCTTGCGGGACTACCTGAAACCAAAAAGGTAAAAAATGACCCTTTTTTAATATTGTAACAAATCTGTAAGAGAAATTAGCATATTAATTAAAAGATCAATAAATATAATTCATAAATATTTGAAGAATCATTCTGACTTCGGCAAAAACCATCATTAAAAAAGGTGCAACCCTCGTGGGACGAGGGACAAAAGCAGGATTATTGGACTGGTATCCCAGAAAGTTACCATTTGTGTCAGCATTTGTGCATTACAGGGCGAATTTGTTATGAACAATCACTTCCTGTAACTCCCAGAAGAGTAGGACAAATATTGATATCGTCGTCGAACTTGAAATGTTCCAAAATGAAGGCTGGTCCAAAGCTTACTCTTCACCAAAAGAACAGGCTATTAAAATGTAGTCGTAACTACATGAAAATGAATTGGGTGGGGGTGGAGGGAGAGAAATAGGAAAAAAAGTGAACTTTGCTGATGAAAAAATTTTCAATTTGGATGGACGTGATGGTTTAAAATGTTATTGAAAGGATCTTCGGAAATAACCAAGATCTGTCTTCAGCAGAAATGTTAGGGGTGGAAGTTTGATGGTTTGGGCCCCGATATCTTATGATTGAAGAAACAAGGTTATGTTTCTGAATTGCTGACAAACATAACTTTATTGCAGATTAGTTCTAGAAAATTCTTTAATACCTTTTTGCGTTGCAAAACTATGCTTTGATTAGATTTTTGTGCATGCTAATGCAAGTATCCACATTTCAAACGAAATTAAAGACTGTTTAATGAACTAAGTGTTGTTCATTTAGATCACCCTGCCAATAGCCATGACTTAAACCCCAAGAATAATGTCTGAGATCAGTTGGTTTGAATAATTTACTCAAATGGAGTATGGTTTTAATGAAGTGTGCATCAGTTATGGAATAGAAGGACTTAATCATTAAAAACTGCAAATTGCTTGACCAAAACTTGACCCAAAGTTTTGTGTTGTCTATGAAAAACAAAATCAAGGAAGCATTAGCGACAAAAAATAGTTTTAGCAATTATTAATTGAGATTGAATGCAAAAGTTCATAAATCAATTTCCCTATGCTAAAACTAAAATGTCAAAAAAATAAATTGTTTACGAATTTATATAAAATTTTATTTACGTGTATAGTTTATAATGCAAAGCCTGTATAGTATATAAAATTTAAATCGATAAAAATGCATTTAATAAAGAAATACTGTTAAAAAACTGTCAGTTCATAAATCAATTTCCACCACTGTATCTATAAGAAGATCTTAACAGAACTAACGATTCATCCGTGTTCCTTTCGAAGCTTCGTTATCATACCATTAGATTGTCGGCCTCATGTGTTCAGGTCGTTGTGGAAAAATTCGCCAAATTCTAAACTCGCCATACATTACTCGACACAGTCATGTGACTGTGTAAGTTAGATGATGAGGACACTTTGGTTTTGCCACTGCTCAGTCCTTTCTATTTAATGTCTCTGGATCGACCACTCTGCTCCTCTATCCTAACTATATGGTAAAAACAGCCGAAGCCGATGCATCTTCCCTTTTCTCTCTGGCGCATTCCCCTCGCTGGTTGGTACCTTTTAACTAAAATATCTTCCAGATTGTTCGAATTGATTTTTGCAGTATGAAATTAAAAATATTGAATGACTAAACAGTGAATTAATCACCAATTCAGTTCTTCAAATGTTTTTTGTGAAGATTAAACGCACTGAGCCAATGTGGTAACTAAATGAGCTTAAGAGTTTGACTTCATCGCATCGACCAATCAAATCGTTTTTCTTTGATGATGAATAATTTATGTTTAATGAGCAGGAAGAATGTTTTATTCATTGTAGATTATATAGATGAGCATGCCTGCACTAGCAGTATCCACTTATTAGTCTTGAATATTTGTTTGCGGAGCAAACAAAGAGGAATTTCGTAGCAATTCTAAGGGGCTGGCGAGTGTTATCGAGCAAGGGACGAAGCCCCCTACCGGGCGCGAAGCGGTCAATGGAATTGCGCAGCAATTCCGGGGGTTGGCGAGCGATAGCGAGCAGGGGGCGGAGCCCCCTAGTTTAAAAAAATTTCACAATATAGCTTGATACTGCAAAAAATCGTTTACGTGTTTCCTTTTTAGAATAACAGGATCACTTTTCGGGAAGAAATAAATAACTACAGCTTTAAATGTAAAATATGCTAAAACAATTTAACACACAAACACCTTAAAATTGAATAGTTCATATAGTAGTATGGTGGTAATATGTAAAAAAAAAATATTTTATTAATGTTAAAAGTTTTCACAATAGAGAAAAATGAAATGACCTTATTCTAACTTCTCAACAATCATTCTTTCTTATTTCAGGATGAAATGGAAGAAGTTCGATTGAATCTTGTTATTTGTTCCTAACTTTGGTTTTAGAAAAAATAAAATGACTTATTTTAAATTCTTTTGACGTCTTTGAAAAATATCTCAACATATTTAATCCTTCCTATCATCTCAAAACAAATTCTGCCAACAAATATTTCTATATTTTGCAAAGTGAATATCATTTTCTGCTGACAAATTCTTACGTGATAACAATGGAAATCATATTTTTAGGGTGAAGAAAACATTTGAAAACTTTTGACGTGTTGTTTTTATTTTTACAGTAACAGGTGTTGAAAACGAGTGTGCCTATTTTACAATATATTTTTATAAAGAATATTTTACAATAATAAAATACATATTGTTGATTTTAATTTTTTCATTGCTCGAATTTTTTTCTTTGTATTGATAGTTCGAATGTTGTTTTTTAATACCAAGATAAATTTACGATATCTAAGTGTGTATCGTATTTTTTATTATTATACCTTGTCTAGCATTTTCTTCCCCCCATCCCTTCACTTGGTTTTCTAGGAAATGGGGAGCATCGCTTCTCTAATTCTCTAAACCTAACGGTTTTGTTGTTAGGTTAACAATCCGAACAGTTGAAACCCAAGGAGGGTGGGGAAAAACACGCTCATACCGTTTCGAAGAAAACCACATTTTGGGATGGGGGGGGGGGATGCTTTCGAGACTGTTCATAGACAAGGTATAGTAACCGGAATGTCTGGATGAGCGACAATCAAGATGCTTATTGGCGAGAAAAAGGCGTTGGCTTTCAACGATTTAGAAGCTTAAAGCTCTTAATTTTACTCAACATTAAACTATAAATCCAATTCAAAAGAAAGGTCATATCTGAATTTGTAAATCTAAAAATTTGAATAAGAGAAGGCACACATAAAAATGAAAATATGAAATGATTGTAAATCCATTTTGAAATAACAAAAAGATGAAACTTTCTCATTTATAATTTTTTTTAATAATATATGAAGTGTAATTAAATCAGATGATTTTTAGTGTTAACTTTATCTGATTTAGATAAACCACCGATATTTAAAAATTAATAATAACAATAAATCTAGAAAGCCATTATATGCTCAAAATTTTGAAATATTAAGTTATTATTTGTATCGAAGCGATATCTTCAAATTATGGCATTTTGAAGTCCACGATATAAAATTATAGGAGAAAGGGGTAATCGTACTTTTTCCCAGCTTATCCTAATTCAACTTCGTTTTGGAACGATAAAGTAATTAGTACAACCAACTTTGTTTACTTCAACACTAATTATTCATGATATGAAAAACAACGTAGTTTTTAATCCAGACAAGAATTAAATTAGATATTTATTCTTCGGGGAAAGTCTGTTTGCTCATACAGTTTCCTAGACGGTCTTTATTAATATTTAATTTGTATTTTTAGCATTAAAACACGCAATAAAATTTATAATAAATTTTTAGTGCGTGTTTTAATGCCAAAAAATACAAATTAATATTAATAAAGTCCGTCTAGGAAACTGTAATGAGCAAACAGCCTTCCCCGAAGAATAAATATCAAATTTAATTCTTGTCTGGATTAAAAACTAATGCGTTGTATTTTCATATCATGAATAATTAGTGTTGAAGTAAACAAAGTTGGTTTTTTGTTTACTAAATACTTTATCGTTTCCAATAACGAAGTTGAATAGATAAGCAGGTAAAAAGTACGATTTACCCCTTCTCCTATAAATTTTATATCGTGGACTTCAAAATGCCATATATTGAAAGATATCGCTTCGATACAAAAATAACTTAATATTTACAAAATTTTGAGGCATATAATGGCTTTCTAGATTTATTGTTATTATTAATTTTTAAATATTCGTGGTTAATTCTAAATCATATAAATGTTAACACTAAAAATCATCTGATTTAATTACACTTCATATATTATTAAAAAAATTTATAAATCGAAAAGTTTCATCTTTTTGTTAATTCAAAATGGATTTACAATCATTTCATATTTTCATTTTTATGTGTGCCCTCTCTTATTCAAATTTTTAGATTTACAAATTCAGATATGACCTTTCTTTTGAATTGGATTTATAGTTAATGTTAGAGTAAAATAAGAGCTTTAAGATTCTAAACGATGAAAGCAACGCCTTTTTCTCGCCAATAAGCATCTGATTGTCCGCTCTTCCAAGACATTCCGGTTACAATACCTTGTCTTATGACAGTCACGAAAGCATCCCCCCCCCCCATCCCAAAATGTGGTTTTTCTTCGAAACGGTATAGCGTGTTTTTTTCCCCACCCTCCTTGGGTTTCAACTGTTCGGATTGTTTAACCTAACAACAAAACGTTAGTTTTTAGAGAATTAGAGAAGCGATGCTCCCCATTTCCTAGAAAACCAAGTGAAGGGATGGGGGGAAGAAAAATCAAGTCAAGGTATATAATAAAAAATACGATACACACTTAGATATCCGTAAATTTATCTTGGTATTAAAAACAACATTCGAACTATCCAATACAAAGAAAAAAAATTCGAGCCATGAAAAAATTAAAATCACAATATGAATTTTATTATTGTAAAATATTCTTTATAAAAATATAATGTAAAAATAGGCACACTCGGTTTCAACACCTGTTACTAGTAAAAATAAAAACAACACGTCAAAATGTTTTCAATGTTTTTCTTCCCCAAAAATATGATTTCCATTGTTATCACGTAAGAATTTGTCAGCAGAAAATGATATTCACTTGCAAAAAATAGAAATATTTGTTTGGCAGAATTTGTATTTTGAGATGTATAGGAAGGATTAAATAAGTTGAGAAATTTTCAAAGACGTCCAAAGAATTTAAATCAGTCATTTAAATTTTTCTAAAACCAAAGTTAGGAACAAATTAACAAGATTCAATCGAAACTTCTTCCATTTTCATTCCCCCCCTGAAATAAGAAAGAATGATTGTTGAGAAGTTAGAATAAGGTCATTTTCATTTTTCTCTATTGTGAAAACTTTTAACATTAATAACACAATATTATTTTTTTTACATAATTACCAACCATACTACTATATGAACTACTTCAAATTTTAAGGTGGTTTATTGTGTGTTAAATTGTTGTTTAGCATATTTTACATTTCAAAGCTGTAGTTATTTATTTCTTCCCGAAAAGTGATCCTGTTATTCTAAAAAGGAAACACGTAAACGATTTTTTGCAGTAAATCAAGCTATATTGTTGAAATTTTTATTTTAATTTAAAAAGCACTAGGGGGGTGCTCCCGCCCCCTGCTCGCTATCGCTCGCCAACCCCCGAATTGCTGCGCAATTCCATTGACCGCTTCGCGCCCGGTAGGGCTTCGTCCCTTGCTCGATAACACTCGCCAGCTCCCTTAGAATTTGGCTACGAAATTCCTCTTTGTTTGCTCCGCAAACAAATATTCAAGACTAATAATGATACTGCTAGTGCAGGCATGCTCATCTATAGTAATTCTACAATGAATAAAACATTCTTCCTGCTCAATAAACATAAATTATTCATCATCAAAGAAAAACGATTTGATTGGTCGATGCGAATGAAGTCAAACTCTTAAGCTCATTTAGTTACCACATTGGCTCAGTGCGTTTAATCTTCACAAAAAACATTTGAAGAACTGAATTGGTGATTAATTCACTGTTTAGTCATTCAATATTTTTTAATTTCATACTGCAAAAATCAATTCGAACAATCTGGAAGATATTTTAGTTAAAAGGTACCAACCAGCGAGGGGAATGCGCCAAGAGAAAAGGGAAGATGCATCGGCTTCGGCTGTTTTTACCATATAGTTAGGATAGAGGAGCAGAGTGGTCGATCCAGAGACATTAAATAGAAAGGACTGAGCAGTGGCAAAACCAAAGTGTCCTCATCATCTAACTTACACAGTCACATGACTGTGTCGAGTAATGTATGGCGAGTTTAGAATTTGGCGAATTTTTCCACAACGACCTGAACACATGAGGCCGACAATCTAATGGTATGATAACGAAGCTTCGAAAGGAACACGGATGAATCGTTAGTTCTGTTTAAGATCTTCTTATAGATACAGTGGTGGAAATTGATTTATGAACTGACAGTTTTTTAACATATTTCTTTATTAAATGCATTTTTATCGATTTAAATTTTATATACTATACAGGCTTTGCATTATAAACTATACACGTAAATAAAATTTTATATAAATTCGTAAACAATTTATTTTTTTGACATTTTAGTTTTAGCATAGGGAAATTGATTTATGAACTTTTGCATTCAATCTCAATTAATAATTGCTAAAACTATTTTTTGTCGCTAATGCTTCCTTGATTTTGTTTTTCATAGACAACACAAAACTTTGGGTCAAGTTTTGGTCAAGCAATTTGCAGTTTTTAATGATTAAGTCCTTCTATTCCATAACTGATGCACACTTCATTAAAACCATACTCCATTTGAGTAAATTATTCAAACCAACTGATCTCAGACATTATTCTTGGGGTTTAAGTCATGGCTATTGGCAGGGTGATCTAAATGAACAACACTTAGTTCATTAAACAGTCTTTAATTTCGTTTGAAATGTGGATACTTGCATTAGCATGCACAAAAATCTAATCAAAGCAAAGTTTTGCAACGCAAAAAGGTAATAAAGAATTTTCTAGAACTAATCTGCAATAAAGTTATGTTTGTCAGCAATTCAGAAACATAACCTTGTTTTCTTCAATCATAAGATAATCGGGGCCCAAACCATCAAACTTCCACCCCTAACATTTCTGCTGAAGACAGATCTTGGTTATTTCCGAAGATCCTTTCAATAACATTTTAAACCATCACGTCCATCCAAATTGAAAATTTTTTCATCAGCAAAGTTCACTTTTTTTTTTGTCCTATTTCTCTCCCTCCACCCCCACCCAATTCATTTTCATGTAGTTACGACTACATTTTAATAGCCCTTTCTTTTGGTGAAGAGTAAGCTTTGGACCAGCCTTCATGACGTAGTTAAGATTAAGTGAAATTGTTTTTTTTTTTGGAACATTTCAAGTTCGACGACGATATCAATATTTGTCCTACTCTTCTGGGAGTTACAGGAAGTGATTGTTCATAACAAATTCGCCCTGTAATGCACAAATGCTGACACAAATGGTAACTTTCTGGATACCATCCAATAATCCTGCTTTTGTCCCTCGTCCCACAGGGTTGCACCTTTTTTAATGATGGTTTTTGCCGAAGTCAGAATGAAAAACTTTCTTCAAATATTTATGAATTATATTTATTGATCTTTTAATTAATATGCTAATTTCTCTTACAGATTTGTTACAATATTAAAAAAGGGTCATTTTTTACCTTTTTGGTTTCAGGTAGTCCCGCAAGCTTTCCTATTTAGTAAAATGGAAATAAAACAGATAAATTTCAGCAAATTGGCCTTAATCTTATTTATAAACACTGATAGTAAGCTCCTCTGAAGTTCAAATGAAGAACTAGTTAAAATATTTGGTACCTGGGTTCAAAATAAATTTGAGTTCATAAATCAATTTCCATCAATTGACATGCTTAAAAACTAAAATTATATATATTTTTTTTTTTTTATTTAATATCATTTTTTTGAAAAAAATTATGTGTGAAATTCCTTTATTGTGCTCTGAATATCCAAGACACAAAATTTGAATTGTTACACTTAATACAAAGCGATATCTGGTGAAAAGAATGCTAGTTCATAAATCAATTTCCACCACTGTAATCACTGATATCTATTAAGACGTACAAAAGCAAAGGAATAATCTGATACCGTATCAGATTATAAATTTGCTTTTGTACGTCTATTGAAAATTACTTGAAAAATTGAATTACGTGGACTCTGTAATTAAAAATTAATTTAAAAGAACATTAAGTGGGTTTTTGTAGAGTGTTGCTGTAATAAAGTTGATGAGTGACATGGTGAATATTTTCTGCCGTCATAACCTCGTCCTAATGGTCCGATATAAAAAAATCAAATAGGTCTTTTTGAAATATTGCTTTTTCCTTTCTTTCACCTGGAATATACCCAGCATTCTAAAACGCATCAATATATTTTAAATTCAACAAATGTTCAACTTTTTAACCCTTTCTGTCCCAAAAATTTACTACGCTACAGAAACATCTGATATTCATAAAATAACCTTATTTCATATCAAAAATAAGAGTTCCATAAGAAAAAAAATTCACATTTAATTTCTTATATGGTTTTTGAAATCGTGCCAAAATTTTGTAACTGTGGAAAAAAACAAAATAAAAATATATACACTTCCTATAAACACTTCGAGTTATATATTTTAAGTATCTGACTATATTATTAAAAAAAATAGTAATTATTTTAACCTTAATAGTTTGAAATTGTGTTTTAAATATGTGGAACTGAAGTGAACTTTCAAAAATCAGGTGAAACGCTTGTTAGCTATTTTTTAAATTAAAAAAAATAGTAGTTCCGACTTCTATTGAGATAAATGTAAAATTGTCTGATAAAACAAAGTAGAGATAAATGTAAAATAAAAAATATTGTCTGATAGAACAAAGTGTGAAGAATCGAATGATGTGTGTTAGGATGTCATAACTGGACATATACATATGGTAAAAAAATATTGAAAGTGATGATCCAAATGGCATCACTGGGGAAAAAAAAAAAAACTAAAAGGGTTAAATAAAAAATAACTCAAAAACTACGATTGCAAACACAGGTTTTTTTTTACCAAATTGTACCAAAAATAAACTACTTCTAAGCTGTCAATTTCCAGAACATTAATTTAAATTGACTTGGCCCAAAAGATTAATTATAATTAGAATTCTAAACAACGTTGACTTAATCATGAATATGATTCTTCATCATAAAAGAGCTTTTTGAATAAATTCCCTCGATAGAAAGGTATAGTTTATAAAGAACACACTTACTAAAAGTATTCAGAACTAAATAAATTTTACTTGTGAAGACCAATCCTTTTTTATACCTCTCTTTACAATTAGGAATTGCGCAAGCATTTGGCATATTGCGCAAAACGTTACTGAATTAAGAGTATAACATTCACGATTGTTTACATGCTCAGAGATAAAAAGAATGTAATTAAATATTTATCATAAAAGCCAGAAGAAAAAAAATAAGAAATATGTGCAAAAAATCGTGTGCAAAAACATTAAAAAAACGCCAAGCAACTGTGATTGGTAGAAACCCACGTGACTTGGAAATAGATGCAAGTCACTACTTTGGCTGACCACTGATATTCAGGTCTGGCGACAATTTGGAATAGTTCGTAACGCAACGGTAGCGTTAAGTTGCCATATGTAACAACCTTTCACCCTTGGCGATTTGTGATGTTTTGGACATAATGCTAATTTGCAAAGGGTGGTGGTTTTGAGAAAAAAAAAAGAGTTTCCGTCGGTTTTTTCCCTAAAAAACCGGTTCCCGGTTCAGACTGGCCTCATTAAAAAAGTTTTTTTCTGTCCAAGACAGGGACCAAAATACCGGTTTTAAAAAAATGGTTTCAGTTTTCCATCCCTAAGCTGCTTTACTATTGAAGCGCAGTCCATTCCATTTAATGACTTTGGGTCTATCAATTCAAATTTATTTATGCAAGGTTGTCAGTTTTTTCGAGCTACTGCTCATAGCAAACCGCACTGAGGTAGCCCAAAATGCACCGCTTTAGCAGTTTTTTCAGCTACCGTGCATAACATAGTAGCCGAAACTATGGAAACTATAATGAGTATCCCAAGATGCACCACTCTAGCCTGCTTCTTTTCTGCTTTACTGCACACATACATAAAGACCGCTCTATTCTCTTTCCTAACTCTATGCGATTACGATTCGTGGCCGGAATCTCAAGACCGATGCCAATAGTTGCAAAAATAAGCTAGTTTCTGTGGGACTGCTCCAGGGCATCATGTAGCCCTAGCGCTAAGAAACTTTCTCTACCAAAGCCACGGAATGCAACCTGAAGCAGCCCTGGCACAAAATAAGCACACCGGCCACACTTACTTTCAGCGTTTCTGACGTTTCTGATTGGCTGAAGCCGCGTAAGTCACGTGGCTTTCAAGCGTACGACAATTACAATTTTATATTATATAGAGAAATAATATTGGCTGGAGGTTTTTTTTTTAACGAGTATGCCAGTGTCAAATTCTATGAAACTATCCCTCCTTCAGTAAAAAAAAACTTTGCTTTTGGGCAAAAATACAAAGTTTAAATAAGGCTAACCTTATCTAGGGTAGCTTGGGTACTTTGTAGGCAAAAATTTCCGCATAATAAATGGTTATCGTCTTGGAATTGATTAAAAACTTTACCAGGTAACCTCACTATTTCTATAATTAATCAACATTAATTTTTTAATTTTAAATAATTTAATTTCCTGAAATTTAGAAAAAGTTGCCAAGTGTATATAATTATACAAGCGCGGTTATTATTAGACATCGTCGGGTATCAATCGATACTAATTTTTACTTTATCATTTTTGGAGGTACTTCGTCACCTTACCGTTACCTTCGTCACAAGTTTTTCGTCATTTTACGGTTCTTCATCACCAAAAGGCTTAATGTCATGAAAAAAACACATTTTTGGTTAATTTCAAGAGTAAGTTTTCTACGATCAACAACGATCAAATGCCATAAATCCAAGACAATTTTTGAATGCACGGTAATACATCCCCACATAGCCATTCATTATCCAGTAGACATCTATAAGACGTTATTTGGAAAATCCATGATATCCATTAGAATTTGAGTTTACCATCCATAGACGTCTTATAGACATCCGTAGTTTTCCGCCGAGTGATATCCATTAGGAAACTATTTGACAGCGATATTCTAGACATTACGGACGTGTTTTAGACTTTCTGGATAAATTCGTGCTATGGTGAACGTCCATTAGAGGTCAACAAACTCCATGAGCAGTCTTATGTACTTTGAGGATATCTATTAGACCAACCCTAACAACAAAACATTTCTCGACGAGGTCTACAATATCTAATAAATATACCAATTCTAGACATGTTGAATACATTTTGAATTTATATATGTGATAGAATGTACTTAGAACAAATAGTTAAAAAATGCAAAGATAGGTGGCGCCACTAATGATTTACCAAAATGGGTTTAAAAATTATTTTTAATTGTTTAAAAATTATTTTGAACTAGGTTTATATGTTGGATTCTCCTACTGAGCGTATGACTTATTTTACAAAGTTCTTCTCTTACATTGCTAGGAGATGCTCCAAGCGGGATTCGAACCATGGACCTTCCTGTCTATAGATCAGTGCGCTATCCATTAAGCTACGGTGATTTGGCTTTTGATAGTACACTTAGGTTCTTAACGAGAAGTCAAATACTTAGCAACTAGGAAGTTTTTTTTTTTAATACTATGAAGTCCCATGAAATTACTTAGAGCATTTTTTAACCAATTTATTTTAAATTGATAGATTTTTTAAAACTTTAAACTCATGCTTATAATTTTTCAGAAAATAAAAGTTTCATTAAAAGGAACCATATTGACATTTGTTACAAGTTCGAGGGTGCTTCTTTGCATTTCCTTATTTTATCGTATTTTTTTTATTTTAATCTTCACACATTTCAACATTTAAACTCCTAATTAGTATTTAAAAATTATATATTATATCCTATAAAATTCAAAGCTTCTTAAAATCGCAAATAGTGATGAAGAGTTATTTTAAAATTTACTTTTACGTAGTTGGTTCCTCTTGTATTGTTTTTTTTTTAATTTCCTAATTTGTTTTTGGATTATTTAATATAGGGGAGAGTGTTTGTACCTTGGGACGCTTGTACCTTGGGACACTGACAATTTCTAAGAATCTATTGGCAATATTCATACATTATTTCTAATAGTAGCCATAACCAACAGACATCATCAAAATAAAATTTAACACTATCATCATTGAATTGATGAATTGGTGACAAAAAATAATATTTCATTACCCCAAAGTAACTATTTTTCTTATTCTAATATAATTTTTTTACCTTTGTACTTTTACAAAAAGTCAACTGCATTTTATTTTCTTCATAAAAGAGAAGATTTTAAAATATTTTGGTTGTGAGAAAATAATGATAATGCATTTAGATTGGCCACTATCTTGCTTTTATTTAAACCATGTAGTGTGTGTACCTTGGGACAGTAAAGCATATTGAATCATCATATAATGTTAAATAATTTGGACTTGCAATTTTGCTGTATAATTTAAAATATTCTTGAAATTATGAAGTTTTATTTGTGTATTACCTTGAAAAAACAATAAAGTTTGTTTCCAGACACAAATTATTTCAAGTGTATGACTATTGACTGAATTATAAAGTATGTCCCAAGGTACAACATGATGTTGTACCTTGGGACAGTTTATCCTCTCTACTTTAAATGAGTGGCAATTTTTTAATTTCAAGCTGCCAGAATTTAAAAAAATTTATTATAGAGGAATATATTGGTATGTTGAAATGCTGCTTTTAAATTTTTATTTTGACTATAATGATCGAAGAAAAAAATTAAAATGTAAAAATTGTCCCAAGGTACAACACTCTCCCCTACATACTTTTAGAATCTCCCTTTTTATAATATTAGATACCTAAGAAAAAATTGAATTAAAAATGTAAAAAACCATTATTGATTAGTACATTTTTTTTCAAAGATAATCGATTTTTTTCCTTTTGCCCATTTTTTATGATTTCAGTATTTTTAGAATTTTTCAGTTTATAAAATTAAATTACCAAAGAAAAAGTAAAGTTTAAAATGTAAAAAAAAAACCATTAATTTATTCATCATTCTTTTCAGTAAGAGAATTCTATTTTTTTCCCTTTTACCCACATTTTATAATTTTAAAAAACAGTATCTTCTTTAGAAAAAAAACACAGAGCTATAACATAAAAACATAAAAATTAATTTACAAATCCAAATTTTCCATTTACCATAATCGGTTTTAATTATTTATTTTTTATAATTTTTAAATCTGTTTAATTTTATAAAGTTTTTCAGTTTAGCCAGATTGGCGACTTAATTGCTGGGTGCTAATGTTCACATGAGCCAAGAAAATTTAAAACAATTAAAATAGACAACCACTAACTACTTAATAATGTCTTAACAACAAACAAATATTTTTAACGATGTTCTTAGTTGGATTATTATGCGCAAGATGGCGTTGAAGTTTTTGACAATTTGGCGATCGTTAAAAAGAGATATATTTCAAAATCTGGTAATCACACCTTTTCATAGAACTCAAGCTTCTCGCACTCCCCATTGACATTTGACATCTTGCAACTCCGCCCTAATTGTCATTGTCCTTGCCGGTGCTTTCTTCCAAGAAAACCCTCCTGCCCTTTACCTTCAAGGGATAATTAGGATTCACTGGAATACTGGGATACAAAGGCGGATATTTGGCCCCCCACACCATGTATCAGCAGGTTTTTTTTATCAGCAGTTCTAGCAATTTTGTAAGGACTTGTTTGAATACTGTTTCCAGTTTCCTCTTTTAAAGAGAGTTCTCGCTAAAATTTGTAAAAACCACAGATCTCTTTATAGAGGCTGATGCCTCAAATAAAATTTTTGCTTGAAAAGAGGATATGACAAATATTCTATAACTTTCTGTAGCTATTGATGTTAATCTTTCTGTAGCTATTGATGTTATAATTTTTCTCTTGCTAAACGTGTATTTGGACCAGGAGACGTCTCGTTTTTGGTGAAACATTCCTGCTTTTTTGTCTCACTAAACCGTGGACCGGAGTCCCTGAAAAAAAATGTCCGTTTTTCTGTTATGTGTTATAGTCCCGCATACTCTTTTAAAAAAGTTCTAATTATCTTAAAATTATAATAGTAGTAATTTAATTTTTTTTTATTAATCAAGAAAATGCTAACAAAAAACTAGTAATGTATCAGATATTAGCTTATTGTCTTATGCTGTTTGTTTGAAATTGAAAGAAGGATTAGCATTATATAACAAGAAGTTCTTAAAGAACTAAAATAGCCTACTTTCCTGTTACTTAAATACTTACCTAGTTTTTTCAAGGTAAGAATTTTAGTTCGTTACAGTAAGTGACATCAACAACCGTTTCTACATTAAATTTATATACATTTGAATAAATTTCACTAAACACAGCATCCAGCTATAATTTCAACTTCTAAAGCAATTATTTTCATTAATTTTCTATCGCCAATAAAATAAATATTACTTATCGTCCGCATGATTATTTGCAGTTATAAATAAATATTTAATTATTCGCAAGACAAAAACCATAAAACTACTTCAAAATTCACTTAAAATAGGAAATGTAAATTAACAAGTAGGTTTGTAACAGAATCTGTCACTTAACCCGCTTCCAAAGTTAAAAAGGCGCCAAACACAGCATTAATTCTATTTTTAACATTTACCCGCTATAAATTCGGCTAGTTTCATTTATTTTATTTCGAAAATTAAATAATATTACTCAAATCGTTTTCAAAAATTTATATTTTAAAGAATAAATATGTAATAGTTATCGCTTTTAAATAGAATGAAAACGTTGCATACCACCATACGAAGACACTCGAAGTTAAATATATTTGACGTCATTTCAAATTGATAGATGTCGCAAAAATAAAATTATTTTAATTTATTGTCTAAAAGAATTAAAGTTTCTCGCGCGATTGTTGCGATGGCAAAGGTGAATAATAGGTAGAAAGAAATTCATCACATGAAACAAGCCAATCTATATCTATAAAGAAACAAGTCCTGACTGACTCGCGTATCAATACCCCCAGCCAAAACTATTAGAGGTACATATTTCAAATTTTAGGAGCTTATTACTTTGTACTGCAGCATCATTTAAAAAAGCATTTTTAGAAATTCGAACCGAAACGGGTCTAGGAGGACAAAACGTAGACTATTTCTCCTTAGGAATAGAATTGGGAATTTTTGTGAAAACTCATTAGTCCAATTTATTGTACTTGATTCTAATAATATTTCCTAATTTATTTTAGGCTAGAAATCGTTGTTTATTTTAGCTGTTTGCAAATTAAAATTGCAAATATCGAGGCATATTTATGTACAAATATAGTTACTTTCATAACAATAAAAACTAAATCGAACAATCGGATATCCAAGTTTAAGAAAATTATAATGCTGACATCAAGGGTTGGTGTGGGTTGCTCATAATATCCTGATGGAAGTGATTCAGGTTAGGAGATCGATTGGCTGAAGTAAAAGTTAAATAGTAATATACAAGACACCGTTATTAAGAGTAACCCACCCTACTCCGGATGTATAAAGGTTAGTTTTTACTATAAGTTTTTCTTCTTTAAGCTGCAAATTAATTAAGCGAATAATAAAGAATATCAATTTAATTTGCGAAAGAAAGTAAATGACGATGGGCATTAATGGCGATTAAATTTTTAAATTAAAAAGCAAAATGTTTGCAAAGCTATGCTATGTTTGGCGATTTTTTTTTCGACTGTTTATTCATCATGTATGGAAGTGGAAAATCCTCTAGGTTGACAACCACTGTTAAAATTCTACTTGTTTAGTTTTAAATTCTCTTTTGCACGTTAAATAAGAGAAGTTATTGCCCATCTCTAAATCTAGATATGGACAATTGCGGATGCTCACTATACCCTCTTCCTTTGCATAACATAAACGATTTTATTTTCCAATAAAGCTAAGCTTTCTAAGCAAAAATGGGATAAAAGTTGCAGATCTACCTGCCTTTCATATGAAAGACTTACTTATGTCAGACCTTAGTCAAACTCATTTTCTACCTGCTTAAACTTAAAGCACGTTTATCTTAAAACTACTTTTTTTAATTGGCGGGCAAGAAAATTAAAAAAGTTACCAACAGATTCGCATGAAATTTGGTTTGCGTATTCTCTTAATATTAGTTTCTAGTTGAACCTCAAAAATACCAAAATTTGTTTTAAAAAAACTGTTTTTTTAAACAAAAACCACTGAAAAAAAAACGGTAAAAGTCAAACTTCTTTCATTCAAAATCGGGCCAATAAATTTTGGATTTCCGATCACTGTTCTAGATAAAAGTTTAAAATCCCACCGAGTGATGCCTTTTGCCGTGAGGGTCTCAGGAGATTAGTTATACTGCGGCGGCCATTTTGAAAAATAAAAACAAAACCAATCTGATTCTTGTATTTTAATATATATAATGAATAAAAGTAATGATTTTCGAGACGATTCATTGATTCCTTCCTTTTTAAATACGAACCATTACGGAAACACGTTACCATTTCAGGCGGTTACATCTGCCCCTTCTAAACGAAACTGCATTGAAAAAGTTTTAAATGCGTAAATTACAAAGAACAATAAACATAAATAGGTTTCAAATTCAAGTTTTCAAGGGAAAAAAATTTACATTTGTTGTTTTAGTAAAAAAAAAAACGATTGCACCACAAATGCAACCGAGAATAAGATCCTTAATTCATAACTACACATTTGGGAAAAAATAATCAAATTTAGAACTGAATTCATCATTCGAAAAGTGATAACAGAGTAATAAAAACATTGTTTGAACATTAAACAAGTTTCGCATCATGGCATCATTGAAATAAGCTTAGAAATTTTTGCAAATCATTAGTCATAACTCCCTTCTGACTGTTTCATTTATCTCTCATTGCAATAACTTCTTATTTAGGCGATTTAACTACAACTGAGTTTGTGTTATAATACATAATTTTTCATTAGCAAAATAAATCAAGGGAAAGGTTTTTTTTATCAAAATTGTTAGGTTCTTATTTTTTAATTATTTTATTTATAGTGTTGGGTTTTTGAAAAGGGCGAGACGAGCCGCACGCAAAATTGAAGAAGAACCGCTGCTTGCCCATGGAGAGTTCATAGTAATAATAATAACTGAAAATATATAACTGTTATATAAAAATATATCAGTTATAAAATAAGCTGATAGAGTTCAATAATGTAAAAATGTCAAACATTGCTAGATTTCTAAGAGTATTATTTCTTTTATGACATTATATGGAAAGTTTATGCAATAAAATCTTTAATTTTTTTCTTACTATCCTCACGATAGAAGAACGTTTGTCATTTGGCTGGATTCGCTCCCGAATAAATACTTATTGAAAGAAGATTAAAACACTCACAGCAAGCACATCAGACTACTCACTACAAGAACTCCCTTCCATCTCTTACGGGGAGAACTTCGTGTGACTGCTTGCCCGAGGGTCAGACCAGATGACCCGGTCTAGACGCATCGCAGGGGGTCAAGCAATGCAGTGATTAGATTTGTCAAGACATTATCTGGTCACTGGATTTGCTTATGACGGAGATTTCGCGATAAATTATCTAAATTACGCGATAAATTATCTAATTAAATTTCGCGATAAATGTAAACTTACTTCAATTTTTTTTTATTTTAAAAAAATCAATGGGCCCATTCAAATTTTTAAAGCCATTTAAGGTATCATTATTGCTCTATTTATGTAACAATATTTTATTAAAAAACAATTACTATTTTCCTAACCTGTTCATATGCGCTAAAAAAATCAACGCGTAGGGAAATCAAATTATTGTTTTCTTTTTTATGCAAAAATTCATTATAAAGTTTAATTTATTCATATGATGTTTGAGGCCTGGCTTTTATAACGAAATTCTTTTTTTACATGGCTTTTCAATTCGTAAATTAATCACTCTCGCACTCGCAAGAAATTTGTTCAACTCGTTAAACAAAACTTACTTTTTGAACTAGTAGTATAATATTCATGCATTTAGTGCGAAAAGTAAAGTTTGTTTGTACCGATTAATAAAATTATTTAGCTTATTTTTATAAGTTATAAAAATTCACATTCAATATTTATAATCAAATGAAATGAAGTATGTTTTCCGATTGCATAAGAAATGAACTCCAAATAAAGAGTATTGTTCAAACTAAGACATTCCTACCAATCAAAAGCCGCCTAATAAATTTTAACTTTCCAATAGAATTTTCCTCTAATCAATTACTATTATTTATTAATCGCATTAATGTGTAAAAGTTACTTATTAACACGATTTTCTTTAAATGCTTGCAAAGCTTGTTAAAAGCATTACTTTTGTCTTTATTATTATTTGAAATTTTTTTGCTTGATATTATAATAATAACTATTTTTAATTGACAATTTTCTGATATTGAGTGGCAACATATATGCTTCATGAAGATAAATTTATTCTCGATCCTCGATTAGTGAATCAAAGGGCAGCATGACTTTCCACTCGTATCAGATGCACACAGAGACGATTCCTGAAAAGCGTGGTTTTTGCGTAAAATGGTTTGCGCAGCTCTCTCCCCGTCACTGAACCGTGACGATGATTAAAAGAATGTACCAAGATAATTCTGTTCTACTGTTGTATGACAATACGAGACGTTCGAAGACTTTCGTGCAACTTTCCGCGTGGCAACTGACCGTATCCCTGACAAGACGGTTTTTGAATTTTATATTTAATGCAAAAACTATATTGTTTAGTTTTTAACTCTGGCGTACAGTTTTAAAAAATTAAATGTCAGAACACTTTTTTTTATCTTCCTATGACAAATTTAAAAAAATACAAATTAGATTAAGATATATTATAACGATCCTATTTTCATTCGACCCGAAATTGATATTTGGCAGTTGTTTCCCTTTTGGATACAATTTAGATATATAAATGGGTCGATCAGTTTCTGCTGAATATTTTTAATGAACCATGAAAATATAAATAGCTTGCTATACGTATCAAGTTAAGTTTTGTTGAAATCAATGCCCGACATGGAACTTTTGGTGTCCATTACACAAACAAGTCCCCCCCCCTCCCCCTAACATACATCGATATATCTATGAACGTGATTTTTTTTTTTCATTTTAAATTTGTACAAATAAATAACCTTTAACTGTTTATTATCTATAGCACCTTGCCTTTGAAAAAATCAGCTGCACTTAATTGGATTTTTTTGTGGCAATGAATTTTTTTCACATTTTCCCCACAATATTATTCCTTTATCAAGCAAATTTGTAGGGCACCTGATGTAATGACGGTTCTGACCACGTGTCCGTTTGTCTTGCCGGAAATCAGCTCAAGTTGAAGCGGAATATTTATCTGATTTGTTCGATTTCATTACTTGGAAACGTAACGTAAATAATCAAATTAAGATAGGTCGCTGAATTATACCTGGAGCGTATCTACATGGGAAATGGGGATTTAGAAGTCAACTGATCCCACTGTTGTATACCTTTGACCAGGCCGGATCAGCAATCAGGCGAAGTAAGCAGTGGCCTACATGCCCTCCATTCTTAGGGCGCCGCAGCTTTCAAGTGCCCCTTCCCTATCAAATTTAAAGGTGTTTTTCTTCACCACAAAGTTCAACTATTATTATTTTTTTCCAGATACATTTTTTTTTTGAATTTTTTCATTCAATCGGGAAGTATAAAGGATGGATACATTTTAAATCGGGACAGAGATTTAATGAAATTCGTGAAACAGCTTTAAAAGTACGTTTTATTCGTAATATATCAAAAAACTTCCACAGTTTTTCGAACCTTGTCTAGCAGCATATTTATAAGTTGTAAACAAAGAAAAGAACCTAACTTTTATTAGATTAATTCCTTGAGGAAAAAGTAATAACAGATTCATAAAATGCAACTGTGTTTTTTTTGAACATTGTCCCTTATCCCATCAGACACAACGGTTTGATTCGCTATTTTTAAAATTTAATAATTTCCAATAGTATTTAAATTAAAAATTATTTGTGCATTTTTAATTGATACGTTTCTTATAAAAGGGTGATATCCATTTAATTTAAATTATTTTTACAGGCTTGGCACCGAGTGTTAATTATTTTGTTGCAGATAGGTTTTCGCTGTAATTAAAAAAATTATTTTAATAAAAAGTTTACGTATTTTACAAAATACTGCCGTGGCCAGGTAAACTGCAGTAACTTCTATAATGACTTGGACCATTGCTGCAAGCACTTAACTTCCCTTTCCCTTAAGAAAAAAATACTGTAAGTTATTTTTTTTCAGAGCAACAATAGTACAACTCATTGTTGAGATTACTGCAGTTTACCTGCCTACAGCAGAATAATATTACCAACGCCAATTTAACTTTTTGTTCTAATTTTTCTTAATTAATCTAATCTAAACATTTTACCTCCACAAACTGTTAATTTTAGTTAAAGGTTACTATACATTCGAATAATGCGTTATTTATTAATTTGTGTTAGGATTTCGTATGAATACAGAAAATACTAAAAAAAAAACTTTGCCGTATAGCATTAAATTAAAATCAGAATAACGAACTGAGAAATAAACCAAAACTTTTAATCAATTGTTAAAAAAAAACTCAGTTACTTAATGTAAGATAGAACTTTGCTCTATAATTAATAGGAAACAAATGCCCATTAAACGATTGTTACACAAAATTATTTCATCACTAGTATTTCTAAAAAATGTAAACCATGCCTTATAAAAAATATAAAAATATGTACTAGAAAAATTTAGTATTGGAAAATTCGTATTATGTTTTATATGAAGCATCAAATGATGGAATTCGTTTTCGGGGGACACGTCAAAATCTACTGCCTACAGGTCCCTTCAATCTTCATGAATGAATGTCGGCTTCTTTGTGTTGAATTTTAAAAAATCCCATTGCTATAATTAAAGGTTACCTCCCTCTGCAACACATGGCATATTTGTTTAAGTCGGTTTCTTTATTTAAACCATGGGTGGTTCACGTTGACCCTCTCTTCCCCCCCCCCTCCCCTTTCATTCACCACGGACCCTTTGAAACGACTTTCGAATTACACTGGGTCAACCCCTAACCAACTATCGCCGACGTGGAATACCGTTTGCCCGGCGAGCAGTGTTCTCTCTCATCAATCAACCCCTAATCTTAGCTGGAGCAGGGGCATGGTTACAAGGTTGCCATAACAGTTGGTACCTTTTTTTTTTTTCAGGTTTAGGCGCTTTGGCGCTTTTAAGTAGTGTACTTGTTTTTCTTTATCCTAAACGGTTCACCAAAAAAAACTGCTGTCAGTGCTGCCATCTATATTAAAGTAAAAAGTATTTTTTTCCAACTATTAGTAATTAAAATATTTATGTTATCAATCTTCGGCATATCATATAATGCCCTTCTGTATTTTTGGACAAACTTTATTGTTTCTCTTGTCCTAAATCTTTTGAAACAGGCATATAACAAAATTTTATGCAGATACTGGCAGATGTAGGATTTAATAAAATAAATATTACTTATAATAATAATAATTTTCTTTATTAATATCAATCAAGAAACTACAAATAAAAATACAAAAGCAAAATCAATATTTGCTTGCAAAGGGGAACATTCCCGTTCAAGCAGCCTAGAATAATAAAAAACACTAGCTAAAAAGTTTTAACAATGTACAAATATTTATGAACTTTTTAAAAAAAATCAGTCGTCAGATTTTCCTAATTTGGTATTCATAGCCAGAATATCCATAAGAAGTTGAAACAGGGCCAAAATGGATCTCAATGACGTTTATTGGTTGCAGTAGAAGACTAATAGATATACATAATATTTGGTTCTTTGGTTTGAATTATCGTCGCACTAGAGCTACACGAGGGGCTATTGGCGACGGGCCGGTCGTATTTTAGAACCACAGTCAGGTGACGAGCCAACACCTGAATTAGGCACCCAACGATATACATAATACATATGTATGGTAGATATAATGACGTGGACGTCTATTAGTAATCAATTTTAGATTTTTTATAGACCTCATAGATTAAGTTTATTTAAAATGGACTACTTTTTTTTAATGAATACAAGTTGAAATCTCCCATGTTATGTCATATTTAATAGGACATCCATACGACATTTCTAGACGTTATAGACGTGTACGGATAAATGCGGGATATGCGGATGTAAAGAAAATAAAAGAAAATTCATTGCGAAGAATCCCGAAGAATCTATCTTTTTACGAAGAATCCAACCAAAAAACCAATGTCTTCGAAATCCTTGATTTAGACATCTAATAGAAATATAATTTTGGTAAGTCGAAAAATATAGCAACGTTTTTTTAAGCACGTCTAGTAGATATCCCAGAAATAGCGATGTCTAATTAAAATAGGAGTTGATGCTCATCAATTAGAAGTCCCAAATCTCTAAGTCTAAATTAGTCAAACACATAGGATAGCCTAATAGATATCCAAAGAATAGATTTTTGTGGATAGATTAGATTATGCCAATAGATGTCCAAATGAACATCTAGAACGGCTGATGGTATCCACGTAGCTTACCAAATAGATTATCTTGTAGACAATTGTGGCTGTATGGGGTCAGTTTTAGGAATAAGTCTTTTTATTGATTTTTAGTATGCCATTCATTTTCCGTTAAATTGTCATTTATATAATAGAAACACTTCAAAATCAGATTAATTGTTTTTCTATGGGTTATAATTTTGCATAAATTGAAAGGCCACTTTTAGCAACAATAGTAATAGTATATTAACTTAAAGTTTTATTACACTTATTTCATGCAAATTATAAATAAAATAAAACTTATTTGTTAAATATCTCTCACTCTCACTCGCCAATGTCCTCAAAATTACTTCATAATGTTTTACCTAAAACAACTTCAACAATAACTGTCTAACATACCCCATGGGGGAAAAACAATTGGACCAGCATACCCTAAGCTTTAGTCAACCAATTACCCCGCCTTCCTAACAAAACTCTATGCTAAATTTAACTTATAATTAAATTTTTAAATTACTTAAATTTAACGATTTTTTATTATCTAAATAAGGGTTTAATTAATTTATTGAAAAATTTGAGGGTTATATAAATGATAGGGTCTCTACAACGTACCGTAAAATTCATTTCTTTGCATAAAATAAAGTGAAAGTAATAAGTTCAAATCGTTACCAACCGATCATTTCATTATTTTTAAAGATACAATGCATCGAAATATTAGTATTGTTTTGTTAATTAGTATTGTACCCTCCGAATTGGATTTAAATTTTAATATGGGTAGTATCCAAGTACTCAAATAAAGACACAAGTTATTTGATTTATTATAATAAAGTTAACAATGTTTTACAAGGAATGTTATATACGGTACGAAAGGCAAGTTCACTCTTACCACCAGCTCTCCT